>JARFJB010001233.1:1820000-1939735 GCA_036346205.1 Vesta saturnalis | reverse complement strand
ACAGACACACAGACACAAGACACACAGACACACAGCACACAAAACAGACACCAACAAACACACAGACACACAGACACAAGACACAAACAACAGACACACAGACAGACACACAGAACACAGACACACGACACAACAACCAAACACAGACCACAGACACAGACACACAGAACCAGACACACAGACACACAACAACAACACAGACACAGCCACAGCACACAGACACACAACACAAACAACACACAGACACACAACAGCCACAGGACACAGACACACGACACACAACACACAACACACAGATCACCGACACACAACACACAGACAACAGACACACAGACACAAAGAACACAGACACCAACAGACACACAGACCACAGACACACAGACACACAGACACACAGACACACAGACACAAGACACCAGAACACAGACCACAGACCGCCACAGACACACAACAACAGACACACAAGACACACAGACACCAGACACACAACACACGACACACAGAAACACAGACACAGACACACAGACACACAGACACAAACACACAGACACACAGACACAGACACAAAACAACAAAGACCACAACACACGACACAGACACAGACACACAGGCACACAGACACACACACACACACACAACACACACACCAACACACAACCACAACACACAGACACACAGACACAAGACACACAGACACACAGACACACAGACACACAGACACACAGACAGACACAAGACACACAGGACACAGGCACACAGACACACAGCACACAGACCACAGACACAGAACACACAGAACACAGACACACAGCACACAGACACACAGACCACAGACACAACACACAGACAACACCAGACACACAGACACACAGACACACAGACACACAGACACACAACAACACAGACACACAGACACAAGACACACAGACACACAGACACAAGGCACACAGACACACAGACACACAGACACACAGACACACAGACACACAGACACAGACACAGACACACAGACACACAGACACACAGACACACAGACACAACACACACAGACACACAGACACAGCACACACACAGACACACAGACACACAGACACACAGACACACAGACACACACACACACACAGACACACAGACACACAGACACACAGACACACAGACACACAGACACACAGACACACAGACACACAGACACACAGACACACAGACACACAGACACACAGACACACAGACCCAGACACAGGAGACACAGACACACAGACACTCAGACACACAGACACAGGCACACAGACACAGACACACAGACACACAGACACAGACACACAGCACACGAACACAGACACCAGACACACGACACACAGACACTCAGACACACGACACTCAGAACACAGACACCACAGACACACAGACACACAGACACACAGACACACAGACACACAGACACACAGACACACAGACACACAGACACACACACACACAGACACACAGACACACAGACACACAGACACACAGACACACAGACACACAGACACACAGACACACAGACACAGACACACAGACACCAGACACAGACACACAGACACACAGACACACAGACACACAGACACACAGACACACAGACACAGACACGACAGACACAGACACCCAGACACACAACACCAGACACACAGACACAGACACACAGACACACAGACACACAGACACACAGACACACAGACACACAGACACACAGACACACAGACACACAGACACACAGACACACAGACACACACACACACACACACACACACACACACACACACACACACACACACACACACACAGACACAGAACACAGACACACAGACACACAGACACACAGACACACAGACACACAGACACACAGACACACAGACACACAGGCATACAGGCACACAGACACACAGACACACAGACACATAAACACACAGACACACAGACACACAGATACACATACACACAGACACACAGACACACAGACACAGACACACAGACACACAGACACACAGACACACATACATACAGACACACAGACACAGACACACAGATACACATACACACAGACACACAGACACACAGACACTCAGACACACAGACACATAGACTCACAGGTACACAGACACAGACACTCGGACACACGGACACACGGACACACGGACCCACCTACACACGGACACACGGACACGGTCTCGCGGACGCACGGATTCACGGACGCACGAACTCACGTACATACGGACACGCGGCACACGGACACACGACCGTACGGACACACGAACACATGGACACTCGGACACACGGCACACGGATAGACACACACCGACTCACGGAGACACGGACACACGGACACAGGGACACACGGACACAAGGACTCTCAAACACTCGGACACACGGACACACAAACACACGGACACACGGACACAAGGGCACATGCATATACGGACATACGGACACATAGACATACAAACTTATAATTTATAATTCGCCGCAAGGTTCTATGCTTAGCGACGAACAATTTAAGTGTCAGACTGTATTTGTAATTAACTGTGCACAGCAAAATAAGACGTAGTTAATTTTAAATTGTAAGTTGAAGCATCTTCGTCATTTGCCGCCGATACTTCGACATGTTGCGTTATTTTACACGGTGTATTAATGGAGTATGAATAATTTACTAGTTAGTATTATACGTATGTATAATGTAATATGTTATCTTATCAATAAAGGGTATATTTGAATAAACGCGTTTCTTTCGCTTATTTACACGAAGAAAGTAATTTGGGGATGGTTGACACTTATTTGCATGCATATGGCTACATAAGGTTTTAGTGCAATAGATCAGAAACCTAGCATTGGTATCGTCTTCTTCAGCGATGTATATATGTATCTTGTACAGTTTCTTAATTTACAAGAAGCATCTTGGTGGTCTCAATTATACAGCTACTGTTCTATCCCTACCAGTAGCTATGTTCATGCCGCCGTAAACACTTATAGCGGGCGTAAGCTAATTCTTCATGGGAAAACCAAATAATTGAACATGATGAATGTCTTCAATGATCGAGAGCACATTTACTGTATACAGATGCGTTTCCAAATTTTCCACCGAAAAGAACAACAATATTCAGATAAATTAACGGAAATCTATGCTCTGTTGATAGGAATCTATGTTACGAATGTAAAGAGTTTACGGACAGTGTGATGCAATCAGGAAAAGTTGATCTTTCCATGCTCAATATTCATTGTGCAAATAAAGGTTTATTAGAGGAACTATATGATGAGTTAACAAAACTTACTTCATTTTTTATTTTTTACATCTTTTACAAATTTTTGCGGGAAAATGTGTACAATCTCAGTTAGAAATAAATAATCTTTTACGTTATGACTGTGACTTATTAATCCTGAAAGTAATCTAAGATCTTGACTGAAAAATTTGCCTCTAGAAAATATACTTTGTTCATCGCTCAGACCTTTATTGTATAGATTCGTTTCTACTTCATTTGTAAAATCTTCATAAATCGAATAATTAATATAATCATTCATATATTCAGCTTCTGATTTATTACACCACAGCAGAAAAGAATAGGTTGATGGCCTGTCTGACACTTAAATTAATCGTAACTAAGCATAGAACCTTGCGGCGAATTATAACTGTTTCCTCTCCTTATTCTGATTCATTTATCTTCGTCGGTAATAAATATCAATTCAGTTACCAAAACCTATAAAGACAGCTTTCTCAGATTCGGCAGCTTTTAGAGTTTCACGATGCTCAGTTTTAACGTTCGAGATTTCGTTCCATTCCTCCATATAAAGGCGCAAACAGCATATGTCACTAAATGATGTCCAAAATAATTGTACTACAGGTTTAAAGTCATTATTCTTTAACAAACTTCTGACTTCAAGTACAGTAGAACTGTCTAGAAACAGCGGCCACGTTAGTAATACACGTTTTACAACACAGGTTTTTATAAGACGTCTTGATTCAGTATTAATTATCTTTAGACGCTTCAGATATATCAGTCCATAAATAATTAGCTTTATCATCGACATCCCATACATCACCTGTGTGAGGTATACACTATTATTATTATTATTATTATTATTATTATTAATTTCTCCAACCAGGTAAGGGAACATCATCGCAATTATTTAATGTGTAAAAAATGCGCATAACTTCTAAATTCATTTCCTTGGTCCATTTTATGCGCTTACGATTCCGTGAATCGGTCTGTTGTAAGTTCTCAACAAACAAACTGGGTTGCATTCTTCTTGTATTGATTGTTTGATGAATCGTATCTAAATTCGGTTCAGGTGTTAATGAAAAAAAAATCCATTATTATTATTATTATTATATTATTATTGTTATTATTATTAGTACTATTATTATTATGATATCTATTAAACACTCACCTTGTTCTGCATCCATATCGCCCGGTTGGTTTCAATTAACCAATTATCAAACTGTCTTCACCTTATTTATGAGTTAAATCAAAGTATTACGTCATAGTAATGAGTATAAATATCAGTTACATAATAAAACTATCATACATTCGGTTATTACCTGTGATGGTGATAAGTACTTAAGTAAGCTTTAATCATTTACTCATCACTAGTATTTTTGGATGGACCTTACAATCTTAAGAGTTTGAAGCGATGATTGAGAATACTCGACGCATAATAAGATATAAATTGTTACAAATAAGTGTTGAAAATATGCTTGCAATGTGGAATAAGTTGCCTCACCACTACCAGGATGGGTAATGAACATTGGAATAAAATAGATAGACCAGGTTTCCTAATATTAGATTGTTATCAATACAATAAATAACCTTTTAGTTATTATGATGAATGTTTTATTTTACCTGCACAGTTTTATATTAACTTCTATAAATTGTATTTTACGAAGAGGTAAACAACTTCAGACATTGCAAATATTATTTTATTATAATTTTTATGTACACTGTATGAATAGGAATTTATTTTATGTACAATAATAATAATGTAGTACGATGATAACGGAAATGATAGGTCAGGCTATCCTATAAATTTTATTTATAAATGTAGAATAATAACGACTTACCTGTATAAATAACAAAGAAAAGTTTAGCCATAATTTTGGTTTTACCAATACACACGCTACCTCTATAACCAAATGCAGTTTGTTCAAAGCCTATCGATAGATTGCATCCTTTTTCATCTGTTAGTTGTTTTGTAAATCTCTCCGGAGAAGTATACTATTTTTATCAGTTTCCAAGACTACTTTTCTTCCATATTGAGTATTAATTACTTTAATAATTTTCAATCCAAATTTTCAATCAAAAACCATATCACAGACATTTAATACCGGTTTAAACTCTCCCTCGCCAACTAAATTTAATTTCTTTAGAAGATTCATCTTTTAGAATATAATATTAATAACTATCAATATTAAGAATGTGGTTTTCCTGTCTAATTGTACTAGAAAAATCGAATACTCAAAAATTCTTGAACATCCGGAATTAGAAATATTGTTTATTATTGCGCAATTATTCAATTGAAATCAGAAATTATTTATTATGTTATTCTCTTCTATTAAAGCCATTTCTAAAAAATAAATCGTTAAAAATTGATTTATTACAATGAGAAAACATTATAAGTACCTGATGAATACCTGGAGAATATTTACCTAATACGTAATCAATGAAGCCTAAAATTTATTGATAAAATTAATGATTGAGATATAAATATATATCTTACGTTACGTATAGCACCAATGAATACTTTATGTTATTTTCTAAGAATAACAGTGTTACGAAGTTTTACTGGTAATTATAAAATATCGCAGGTTAAAAGGTGAATGTTCAAGACTGGAGGGTCATCACATTTACTATTTATAACAAATTCATACAATATTAAGAATGCAACGTTATATTGTTTAGCGATAATTTTAAATTTGAATTATTTTCTAGTTCCTATTTTTTCTAACATTAATCTATCTGAGAAAACATTATGTCTGATGAATAATATGTCCCTATTAACAGTTCAAACCTCACACACCGCAATTTTTCGTGGTTTATACTTGATTATTATTAACATATCACGTTAGTGTTTTAAAGCAGAAATTAATTTATCTATGTACGTCGTTCTAGAATACACGTCACAAGGGACACCTCTTTACTATGATCTAATCTTGAATACATTAATAATATTTTTAATATATTAGCTTGGATTAGCGCCAACGAATAAGTCTAGCATATACATTTTATACAGTTCGATCTTACACAGCGCAAACAGTTTTTTTCAGGATTTATACTTCTACCGGAAATATGCTACCAGAAGCGCCATCCTCAAGAAGCAGCTTCCGCACTAAAGAACGCCAGAAGAAGCAGTTTCCGCTATCGTTAATGCCAACATTGCTCTTTACGCATGCGCACTGCAACATCCCACCCCTACAAGATGGCCTCCCACGTCTCTTATCGTTTTAGAATATACGTCATAACGGACGCTTTTTTACTATGAGCTAATCTTGAACATATTAATACTATACAAATACATTATATTTTTATTATATTAGCCTAGACTTGCAGTAACGAATAAGTCGAGCGTATATAAACGTTCTACAGTTCCAACCTCACACAGCGCAAACATTTTTTTTTGGGTTTATACTTCTATCGGAAGTAAGCTACCAGAAGCGCCATTCTTAGGAAAGCAGCTTTCGCGTTAAAGAGACATGAAGAGCAGCTTCCGCCCCAACAACGCCAACATGGTGACGTTACTTACTGCGCCAGAAGTCACATAGTTATACTACTAACTCACACGCGACATTTTTGCAAATAAGTTGCAACAGAAGAAGGATTCATCAGATCTCTACTAACTCCTCGCCTAAAATGTAAAAGGACAACCTTGCCGTCTGGGCTTATTTTTTTGAAAACTACAAAGCTACTGACAAAAGCTACATTCTAAAGACCAAAAAAGATCTGTACCACCACTTATTGATTGTGGCTGTTCTGAAGGATTCTTTTGTTTCTTACGGTACTCCTTTCGGTTCTATGTAAATTGTGGAACAAATAAAGTTAAGTTATTGTTGAATGTTGTCATTGCTAAATGGAATTGACGAAAAGATTGTTGCTTTCGTATTCACAGGCAAGACCTCAGGAAAACCAAATATATAAATGTATTTTTATTAAAATTTTGATGTCAAGTAGTGGTGTTTTAACTCCAGAAGAATCTAAATCCATATAAATATCTGAATTTGAATCGGATCCTCCTAGTGCTACAATAACAGGTGAAATATCTTCAATCGAACAATTTCCCATGTACTTTTCCCAATCATTTGAAATAATCTTAGCCGTGTGACAACAAGAATTTATCACATTGTAGGAGAACATTTGGACAAAGCATCAAGCCATAACTTCTGAACCCTACCTTTCGAAGAATGTTTTGAACTTATTTGCTTATTGCAATAATTTTTACAAAAACCCCATGCCATTTCAATAGGGTTATATAGAAAATGTTAAGAAGGCAATTTTAATACAACGTACCCATGCTTAATCAAAATATTATCAACTACATAATTTTTCCCTCTGGACCTGAAAGGTAGAATTTTCTTCGACAATTGCTTTTTTGTAATTTTACCCCCAATTTACGTGGCCAACCATTCCTGCAGCTGATATTTCTTACTAGAAAATAAGGGTGGCTTGGCTAACTCCACCGAATAATACGGTGCGTTATCCATAACTACCACACAATTTCCGAGTAGTTTGGACAGCGTAGGAATCAGCTGTTTAATCGCCCAATTTTGAAACCGGTCTCCATTCATAGTTTTATGATAATCCCGATCTTCGTTCCCTGAATCGAGTAAATAGTCGCACTTTTCCAAAAACCCTAATTACACCCCCCCCCCCCCGTGGAAAATGGTACACCTTTTACCTTCACTTTTAATTTGGATGGATTACTTTTGTTCTCAGAGTCGTGTACCCAACGATGGATGTTAGAACCATTTTGATAAATCCCCGTTTAGTCTAGATGACGTCTTGTCCTAAACTTTGCAACTGAGGAAATAGTTTTAATAGAATAATAGAATAGTTTTAATTATGGCTACAACGACGTGTTTCAGTTCACAAATAATTGTCTGTCCATTGACACGTTTGAGTATGCAACCCATTGATTTCAAAACTCTAAATAGTGTTGTTCGATCCTTATCAAAATCTAAATCTGTTTTAACGTAATGATACAAATTGTCCAAAGTAAAATGTTCATTTGTCGAATTAAATTGCAGATCTTTCCGAAAGGTAAAATCCCAAAACTCAAATTTTCCGTGTTTACGACAATATGTCGACTTTAAATTTTCAGGTCTTGCCGTTATGATGTCTTGGATACTTCGCTGTGAAACCTACGACTAAATACATACTTAATGTGCGCACCTTAAAGTAGCACCTTAAAATTTGCAACTTTTTTTCTGTTTGCGATGATTTTGTCATTTTCTCAAAAAAATATTATTCGTTCAATATGAGACTTGATCATCATATGCGTTACTTAAGTAGGCAACATAGCACAATAACTTTTGACAGGACGGCGCCAAATCGACTACTTGTCATTTTGACAAATGGGAATACCACTACAGAAAAATTTAATGGCCTGTTCTAATGCAAAATAAGATGGATCAAAGTATACAGTGTGTCCGTTCTCAAACCCGAACATAGAGATTTAACATTGAAATGAACGTTTTTGCAGATTCCTGCTCGCCAATTCAAGCGACAGAAAAGCTAATGGTATTAAAAGGTAAAGTGGTTGCACATCCAAAGGTACTAATTATAAGACTAAAAGATGAAATATTTAGTTTAAAACACTAAATAAGTAATTGGCGTTTTTTAAATACGATATGCCTTACTTTCCAATTTGTTTCAAACCTGTAATAGTTATTTACGATTTAAGTATCGTAATGTTTCATTTTGCTATACACGATAGGATAATTGCCAAACGAGACCGAAGGCCGAGTTTGATAACCTATCAAGTATTCTAATATGAAATTACGATACGAACATCGTACAACGTGTTATCTACTATCAACAGTGTTAATTATATTAGAGAAATAAGTAATTCAATCAGCGAAATGTAGTAAGAACGGTATTATCCAAGCAGACGCATTAAATAGTTGTCATTGTAAAGTTTAATCAAACTCAGATTGTCAATTCTGTGTTGCCTCTACATCTGGTTTAAAGATTTCTAATTGCAAGAATTTTATTATTAATGTTTATAATAAATGGTTTATTAAATTTTGTTAGATTTTATTTTAGTAATTATTTTATTCTCACTTTAACTTTACCGCAATAGTGCGGTAAAGTGATACTTTACCGCACTAGTGGAAATATTTCTATCGAATCAGAATCTAGGGGTGGTAAATAATTTGGTTTTATCGTTAAAACACTAAAATGAACAATAATTATATCGCAGGAAATCTACAAATAGAATTAATTGTTCACACTGAAGAACGTGTTTTGGCACCGTTAACCTCGGACCCAACAATTAGTTTAAAACAAATTGCTGTTGAAGTAGGTTTATCTAAAACACGAATATGGGACATATTTAGGAAGCACAAATATCACCCCTACAAGGCACAGTATTATCAACAGATTTTGTGATTTTGACGAGGTTTGCAGGAGTGTATTCCTCGAAGAAATGCCAGAGCGCGCTAATGCTTATGGTCGCTTTTTGTTTACACTTTGTTTTACAGACGTAAAAGTACACTCTGTAACAAACCAAATGTTCAAAACACTCGCTATTGGGCCCAAGAAAATCCTCAAGTGAATATTAATATGCGAACTCAGTAGACTCAAGAAATTAATGTGTAGACTGGGATTTTTAACAATAAGCATTATTGGTCCGTTTGAAATTTTAATTCAGAAACTTATTTAGAATTATTAGTAACCAAAGTTGGGCCTACATTAGAAGAAGTTGTAAGAAAAAATCAGGAAATCTGGTTTCGACAAGACGACTATCCCGCACATTTTGGTTTACATCCTAGAAATTTTTTAAATGATTGATTTCCAAATCGTTAAACAGGTAGAGGTGGTGCTATAAATTGGCCTGTCCGATCTCCTGATTTAGCCCCTTGCGACTTCTTCTTGTGGAATCACCTTCAAAGCAAAATGTATAAAAGGCGCCACCCGGATATGAATTCTTTGAGGGAGGGAATAGAAAACTAGTACCGGTTAATTAACGAAAGACAATTGGCTAACGTTAGAGAAGATTTTTACAACAGATTTGGGTATTTTTTGTTTCAAAACGGGGGTTTGTTTGAATATTCATTGCAGTTTTATTTTTCTTTGTTTTTCTTTAGATTTTAAAATAAAGTTTTAAAACTCTAACTTTATAATTTAGTATTTTAAAGTACATAATTTGCGTCTTTTGTCTGAATTATTTTCAATTTCTTGATTCATACCATTTAACGTTTTTGAACGTTTTTTCTTCATTCTAGTAATATATTTTAAAGTTAATAACACGGGCGACAATATTAATCAACAATAAATACTTTTTTAAAATTATTTGACATATTTGAAACAAATTGGAAATCATTGCATATCAGATTTAAAAAACGACAACTACTTATTTAGTATTTTAAACTAAACATTTCATCTTTTAGTCTTGTAATTAGTACCTTTGGATGTGAAATCACTTTACTTTTTGATTGAGACCATTAGTTAATTTGTCGGTTGAATTGGCAAGCAGGAATCTGCAAAAACGTTCATTTCAATGTTAAATCCCTTTGTTCGGGTTTGAGACCGGACACCCGATATAAGTATATATATATATATATATATATATATATATATATATATATATACAGGTATGGAAAAATATTATCGCGGGTCTGACTTATAATAAGTAAAACAAAGACAGTACAATCAATTCACGTGCTAAGTGAGATAGAATACACAACAAACTAAAAGCGCTGAATCCACACATGAGTCTTTTGAGTAGGCTAGTATCAATGATACATTTAATTGCTACTACCAACGAGAATTGAAAATCAGTGTTTTTGCAAGTCCGACACAATACTGATGTATTCCACTGAAGAAAAAATACAGATTATTAAGCGGTATTATTCAGGAAGCACTGCCCAAGAAATAATAGGCAGGTTTGCTTTTTCCTTTGAAAACAGGCAAATTCCATCAGAAAGTACGATTATTCGTACTGTTTGTAAATTTGAAAGATGTGGATGTTTAAATAATTGTAGAAAATACAGTAGCATTGATGGTAATGATGGTGAGCATCCTGGTCGTAAATTAAACGAAGAGCGCGAACTCCAAGAAATTGCAGTGTGTAGTTTTGCAGAAACTAATTTCCCGCGAAATAGTACAAAAATTGCTGAAGAAATGAATATTGAACCAAGAACAGTTCGCAATATGTTGAAAAGGAATAAATACCGTTGCTATAAGTTGCAAACTACACAAGAAATTTTTCCAAAACATCATCAAAAGCGTATGAAATTTTGTGAAGATATGATGAATCGGGCTAATGAAAACGAAATATTTATTGAAAATATTTTGTTTACCGACGAGTGTTCTTTTAACTTACATGGCCATCACAATCCGTCTGTCACTGTTGGTTACTCTCGGGAAAACAAACACATTAGTATTCCTTACCAGACACAATACCCCCAAAAAGTTAATGTGTGGGCAGGAATTTTAGGGAATTCCATAACTGGTCCATTTTTAACCAACGGAAACTTGAATGCGGACAATATTTAGAACTGTTGAGAAACAGATAGTTTCAGCTGTTCAACGCCTCAATATAAATTTTGATGACATTTGGTATCAACAAGATGGCTGTCCTGCTTATACTGCAATAAGGGTTCGACAGTTTTTGGAAACTACGTTCCCTAACCGTATTATTAGTGGAAAAGGTACTATTTAATATCCTCCTCACTCACCTGATATCGCGCCGAATAACTTTTTTGTTTGGGGATACGTATCCCATCAAATTTATGGGCACAGGCATGAACGTACTAACAATTTGGACGAACTTCGTGTCAAAATTACAGACTTTTTAAACAGCATCACCCAAGAAATGTTAGAAAACACCCGAACTGAATTTTATCACAGATTGGGTTACTGCCTTGCGCAAGGTGGAGGTCTTTTCGGAAATCTTATAAAGTAGAGTTTTGAAAAAAGTGTATTCTGTTTTAAAAATAGTTGATTTTTCAATAAAAATTATAATGCTAAAGTTAAACCTTAAACTTAAGTTATACTATCAATGTAAATGTTAATGTTCTTGTTTGTAGCTCTCGTAAGTTTCTTCTTGGTTCTTCTTACGAGTAGTAATCGAACATGTCATAAATTCGCAATTACAATAAACTTCGATGTTTGAGGTATTATCATTTAATCTTTAAGTGTAAAGTACACACACTCATATAATGCTTATTGGGTTTCTTTCTAGCTTATTATAAGTCAGACCCCCAATAATGTTTTTCCATACCCTGTATATAAGGGTACTGCAGTAAGGTGTACTAGAGTCGCGGCAAACTCTTTTCCAATGTGGGGATAAACGTCAGCACTTGACATTGTTGCCAAACGTATGAAATTCGACGTCAACATAATACTTAGGTTATATTGTTTACATTTATTTTGAAAATTAGTTTTTGATGGAAATACTCGTTCTCAACTAAGTAACAATACTTTTAACAGTTCTTAGATCATTTTGCGATGATTAAGCAATTGTAACATTTTGAACAATGCAAGCCACACGCATCGAAAATCTCAAAATGTGAAAAACGTCAAAATTAGAAGTTATGTGTAAACAGAAGAGCTGACAACATTGTAATTTATTCGGCAGTTCTAACAACCCAACAACGTGTATTTCACTAACATAGATATATCATTTGTAATTATCAGGGTTATTATGGAAGTTGGTATGTTAAGTTTGTCTCTCTCTAACAGTTTCACGCCCACAACGGAAAAGATTTTGCCGTGACTCTACAAACTCCTAGAAGAACCTAAATGTACTACATGTATAATCTAATAATAATGTGCTTACATAGTATTGTGTATGTTGATGCACTGTCAGCTGCGTAATACTTTGATATTATGCAGTAGGAATTCTGTGCGTGTAATCCAACCATGATAATGAAAATGTTAATAATTACATGATTGCAAGATGACGATAGACGAAAACCATATATTTTATTGTTTGATAATGATTATGGTGTAAACCGTACTTTATTTATTGATGTAGTGTGAATCAGGATTTACATACTTGAATTGATTAGTAAATTCGTAGTATATAAGTTGGTAATCCATGAAAAGAAACTGTCACTGTCTTAAATTATTAAAGAAAAGAACAATAATTTATTTATTAGCAGAAACAAATTAAAAGTCAATACGTTCATAAATTTTCTATTAAAAACTCGAAAATTTTTGTTATGATAAGTTAGTCAAGTAAGTAAACTCAACAAAATTTATTTGCATTAATGATGTATCATTTATTCCCTAAACCAGAAAAAACTAAAAATGTGAGACTTTGTTGTTTCCCAACTATTCATAAACATATTGAATTAAATCGTTTATAAATGATGAAAGAATTTTAACTTTAATAGCTTGTTTTAACAGTAATGCTGCTAAAACTGAATCTTAACTGGTTTATAACTGTACATAGACTTTCCCTCTTTCTTTTGTACCCTTTTGTTTGTACATTTTAATGATTATATTTATTTCATCTTTATTAGTATTAATAAACAGTAGAAGAAAAAAATGTCACAGAAGAGCTCATCAACATCTCTAGGAAGTAGCACGAATAGCACAGCAGGCCTGAAACAAATAGATTTGGATCAAATTTGGGGGGATTTAAATTCTGGAATCGAACATGTATATAATAGGCAAACAATGGCAAAACCCCGATATATGCAACTTTACACCCATGTTTATAACTATTGTACATCAGTACATCAACAAACAAATGGACGTAATTCAACAAATAGTTCTGGTAAAAGTAAAAAGAATCAAGTTAATGGAGGTGCGCAGCTTGTTGGTCTAGAACTTTATAAACGTTTGAAGGATTTTTTAAGAAATTATTTAGTATCTTTATTGTCAGTAAGTGTTTTTAAAGGTTAATTCTAATTTACAATTTTTGCTGTGAATGTTACATTTAAACATTGAATTGTAGGTTTTTCTTAGCATTAGATAATATATAATAATACAAATATCAGTGCATCTCTCATCTTATAAACTTGATATATTCATATATCAAGATTACTTTCATTTTTTATTATTACAATTATTTAAGAGAATACTAAAATTAACTTTCACTTAATTAATATATAAAATTAATTTAGGATGGAATGCATCGCATGGATGAAGATGTGCTCAAATTTTACACAAGGCAGTGGGAAGAATATCAATTTAGTAGTAAAGTTTTAAATGGTGTTTGTGCATATTTAAATCGACATTGGGTTAAACGTGAGTGTGAAGAAGGAAGAAAAGGCATTTACGAAATTTATCAGTTAGCTTTGGTAACGTGGCGTGACAATCTTTTTAAACAACTTAATAAACAGGTATTATATTGTTTATTGAAAGTTATAAATAAACATTGTACATTGGATTAGGTTGTTTGCATGTGTACTAATTAAAAAAATTTTAGACCTTAATAGTTAGTTTCGTTGTGCTGTTTTTAGGTAACCAATGCAGTATTAAAACTTATTGAACGAGAACGTAATGGTGAAACTATTAATACTCGCCTTGTATCAGGAGTTATTAACTGTTATGTGGAACTTGGATTAAATGAAGAGGAACCTGGTGCCAAGGGACCTAATCTTAGTGTTTATAAAGAAAGTTTTGAAAACGTGTTTTTAGAGGACACAGAACGATTTTATACTCGTGAAAGCACAAATTTTTTAGCTGAAAATCCAGTTACAGAATATATGAAAAAGGTATATTTTCATTAGCATATTGTTTTTTTCTAAATAAATTTCTAGGCTGAGCAAAGATTACATGAAGAACAAAAAAGAGTACAAGTGTATCTTCATGAAACGACAAGTGAACGATTAGCCAAAACTTGTGAAAGAGTATTAATCCAGAAACATTTAGAACTTTTTCATGCAGAATTTCAACAATTATTAGATGCAGATAAAGATGCTGATTTAGGACGTATGTATTCACTTGTCGCACGAATTCCAGATGGATTAGGTGAATTACGTTCACTTCTTGAACAACATATTGCAAATCAAGGTCTTGCTGCCATTGAAAAATGTGGAGAAGCAGCACATAATGTGAGTATCACAAAGTTGTGAACCATGCTTTTGATATATTATGTTTTAGGATCCAAAAATTTATGTCAACACTATTTTAGAAGTCCATAAAAAGTACAATGCATTGGTCTTAGTTGCTTTCAACAACGACAGTGGCTTTGTAGCTGCATTAGATAAGGCTTGTGGACGTTTTATCAATGCTAATGCAGTTACAAAACAGGCTAACTCTAGTAGCAAATCTCCAGAATTATTAGCAAAATACTGTGATCTGCTTTTAAAAAAATCAAGTAAAAATCCAGAAGAAGCGGAATTGGAGGATACTTTAAATCAAGTGGTAATGTTTTATTTTTATTCATGTTTCGTTAAAACACCGTCAAAAGTAAACTACCTTCATATTAACCAAAGTACTAAACTATCATATGGAAAAGTATCTGTAACAATGTTTTGGTGATTGAAACACACTGATCTTGCTGTTGCTTATTAAATTATTTTGTGCATTACAGTTTCCTGCTAGTGTTCCAGTGTTCTACATTTGCTTTAATTTATTATTACATTTCTTTTAAATTCTACTTTTTAGGTTGGAAAGTTGTGTGTTGTACCTCCCCACATATTCTTATGTAGAGATGATATCTTATATGTAATATGACTAACGGCTAGTATAAAAAAAGTGGAGGTTGAGAAAGCTCTGGTTAATTTGTTTTCTTTTTGTTCAAATAAGATAGATTTTGTTTTGACTGAGGTAGTAATTTTTCCAAAATAGCAAAAGAGGAAGTACTTTTCTGATATAGTTCAATAGAGAATCAAAAAGGGCTGAATGGCACTAAAATATTGTTTTTTTTTCTTTTTGTTTTCATTGTTTGTTTGTTTTTTTTTACTTTCCAAACGAAGATATACAGGGTGGCGCACTTAAGCGGGATTGCTCCATAACTTCCTTACTATTACAAATACGAAAAAATGTCATATAAAAGTTGTCCACAGTCATAAACTACATGTTTTAAAATTATTTTCAGAAATGGCGGACTTCCGGTTATACCGGAAACTCATGCCAACTTCGTTATTTTAAATAGAACAACCTATATATTATTACATGTTTGAATTCCTCGTTGAATTTAAAGGTCACTTTAATAACCATACTGTGGGTCTACGTCACATTGCTTCTGAGTTATTTGACATTTTGTAGAAAAATGACGTTTGCAGTGCCTCCGAAAACTTTCAATATCTCGAAGACGGATACTGGTAGAGAAATGTGGTTTTCGTTTTTTACTTCCGAAGAGGGTACCGCATCATTATCATTCATTGCCAAAAATCTTGCTTTTAGAATTCAATAATTTCTATCGCTCTGAAAATAATTTTTTTCAAACATGGATAACTTGATTTTTTTAAATGGAACCACCCATATTTTCTTACATCGGCGGATAGGAAATTAAATTTCCTTTCCATTGATGTAACATTATTGATATTTTGGAGTGATAGTTTTCGAGATATTCACATTTTTATCTAATTTCAGTTTTTATTGCACATTGCCACGGTGCTTTGGAAAACGTTTGTCAATTGTTTTAAACAACTGGTAACAAGTCTTACTTTTAGAATTACAATCATTTCTATCGCTCCGAAAATAACTTTTTTTCAAACATGGATAACTTGATTTTTTTTAATGCGCAAGAAATAAACAATAAATACTCAAGAATTAAGAACACAAAACTCAAAAGAAATACATAAGGAATGAACAAAAAATACATAAGGATTGCATAAGTAATACAAAATAATTACTTAAGGCTTACACAAGAAATAGAGGAGAAATGCACAAGAAATACGCAATAAATACATAAGGAACGATCAATAAATACATAAGGACAATTACTTAACGATTACAGAAGATATACAAAAGTAATGCACAAGAAATACAGGTTATCCTGTTGATACGTTCCCTTATTTGATACCGCACGCGTCCGGTGTTTGTAAAATGTTGTAACAACTTTTGAAAGGCTGTTTCTCAAAGCACCGCGGCAATGCGCAGTTAAAACTGAAATTACATAAAAATGTGAATATCTCGAAAACTATCACTCCAAAATATCGATAATGTTACATCAATGGAAAGGAAATTTAATTTCCTATCCGCTGATGTAAGAAAATATGGGCGGTTCCATTTAAAAAAATTTTAGTTATCCATGTTTGAAAAAAGTTATTTTCGGAGCGATAGAAATTATTGAATTCTAAAAGCAAGATTTTTGGCAATGAATGAGAATGATGCGGTACCCTTTTCGGAAGTACAAAACGAAAGTCACATCTCTCTACCGGTAACCGTATTCGAGATATTGAAAGTTTTCGGAGGCACTGCAAACGTCTTTTTTTCTAAAAATTTCAAATCACTCAGAAGCAATGCGACGTACACCCATAGCATGGTTATTAAAGTGACCTTTAAATTCAACGAGGAATTCAAAAATGTAATAATATATAGGTTGTTCTATTTAAAATAACGAAGTTGGCACAAGTTTCCTGTATAACCGGAAGTCCGCCATTTCTGAAAATAATTTTAAAACGTGTAGTTTATGACTGTGAACAACTTTTATATAAGACATTTTTTCGTATTTGTAATAGTAAGGGAGTTATGGAGCAATCTCGCTTAAGTGGGCCACCCTGTATAGGATAGTATAGCAATCGTGAAAAATTTTGTGTATGCAATACTGAAATAACTCGAATTATATGAGAAACTTGCTAATTACACACATACACTGGAACATCTAAATTGTATCAGTATTACATGCACACAATGTCATTTAGTTAATGTTGCTTAATGTGAGAGACTGAAAATAGTCCTTTATTACTGCAATTTTGGAATTGTAAGTTTATATTTTGCAATTTTGGAGATATAGTCGGGCCGCGTTTAACTTGTGTATGACTCATTTGTAACATTCATATGGTTTAAAATTTCCTAAACGTACGTCGCGACTATACCATCTGTTCATATAGATTTCTTCATTCGTTTGTATCAACGTATTTATCAACAGATGGCGCTCTCATGCTACTGATTTGTAGTATAATTCTATTTTTTTGAACTAAAACAACCAAAGCTAAATGCATTACAATAATATGGCCAATAACGAACTGAATGCAAAAATATAGCAATTAGACCAACACTTTGAAAATATTATCATCATAATAAACAAATCTTTCATATGCTAATTGTAAATTGTCATAACGAATTAATATACCCAATTTTATTAATTTTAAACTGTAATTTAGAAAAAAAAGTCAATATTTAACTTTATTAATTGGTTCATAAAGTTTTATTAATATACTACATCGATATTGTACAAACATTTGAGAAATAATGATGAAGTACATTTTATAATTAACAATAATTGAAACATGCATTGCAACAATTAAAAATATTTACATTTACTTAAATTTGGAAATTATTCAGAGTTGTCATCACTGAAATCTTCACTGTTGTCCGAATTGCTTTCACCAACATTTATAATTAAAGGTTCAACATTGAAATCAAATTTTTTTCTGTATTCCACCATTCAAGCATACAATTTTCTGCATGTGTGATGCATCTTTTCCAATAATCTGCATCGATTCAGTTTAAAGCGGTTAACCACATTTCTTGCACATTTGCATCATTAAACTAAATTATTCTGTCCAATATTTTTATTATAGTATTATTCCTTGCAATTTGCCCACACTAACTCAATAGGATTAAATTGACAATGATAAGGTGGCAATCGCAGTACCTTATGTCCATTTTTAAACGCTATTTCATCTATTGCATATACCTTTGATTGAGAGTTGTTTTTAACCAATTCTAACAGCTCTCTTTTAAACATGTCGTTTTTAAAGGAAATATTATGTTTTTTTAGGTAACTGCAAATGTCTTCTTTCTTACAGGAAATAGTTGGAGTTTTTTCTAATACCATCGAATGATAACTAGCATTATCCATCACGATTAAACTTGGTTCACTCAAGTTCCGCAATAATTGTTCTTCAAACCATTTTGTGAAGAGTTCGCCACACATGTCACCATGATAATCAGCATTTGGATTTTTTGTTGAAAATAATAGCGAAGAATTGGGTATAAATCCATCTTTGTTGCCTGCAGCCATCTTCTTTTTTAAAGGAGAAACCAATTGAATGTAGTAACGCTTTTAAACTTGTTTTGCTGAAAGTAAAAACACCTGCTTCTGCTACTTCTCGTTTTAAGGATTTAACGGTAACATGGCACCCTACAAAAATGTACACTGATTATATCACATAAAATAAAGCAATGTTAAATTATATACGTTTTGAATGCATTTCATAAATCTTTCGTTTTACAAAATCTTTAATGTAATCATCCACATCGCATGATTTTGGTTTGCTCCGTATACGTTTGCTAGATATTTGTGGTTGATTTGGTGCAGCCTCATTAAATCTCTTTTTATAGTAGTTAAAGTACCAGAACTTATACCACAAGCTTCAGCAGTACGCTACAAGCACAATCTTAAATGAATTTCTAATAAATAGTATTCAACAAAAATTCTACCTGCATAACAGAAGTAAAAGGTGCAAATGCACCTCCATTATCTCATTCCCTTTCAAAATAACGAAGAACGTTCGTAACCACTTGCTGAGCTTCTAACTTCAGGTGTTTGTTTCCAAGCATTCAAGCATTCTAACCTGTTTTAAAGCAAATTGTTTCAAATTGAATTGTATACATTATCTATTTACCTATTCAAAAACCGTTTATATACAATTTAGTTTTAAAAAAAACTGTTTTGTAAGAAATTTATGATGAATAATGATGAAACGGAATAAAAGCAGCAATATTTAAACAAACGTCAAGAAATCTGTCAAAATTTGTCGTAGGTGTAGACATACGTTTCTTACAGTCCATATACTGACTATAGCAGACATACGTTTCTGAATTTATCTTACTCTACTGTGTAATAATAAAGTAAAAGAGCGCATTGTCAATAATTTTATTATAATAATGTACCGACATGAGTCATACACAAGTTAAACGCGGCCTGACTTTACACTACTGTGGCCGATATATCTTTGGGTAAAAGTTGTGTATTTGAAAGCAAATTTGATAGGCTTTAAATGTTTCAATAGCAATTACAGCTATCCTCCATGGTAAGTCTCTTATTCCTTTGGTCTGTCAACATGTCTGAAACGAAATTGGCAACAGTCCTACTGTATATACTATGAAAGCACAAACAAAAATTCACTGTTATTCAGAATATACATTTCTACAAACTAATATTTATTTTTAAGTAGCTGTACTCGACGCGCTTTGCTGCGATCTCAGAATAGGTGGGGGCGATATTTAACATTTTTATGCCAGAAACCTTCGGGAAGTGTACGCAACAACTTCCCAAAGTTTCATGGCGATCGAATGAATGGTGTAGTATGCAAAATTTTAACGTAAATCGAATGATGTCAGTAATAGCATTAAAGAAAAACGCTCGAACAGGTCAATTTTATCTTTTAAATGCCCAACTTATGACATCAAAAACATATATGGCGTCATCTACTTCTGAAAGGTGACGTTATCGTAAGTTTTTATAAATGGCAATCATATTTTTGGCTGTTTAAACAACCTCCTGATAGACCGCCAATTGGTTGCCAAATTCACAGAAATGGAATCTGTAAAGATTTGCCTTGACAAGTAAGTGAACAAGTCAGATTGGATGTAAATAGTGCTATTTTCTCAAAAAACATTGTTACGTAAGGTATCAATTTTTTTCATCATCATTAACCCTTTTGCTCCTGATTTATTGTTTAAGAAAATTTTAAGTTTTATAACTTAATTTCTTTAACATGGGTAAAATAGTTCCCTAAAAATGTTAAAAAAGAAATTATATTTGTTTAAAAACAAAAATTGGGGTAATGTGCCCTAACAGGTGTACAAAATTAATATTTTAAGTTTGATAGGGATCAATACATTGAAGCACGAAGGAACATTACACAATTTGCAAAGATGCGTTGTGCGTTTGTCTATCTTGGATTTAGCTCAACCAACACATTTCGTTCGGTTGGCATGTGATCTCCAATATTTACCATCAATGTAGACTGTTTCGATCTTCTTCCCACATGTTTGGTTTTCTTTCCCTTGATACCACTTCTTCCTAGATCAATTAACATATCTGCTAATTGTACTATATATTTTATTAATGTTATCTTTTTATGAGTCGTCTCAGAATAGATTATATAAGAGTTATATACTGCCATCATTACCAATTTAGAGTAAACCTTTTTCCACCATTTTTGTAACTTTCTGTTGAAGTCGAATAGTGATGCCATCTGATAAGCGTGCTCAACTTCACCCATGTGTTTATTGTAAAATTATATTGGTACTGGACAAGTAATATCTTTGAAGGTGCCATCTTTCATTTTTCTTTTTATGTAATCTGTTTCTGCTTTATGCCAATTGGTTAATAGTATAAAATCTTTTGTATATTGCACATCTTATTGCTAAAACACGACTATTATTTCTTTACATATGTGATTGTTCTCTTTCCTTTTAGTTTCTTTCAGTATTTCCAATCTTCTGTTAGTGCATTGAGCTATATACATGAACATGCTTCGCGGAAATAATTTCAAAAAACAGTTTAAAATAGAACTATCCAAGTCAGCCGTAATAACTGGAATGCAATTTTCGGGTATGGAAAATCTTGGTACAATAGCATGATCATTATCCAAATTATAGCTTCATGTAGTGCAGTGCTATTTGAATTTTCGATGGTCGTTATGCGAATTATTATTATTTACGTTTACCATTTCATCATTTTGTGCATCCTCATCAGATTCACTGCAGGACTCCTTAAGGTCTGATTCACTATCATCAGTTTCGTCTCTACTATCATCGTCAATAAAATCATCGTTGTCTGAGTCAGTTATGTTATCAATATGATCGGCCAAATATTCTATCTTCTTTTTTTTTCCAAGATATGCTAAAATTAGTTTTAGCATTATTACGATACAACACTGTTAGGATATTTAATCCCATAATATAATACTAGAATACCCTGTTGGGATTATATGTTCCAATGTATTATGTTGTCGTTATATTTATAAACAAATTATATTAGAGAAAGTATATTATACACTTACGTTTATGCAAACCCTAGCAAACATAGTATCACAACCAGTCTATTATCGCGCCTTTTTTTAATGTAAAACATTTAACAGCTTTCAGCAGTGTACATCGGCGAGAATAACGTGCACTATTTTACAGGTTACGGCACATACATGACCTTTGACATGTGCAGGTTATTGAGAAACCTATAAAATACGAATTTAAGTGATCCCAATGCATTTATTACGTATAGTTTTCCCGACAGAATTTTTTTAACTTGCCTGGGACGTATTTGCCCAAGAGGAGCGAAAGGGTTAAGTAATAAGCATATCTATGGAAAAACGGCAAAAAAAATGGTTGTCATTTATAAAAACTTTCTCAATGTAACCGCTCAAAATTCTAATTTTTTAAATGACGTTTTGTTTACTCACGAGGCAAGTTTTTCCAGAGATTCCATACGAAATTTTCATAAAATCATTTGTGGGCTGATGAAAATTCACATGGAACCTTTCAACATCAATTTTCAGTAAACGTGTGGTTTGGAGTACTTGATGATCATTTAATTGGTCCATATTTTGTTCCATTAGGATTACATTATTATCATCACTTCCTACAGGAAGAGTTACCTGCACCTCACCACCACCACCAAAATTTATTGTTTATGCATGATGGTGCTCCAGCCCATTTTAGCATTATGTAGTTCGTCACTTAGATACAGTATATCCAAATCATTGGATATGTAGGGGAGGTACTCAACATTAAATTTGCTAAATCTGTATGAAATAAAGCTTTTCCGCCTCTTAAATACATAATTAATTTTTCTCGGTAGTCTGCTTCGAAATTCTTATAAAGTTGTTATGCGACTCCGTGTTAAACAATATTAAATTTTGCGAAATCTTGGATTGGGTAGCAAATTTGTAATTGTATCTGCTAGATATGGATTGAATGTCGCTAATCTTCTTATCATATTATTTAAAATGCCGCCTTTGTAGAAATAACAACATGAATATGAACTGATTAGTGCGGTCTCCGTTTGAAACAACTATGAAAGTGACATAGTTCGCGCCAAGTTGAAGACCGCCCATGTGCGTTTATATCGTGTATATAAATATATATATATATATATATATATATATATATATATATATATATATATATATATATATTTCTTTTTTTTGTATCATGTAAATGAAGATTTGAGGACGAGAATTTTTTTTTTTTTTAATTGGGTAGAATTTTAATGTTATGCCTCTCTGACTTAGTTGGTGCAGCCAATACTATACTAAACAGTAATACTTGAGTATAAAATGAATAATTTTGACGCTTACAGAATTAATTTTTAAATATAAAATTAAAAGATTCGTACACCCCAAGAGCGGTTACTCCATATGTCGGTAAGCACTAGAAATAGTCGTAATTGTTTGTAATGTTACGTAAATTTTAAAGATACTTCAAAATCACTTGTAGTTTGATTGGTAAGAAACATTTCTTTTGTAAAA
Source organism: Vesta saturnalis (assembly GCA_036346205.1). NCBI lineage: Eukaryota > Metazoa > Arthropoda > Insecta > Coleoptera > Lampyridae > Vesta > Vesta saturnalis. The sequence continues at coordinate 1,915,947 of JARFJB010001233.1, read as the reverse complement.
ATAGGTTTACATGATATTGCCTAATGAAAATTTTTGATAGAATTAAAGCACAAAAGCCCCTAAGAATTCATACATTTTGTAAAAAAGCATAAAGCCCAATTGTAAGGCTTATGTAAAATGTTTTCTAGTTTTAATAGCACATTTAGTAAATTTTATCAATATTATCAATGTTGCTAGAGAGATATTGCAATTCTTATAAATATAATGGACGATCCTCAGTATTTTGGAACGTAATGCGTAAATGCGAATACAAGTTTAAGTCACATAATCAATATTATCGAATTTTAAGTTATGATGAGCTTAATCTTTAAAGTATGAGGAATCCAACAAAATTTACAATAGATGAAATAAGCTTTGTATCACGGCATAATTAATCATTCTTGAATAAGAATTGTAAGTAAATATTTGTTAACATCTAAATTATAAATTTTTCATTTAGAGGATCGTTAGAGTTTGAACTTCCTTGTCCTTGTAGGTGATTTTATCCCGGTCATGTGATTTATCAATACGTAAAATTGTTTCCCTCTAAAGAACCATGGACTCCTATTGTGGTTCTTGACACGAACATATCTGAAGAATATTCGCTTTTCTGAATTTCCTGTAAGGGTGCCTATTGCTTGGAACTCGCATGTAAAATTAAGATTTCCTGGTATGGGTTAAGACTTGCTGCGTTATGGCGGAGAGCTAAAATATTTGGGGAGGAAAATTTTTTTGGAAAATAACGAACATTTTTGAATGTTAAAAGAATATGTAGGTGACAGTTTTACAGAAAATAATTAATAAAGCAATTTGGTTAATCGGAATATTGTGAATGTCATTTACAATATCAGAAAGATAATGTGCATTTAATGTCTTTCTTTACATTGAGTTTATGCAATGAACGAAAAATTACACCCCTTGGCGGTTACTGCATATGTCGGTAAGCTCTAGAAATAGTCGCATATTGTTTTTAATGTTACGTAAATTTTAAAGTTGCTTCAAAATCACGTGTAGTTTGATTCGTAAGAAACGTTTCTTTTGTAAAAATAGATTTACATGAGACTGCATAATGGAAATTTTTGATAGAGTTACAGCACAAATAAATACCCCTACTAGTTTTAATAGCACATTTAGTAAATTTTATCAATCGAAATCAATGTTATAAGAGAGATATTGCAATTCTTGTAATCATTGTAATGAAATGGACGATCCTCATTATTTTTGAATATAATGCGTAAATGCCAATACAATTTTAAGGCGCATAATCAACATTATCGAATTTTAAGTTATGATGAGGTTAATCTTTAAAGTATGAGGAATCCATCAAAATTTACAAAAGATGAAATAAGCTTTCTGCCACGGCATAATTATTGAATAAGATCTGTAAGTAAATATTTGTTAACATTTAAATTATTAATTTTCCATTTATCGATCAAAGGGATGAAGGGGATCGTTAAGAGTTCGGCATTGGTTGTCCTTGTAGGTAACTTTATCCCGGCCATGTGAATATCAGAATATAACATTGTTTCCCCCTAAAGAACAGCGAATTATTACGGTGGTTCTTGACACCAACATGTCTGAAGAATATTCTCTTTTCCGAATTTCCTGTAGGGGTGCTTATTGTCTGGAACTCGCGTGTAAAATTAAGGTTACCTAGTATGGGATAAGACTCTGCGTATGGCGGAGAGCTAAAATATTTGAGGAGGGAAAATTGATTTGAAAGTAACGAACATTTTTCAATGTTAAAAAAGTATGTAGGTGATAGTTTTACAGAAAATAGTTAATAGAGCAACTTGGTTAATCGGAGTATTGTGAACGTAACAGTTCGCGTCATTTAGAATGTCAGAAAGATAATGTGCACGGTGAATAATTGCCGTTAGAAAATTGTATTTGATTTAAATTTGTCGTTTCGAATGCTTAAGCATCAAATAAATCTGATCGCTTCGATTAATTAGTAAATATTATGAGTCTTTTGATTTTCGGACACTATTGTATTGTGTGCTTCGTCATAAGATAGTTTGAAGGTAGAGCAATAATCAATGATCTCCAATGATCTTTTAAAGAAAATAATCTAGTTAGATTTGTTTCAAACATTACAAGGTATTTATTAAGGACAGGTTACTGAATTAATTAAATATTGGATAAATTTGGTGTATTCACGGTTCATAGAAGAAAGATTACCTACAGCTAACACAAACTTAGGTCATTTTGTTTACATACGAATCATTTCACGAATATTAAGAAGCACTTAAACGAATTAATGCTTATTGGTTATCCACAAGTTCTATGTACACAAATTTCGGTTGTATTGTAAAGGACGTACAACGTTTATGTGAGTTGGACTACTGTGTTTATAAAAAGAACTTGCTAGTAGAGATGTATATAGTAAGTCAGCTACCGTATATCTTATACCCTCTCTCCGATGTAATTAATTCCAGTCAATCCACGAACGCTAATTACATCATGTCTACATAGTGAACAAAAGGTTATTTCATATACGGGAGGTAATTGATGAATTCTACATTATAGTGCATTTCAGAATTCGATGCTGTGGTCTAGCCGTGATCGTTGACCGCAAAACTTTTGATCGATCACAGTGCCGACAGGATACGACGGTCGCGAGTCACTGAGTATCATAGTTGTAATTATCACAATTATCCGCAAAATACGTAGCGGAAATTAAAAAAGGTGATTGAAGACTTTCGATATCAGATTTTTAGACACACATTTTTCTGTAACTTTACTAACCGATTTCACCAAATACAGTGAATATAATCTACTCTTGTTTTGTATCTACGTACTTATGTGAATCGACGTTTCATATCTGAAGTTCACTAACCTCAAAAATTGTTCCATACTGAGGATTCATTATCATTACCCTTGGATATATACCAAATTATCAGCGCTTCGTTGGAGATATGCAGATGCAGCCTTCTCATTAATAGTAAAATGATAATTTATAAAATAAAATTTATCAGTATGTTTTCTGTGGCTACTTTTGAGTTAATAAATACTAGTCACTATTAACGCTAGTTTTAATTTATTTAATGTCAAAGTTTTAGAAGTAGATCGCGGTACGTTGTCAATAAAGAATATCGATGGCATATACGAAGAAGTTGACCACCCAAGCATAGTCTATTGATGCAACCTGCAACACGCGTTACAAATATTACTGATGTTTTAAAAATTTATTGAATGTTTGTTATTTCAGATTCAATTAAATTTAATGCGCTCGTTTAAACGAATCAGATCGTACTTTTAAAGATTTAAAGTAAATTTTACATATCTTGTGCTGTAAATTAAGTTAGTATCTTACTGAGTGAGTATTTTTCTTGTATTTGAAGTATTATTTCAGCTACGTTCAGTCGGCAAAGTATTGCTTCAGCTGCAAACCCGCTTATTTATTAACCATATGCGACATCTAGTGCGAACCGATCGTGTAATACTCTTCAATTACAGGCCAGCCGTTTTAAATTGGCGAGCGGCGTCGCATCCCGAAGTTCGGTTCGGCCGCGCGAAACCCCAAACAACGGCGTAATATTGCACTGTAGAGTAAAGATTCTTTTACAACAAGATTCCGATGGAAATTATTTCCATAATACGTTAGTCTCGGGCTACCTAAGGTAGGTGAACGTTGTCGGTATAATAATGCAGTAGGTATCAAATTGGTAAAAAGGTTCTATTAATTTGCCCGCAAGCATCTTAATTTAATTTAAATAGAAGAAATGATTTTAAAAGTATGCTATTTAAGACAATTTAAAGTTCTTCTTCTTCTGGTACCTATCTGTTTCGATTGTTGATCATGGCAATCCTGACTTTGTTTGTTGCTATTCTAAGCAGCTCATCTGAAGTTTTTCGGAACCAGGTTCTCAGATTTCGCAACCAAAATATTCTCCTTTCATGTTCTGTTTTCCCATGCACTTTTCCCTGCAGGATGGATTGCAGAAATGAGTATCTGGATTCGTTGCTCATGATATGCCTCAAGTACTGTAACTTCCTACTTTTGATGGTGTAAATGATCTCTTTATCTTTCTTCATCCTTCTGAGTACTTCTTGATTAGTTATTCGCGCAGTCCATGATATTTTGAGCATCCTATCAATGCAAATTTCAAGGGCCTCTAGTTTCTTCATTATGGCTTCATTTAGAGTCCAGGATTCTACCCCATATGGCAGCACCGGACATGTCTCTTTTTTGTTGCCAGGCTGAGATTGTGTCTCCGGTGCGACTTTTTATCTCGTGTATTGCCCCATTGTTCGTTTATAATCATTCTCAGGTAGCGGTATTGTTCTACTCTCTCTATTTGCGTTTGGTTGATGTACTGATGTGGTCCGCTGATCACTTCCTTACTGATGATCATTTGTTTGTAACCCATCGGGGGTATGTCAGCCAGTACCATTGTGTCGTCCGCGTATCTGATGTTTTTGATTCTGACACCGTTGAGCAGGATTCCTTTGCCTACCTCATGGAGGGCTTCATTTAATATTCTTTCGGAGTGTAGATTGAACATCAAGAGGGACACTACGCAACCTTGTCTCACTTCTCGCAGGATTTTTACCTCTGTTTGCTCATAGTTGCTTTCTGGTTCTAGTATAGGTTTTTGATTAATCTGAGATCTTTACCATCTAAGCCTCCGTCTGTCAGTATGTTCATCATTTTCTCATGTTGGACCCGATCAAAGATTTAAAGTTAATCAAGATAAAATTCAGATTCGTTTAATACAATGTTAGAAAAACAACACAAACAATAGATATTTTGTATTTAGTATTATATTAAAACGGTTAATTAAGAATCTATAAATGTATATCATTAATGGTTAATTAATCACTTTCACCTCCACTTAAATCGGATTGTTTTATCTTCTAATGTATAGAAATGATTTTTTTTTTGTTCTTATTTTATGCGCTGCTGTACCGTTCATCCGATTGCCATAAAACTTTGACAAATTATTGCGTGCACTTGCGCGAAGGATATAGGCATTAAAAAAATTTAAATATCTGCCCTCCACGGGAGGGCCCTTATATGCATGCTACACCATTCCTCCGATCGCCATAAAAATTTGGGAAGGTGTTGAGTACACTCCCGGGAAGGTTTCTGGCAAATTTTTAAATATCGGCCTCCAAAGGGGGCACTCATGCATACTAATTCATCCGATCGCCATGAAAGTGAGAGGGAGAGGGAATGTGTTTTATATTAGAGCGCAGCAAAGCGCGCCGGGAACTGCTAGTTACCAATATAATTGACGTAACGTTGAACACAACTTCTCGTGCTTGAAGACTAAGTTTTTTCAGCGTAAGACACATAATAAATAAAAATTTTATGATTTTTCTTTGCACTTCGCCTTTCAAAGTTCAAATGCTTTATTAAACTTCATTTTGATATCATTTTTATACCCTAAACTTTCACTTGTAATGGGCTCTTTATTTAATATTAATGATATCATTAAATTCAAACATCAACAATAATATTAGGGATATTTGTTCTGCCACTGCAAGAATTCAAATGTGCCGCCGCGCGCCGACCTTTGCGCATCCAACAGCTGGTGTGTACTTGGTTGATGTGATTGTATAAGCCAAACTTCCCTCATTATAAATAAATCTCACGCTAAGCTATAACAAATAAAAATTAGTATATTACGATCGGAGTTGTTTTTTGGTATAAAACCGATTATAAAGTCCTTACTCAAGAGATATAAAGAAGGTAGATTCCCCAAAATGTGTCAGCGCAAGTGTGTTATACTATTTTTGTTTCATTAAAAAAATTGCAAATATTGAATTTAAATGGGAGACTTTGTATATATGGCATAATATACATTTGTTTATAAATCTTTACTCTTGATATTATGTGTGGAAATTAATGAAATCGAAACCATTTTCTAAGCTCTTGAATGGTAAAACTGTTAAAAAAAAAGTTTGATAAATAAGTTGAGTGTTTTATTCTATAGCTTATGGGATTTTGTAAAGTAAAAGAAATCAAAACTCTTAGTTTTCAAATCTTCCTTTATTCTGGTTAACCTGGCAGAACATAATGTTACGAGATGACACACGCACAATCGATTTGCACTTTATTCATTCACTGACATAAAAAACCTTCATTCTACATCACTTAGTTTGGAGAAAGAAATAGTATCATTTTTTTGGCTTTATTTATTTCTTACCAAGTAAAAAAGAGCACATTTCTTGTACTAAATTCACTTATAACTATTGACAAAAAGTAATGATTGTGAATAGCTAATTTTTTGTTTCAGAGTTATTTTGTTCGATACATGTGGTAGAGAATTGAAATGTATGTTCCCTACAATTATATACTTTTACATTCTACACATTGCGTTTTTGTTTTTCTATTTTGTTTCCATGAACGAAATTGACATCTTCTAGGGGCAAATTGCTTAACTGATTCTACCACGTCAGTTGAATTTCCTTTATTCGGCTTCTCATAGTTATTGCCAAATTGAAAGGTTCTTTGTGCCTTCTTAAAGACACAATTAAAGAAACATTGTCAAATCTTTTAGACATTTTCGACAAATTATGCAATTATTTGTATTTCTTTCGTGAACCATTTGGCTATTAATTCCTGTAGTATTAAGCAACGAAAATATATAACGTGAGAAGCCATCTAGAACTTTTTCATGACCCCGAATAGTTTCCTTCAACTTATCAACTACATCAACTCCTCCCTTGGTGGTGTTGTAGAAGGTTGACAAGAATTTCCACTATTGGGATCAATCTCATCTGAATTGTTGAGACTAATAATACAATTTTATTTACTTTCGATTTGTATTATACCAAGGTATAATAGTGTCAATTTATGTTTTACTAATAAATTTCTAGCTAGAGGAATTGAAGAAGAATTGTCACTCGTCACATTCCTCGTAGTTCTAAAAATAGTACAATTTTATCTTTGCACAACATTGTCAAATGCAGTGTTGTTAGACTTGTAAGGTCGTTGTGGCTGTGTGCCAACATACACTATAAGGTGTAAAATGATTTGGCGTCTACGAGAGAAAAAATTTTCAAGCTGTACTTTGCAGGCTTGTTTAGTATTGACCAAAGCCACATCTTCCACAAAAAGACTCTTAGCGTTTCGTCAATCGTGACGTAATCACTCATAGAATAGCTAAATTTACACTGTTGTATGAAATCATCATATAATTTTCTAATGGCCACCATTTTAGCAATTTGTTGTTTATGTGCTCTATCTTTGAAACGTACATACTGCTGTCAACAAAACCTGAAATCTATTTAGACCCATGGTTATATGACAATATTCCACACCAGTTCGGACCTGAATCCAAATATCCCTCAAGTTTAGGTGCCAAGAACGTAGGGTACCCGTTAAGTAAAGTAAACCTAACACAGTATTAATTTGAATTATATCTGTATTTGTTGCGTTCCTTTCTCTACGATAATTTACCTTAAGTTTTTCAATATATTTGTTCGTGCATTGAACTGCTTCTTGAAGGACCATGTCAAGAAAATATAATGTCCAAGCATTCAAAATGTTTTAACATTCTTCACGGGTCCAATCACACCAACAGACTGAGTAATAATATTTTTAGCTTTTTGTTTTACAGAGTTTCTAATACTTTGACTAAAATATTGAATGTACCTATAGTTAGAGTGTGTGTATACGCACTACAACCCGCTTCCGGTGAACTGTTAATGCCACTTATCAACCTACGACTCACTTTTTTTTAATAGAATGTGATTTTTTTAAGTTCTTCCCTTAGTGTTTTAATAGTTTAATTTACTTTTTTTAAACAAAACTTTATAAAACAACAAGTAATAAAAAAAATACATTCTATTTAAAGTCTTATAGACGCCGACTCTTCTTTCTCGTTATAACTTGTAGATAGCTAGTTGGTTATCGAATCGCGAATGCGCGGGTTCTCTTCTCGCGTCGTCAATTTCACTTGTATACATTGTTGTCACATTTCGTTTTTTTGTTTACTTATAATTAGAAATTACAATAGTCTTTTTTTGTTATTTTACCAAGATGGTTCTTCATTTTCGGATTGTTCTGAATGTGTTTTGTGATCACAAGCTTCCAGAATATGAATGTCATCTTCAGAGGATCCACCTACATCTTCATCAGCAGATGTTCTCATTTATTAGAATCATAATCGGAAAATGAAGCGTAAAGTAAAAGGAAAAACGTTAGTGTATGTAAATATCAAGATTGGCTAGAAATGCTACTTAAACTTCAAAACTATAAAAGAAAACCCTTTGTTACAGTAGTACGCATCCTAGTGAAAAAGACCAGATCTGGTAAATAAAGACAATGTACACAAACATGTCGTTCATAACTGACTGAAATTCATACAACACTTTAAAGACTTCCCTACTGAAGAACTTCTAAAGACCAATTCCGCCCTTATGTATAATAGTCACAAAGCACTCGTTTTAAGTAAGACCCCAGTCTTTTAGACCAGAGCACGTGTTTTCTCCCGTTAATGCAGATACCAATTGTAAATTTTAAATCTAATTTTATGCAATTCTTAAATAAAAAATGTACTGTTTTATTGCAGATGGTAGTATTTAAGTATATTGAGGATAAAGATGTGTTCCAAAAGTTTTATAGCAAAATGCTTGCCAAAAGATTAGTACAACATATGTCTGCAAGTGATGATGCAGAAGCTTCTATGATTTCTAAGCTAAAACAAGCTTGTGGTTTTGAATATACATCCAAGTTACAAAGAATGTTTCAAGTAAGTTGTATATGAATGTGTTTTAAAATTTATTGAAAAAATTTTAGGATATTGGAGTATCAAAAGATTTAAATGAACAATTTCGTACACACCTTAATAATTCAAATGAACCTTTGGATATTGACTTTAGTATTCAAGTACTATCTTCAGGTTCATGGCCATTTCAACAATCTTTTACTTTTGGTCTTCCAACTGAGGTATGTGAATTACTTGATATACAAAACACTTTATTCTCTTACTTAGTCCACATTAGTATATAGTTGTAATAAATGTTTAAATTTCAGTTGGAGCGTAGTGTGCATAGATTTACTAGTTTCTATTCCGGACAGCATTCTGGTAGAAAATTGAATTGGCTTTACAATATGTCGAAAGGAGAATTAGTTACCAATTGTTTTAAAAATCGGTAGATTAAGTTTAATTAGAAAATTTGCTTGATGTAATTAACTTTTGTAGATATACACTTCAAGCTAGTACTTTCCAAATGGCTGTGCTTTTACAATATAATGTGGCGGATACCTGGACGGTAGCTCAATTATCAGAACACACACAAATCAAAGTTGATTATTTAGTCCAAGTACTTCAAATTTTATTAAAAGCGAAACTTTTAACATCTGATGATGATGAGAATGATCTTAATACAAACTCAGTAGTCTCACTATATTCTTCTTATAAAAAGTAATGTTTGTGTACATATCATATATTTATAAATTTGTAATTTGTGCTTTTAGTAAAAAACTTCGTGTTAATATTAATATTCCTATGAAAACAGAATTAAAGCTTGAACAAGAAACAACACATAAACATATTGAAGAGGATAGGAAATTATTGATTCAAGCTGCAATTGTCAGAATAATGAAAATGAGGAAAGTTCTCAAACATCAGCAGCTTGTTGCTGAAGTATTGAATCAGCTTTCTACACGTTTCAAACCTAGGGTACACATAATAAAAGTAAGTAACTGTTTATTAACAGCAATTAAATTATGACAAAATATGTTTCAGAAATGCATTGATATACTTATAGAAAAAGAATATTTAGAAAGAACCGAAGGACAGAAAGATACTTATAGTTATTTAGCATGATTCATCTTTATTAAATCGTCAGTTGTTACTACATAAAGTACCAGTTTTGATTGGACAATGGCTTCGCGTGTGGCTATTTAAAATTTGTTTGTTAATGATGTCGATGTGTAAATGTTATGATGCATTTTTATGCATTAGTAATCTACACCTGTATACTTGTATATACATGTAAAAATAACTAACGCAAATATTTCTGTTTTGTTTTTATTACTGCTAAGCATAGAAATTTTACACTATAAATATCTACTTAAAAACAAATTAAGAGATAATTTCAGTTTTATTGTTGCTTGTATGAATTTATCTTTAAATGAAATTGTTTGTTTGAACTGTAGATAAAATGTGATCTGGAAATCATAATACGATTTAATTTGAATGTAGTCTTTTTTTATAAATAAATAATTGAAGTAATAATCTAAATAATTTGAAATATTTATTCAATTAATTCTGTATGCTGTGGACCAGTCTTCAAATTATTAAAAAAATTAGTTGGCTGTATTATCAATTGCATCCTTGCCTTAACACCAACTAATTTTCAGTACCTTAATTGTATATGTTATAAGTCGAGCTTGTTAGGTGTGTGTGAATTAGAGAAAGATGTATTTAGTTGTAAAACAATCCAAACTATTGAATATTTTTTTTATTAAGATACATTTGTGGGAGATAGTTTCATTCATTTAGATTAATTGGGATATGGAATTCTTAATTATAAGGTTAAAATTTTGTAAATATAGGTGCTGAGTAACGTCTTGTTTAATTATGAAACTTTTTTGGGTTAGTGCATCTTATCGGCGTCTGATACTATAATAATAGTATATTAAAACACAAGTATCTTGTCTGTAATGGTGCACACATCTGGGTTTGGAGCTTGAGGAGTGTAGCGATGAAGGTCCCAATTGGATAGATGCGTCAAGTGACATGAAACGTGGGTTTTACGCTATTTTTTCAATTGACGGAAGTAATTAAAAAATAACATAATTTGCATTAAAACTGACTAAATTCATTGAATAAAATTTTTTAAATGTTTGGGTTGGTAATACTCAAATGTAATTATAGGTTTAATCTCACAACTTAAGAATGTTAGATAATGTTATATTCCTTTATTCATTCCGTTACAGCACAATGGACACATATTTATGTTTACAGTATAAACTGAATCATTTAATTGAATAAAACTGATCAATGAATAGTTTCTTATTAAATTAGGTTCATAATGCAAATATCAAAGAAGGAGACGTCCATCAGATAGTAATGTAGTTTTATCCCATTGAATTATTTTATAAATAATGAAATATTGTATACTTTTGCAAAATATGACTTAATTATATAATAAAATATCTGATAAAAGTGATATACGAGGGGTCGTTTTTATACTCTCGGACTACTAGGCATGATAAGAGTAGATTAGAACAAAAATTTATTTTTCAGTATAGGCCCATTGCTTTTCAATACAAGTATTACATCATTTCAATAACATCTTTAACCCATTATAAAAATATTCTTTTGGTTTACTCGCAAAATGGCTTTCAACAGCCGCTATAAGTTCATAATCGTCCCTAAATTTTCTTCCCCTTAGTATACCAAACACTTGGTTTTTTCAATAATGTCCGAAGTGATCATGTCAACAGGCCGACCTGAACGGGATCATCATCTAGTGATTCTCGGCCATGTTTAAAAAATTTTGACCATTAACAAATAGTCGACTTGGAAGGGCAATTATCCCCGTATACAAACTTTATAACAGCTCGATATTCAAGTTTGTCCATTTTGAGACGTTACAACACAAACTGACAGATATTAGAACTAATAATATTGCAATTGTTTTGTAAATTGTCAAACAGGTTACCATGGCATATGTGATTTAAAATCAATAAAATTAAAAATTACATTAACATTGTAAATTGCCTAGTCCGGGAATTAGGGAATATAAAAACGACCCCTCGTATCTGTTTTAAAAAAATACTTTAAAAATTATGAAACCATACATGTATACATAGTAATTTTATTCTTAAAAATGTACTTTCTAATGTAATTAAATATTTATAAACATGTATTTTTCTTAAATTTAATAGATTTTCTTAAAATAATAATGCTCATAACATTAACGTTCTGTCAAAGTTTACGCATGTTATAATTTTTGATTAAATATCTAACCAACTGGCATGTTAAAAGATTATTTATTTATTAACGGGCCTTGCCCACTTTTAGTACTAATCATAAGATTACAATAAAGTAGCAAAACCTCAATCGTTAAGTAGTAGAATTCCAAAATATACAATTAATTAACAATTTAAAAGTGCTTACATGAATATAAATTAGACTAACAAACACAACAAAACTAATAGGTACAAAATCAACTGCTATTAATTATCACAATATCACTACCGAACACTAAAATCAAGTCACAATTTGCTTCAACCGATTTACAAATTTGCCAAAGCTTAAAAATTAGCCAATCGTGACACTCTTGAAATATAAGAAGAATCCAATATTAGTTCTCTTAAACGGCTGGTGCTTCTAACTGGAACTGCCAAAGACATTGTGGAAATCAATAAAAGACAATCGATCATATGGTTAATGAGTTTAAAAAACAATTTGAGATCCGCCTGATCCCTTCTTCCTTTTAAAGTAGGTAAAGAAAAAGCCTCTTGAAATAATGTAAAATCATAAGAAAAGTCTTAAACAGAATGTATGCTAGATATTGAAGAAATTTTCTCTGCACCTGTTCAATTCTGTGTATATGACAGTATAATGGGGGCTCAATACTGAAGATCAATATTCTAACAAAGATCTGACAAGAGTACAATACAGTAACTGAATAGCATTAATACCTCTAAAGTCAGATGTGTTTCACTTAATAAACCCAAGCATCCTAAGCACTCTAGAAATTGGAATATCAATTTGATTTACAAAAGGAAGTGTGGAGTCCAGCATAAGTCCAAGGTACCGAATAGATGAAACTTGGGATAAAGGTGTCCCCCTAATACTACATATATTCATAATCGATTTTATAACGTTTTTTGTACAGGTTATGGAGTAGCACTTATCGATCTTTAATTCCATAGCACTGGTCTCACACCACCTGCCAAGTCTGGTCAAAAACGACTGAAGTTTACAACAGTCCTCTAGGGAAGATATTGCAAGGTAGAATTTCACGTCGTCCGCAAAACAAAAATTTAGCAAATTTGAAACAATCCGAAACGTCGTTAATAAATAATACAAATAATAAGTGCCCCAAGTGGGATCCTTGTGGAACTCCAGAGGGGTTGGGAATATTTTTCGACCTGGAAAAGTCTGTGTACATAGCGTGAACCGCCCCACCGCCATCCAATATGTCCGAAAGGTTGTCCAAAAAAGTAATTAAATTCAAATCCGCAGATTTCTTATTAAGAAACCCAAACTGTTCTTCTATTACTGTCGAACCCAATTTTGATCTTTAATAAAATGAGCAGCTACTATTTTCTTAAATAATTTAGGAGATTGCTTACTGGCCTATAATTAGAAATATCAGCTCTATTGCCAGACTTAAAGTTAGGTGTAAGACAACTCAATTTCCAGAAATCAGGAAAAACACCAGAAGTAAGAGATTTATTGTAGATAATATAAAGTGGACGTGAAAGAAAAAACTACAAAATTTCAGAACCGAGGGATGGATACCATCAGGAACTGGTCCCTTAGTAGTGTCAATATTAGCCATCTCTTTTTATACCAAAAACGATACCGAACTAGTAGAGTAGTGGTGACACGACCTGCTTACCATTCGGAAGGTAATAGGTTCGATTCCCGTTACCGTCTACATTGTATGAGGTTTTTTCAGGGTGCTTTCCTCATACACATGTAGCGGCATGGTCACTGCGTATATGCACACCATGTGCGGCTACTTAAGCAAATTCTGGGGTAGTATTTTCCCCCTCAGAACCCTTACCCTGTTCCTTCCGATGCTATCCTGACCACACCCATCCTTAATTCCACCATACATATATACGTAATGTATGTATGAATACTGGGAAACCATGACTGTGGCTGAAGGAGCTTGGAAAAGCTCAAGCAGCCCTGCCTCTCCCTTGGGGAGGAAATGAAATACGTGGCCTTTTCCTTCTTTTTTTACCAGAAACGATGCTTCTAACATCTTCTAAACGTAATATAAACGATGCATTAAGAGTCCTTAGACACATCGAATTAGAAGAAATGTTATTACAGTAAAGCATCTCATATATGAGATGACCACTGGCTTGGCCGGTCAGGGTGCAACTATTATGACGTCTGTACTTAAATTTTCGCAAATCGACTGTTTCTTAATGGTGTATTAGTAACAAAACATTCACTTTAACGTAACCCATAAACGTTCGAACGTCAGTAGGAGTGTTCATTGGGGCTACTCTGTACGTAACCATGTGCTACTTAAACGCATTCCCCATTACTTTAACCTCAGTAGACACACACTTGCTTTGTGTCTATTGCTCCTCAGATCCCCATGGAAAGCATATCTATGACTTTGTACTGTTTTTTTGAGGCTAGGTGTACTTGGTTACACCACATTTATCTTTGATGAGTGGTTTTGGAAAGTAGATGACTATACGACCTACTCAACTACCTGCCTCTGCGTAGGCGGAATAGTAGGAGTAGATAATGCTCTTAACCAACATACCGTTCTCTGATGGCAAACTAGAGAATTCTTCCTAGAGAGTGTAATTGTACATACACATTGGAATATTTTGGTTCTATCTGTAACAAAAAATGTATAAATGAATATATAAACGCAATGGTAGTGTTACGTCTTCTGTTGTGCCTCATCTTGTAACATATTTAGCTCTTACAAGGTAAGTCAATATCCGTTGATACTGACGAAGGCACATCGTAAAAGATCGCCATAGACAGGATGATGGATATATATATATATATATATATATATATATATATATATATATATATATATATATATATATCGGGTTAAGATTAGAAAAAACTGGTAGGCAGTCGTGGTCTGAGGGATGGGATGACTTTGTGGGTAGGGAAACAATAGTAAGAGTAGTCGAGGGGGTATGTTGTTGCTAGTCGCACATCCTCTGCTTAGCATTGTACTTCACCCTGAAATGCGTTTTGGATTAAAACAGTGATTAAAATCACGTTTTCCAGAAATTCCGCAACACATACAGTGCTCAGTACACTCTGGCGACATGATACTGCGTTATTCATTGCATCTTCAAATCTTCTCAGCCCTTCCGCCACTGATTCTTCCTTCACGGGGGATGGTCCAGATAAGTCTTATCTTTGCGCTACGGGGCTACTAGCTAATGTTAAGTCATTTACAGACTATTCATTATCTATGAAGTCTTGAGCACATGAAGGACTGAGGATAATCTCTGCTGAGTCCTCCATTATCTTTACTTGTATTGGACAATTCACAGGAGTCAGTCTTCATTGAACTCATTGATAGAAGTAGGGATCAGGGAAATCTCAGTGATGTGTTCCATGACACTTGATTCTACCGTAGAACTACTCCAAGAATTCTATGGTCCAAACAGGGGTCAGCAAGCTCTCAGATATGTTCCTTACTTCTTCTTGCACTGTAGTATTCAAAGGCCACTTTTTAGTGAATGCTACAATGCAATACAGGCTCACCTATCCCGACGTCTGAGTGTGTTGCAAATGTAGAAGACTGATCTTTACAGGACTGGGTGATGAACCTCCTTCTGCAGTAATTCAATCAGGGCTTAACACATTATACAATACTATCAGATTTTCTTTTATGGTTGTGGTTGTTGTCGTCTTCTTTCTGGCAGCTTACTCACAAGATGTAACGCTTCGCCTACTGTAGCCTGATCGTGGTTGAGGTCCACTACCTCATTCAAGCGGTGCGGTGGAGTTGGTGATGTATCCAAAAACCGCAACGCTATTTTCCAGTCACCCTGGTTCTGCTTGTAGTGATGTATCCTTTCTGGATACTTTACCACACGCACTGTTCGTTCCTGGATCATCACTTAAATTCGTTTCAATAAAGTTGCTTATATTACTGGAAGGAACGGGAATTCCAGCTTCATTTTTTTTCTGGACGAGTTAATGAGAAATACGGGCATGGAAACGATTCAAAAAGCTGACTGCCTAAGCTTTTGAGGGCAAATTATTTTTTAAAGCTTTGTCTGCCACTCTTGCAAGAAAATTGTAAATCTATTTTATCAAACGAGAAATCTCATTGCAACAATACAGAATGGTTAACAAAAACGTGTTAATGAAATTCTGTAAGAACCCTTGGGCTACAAACTTTTTTTAGTGCATACCTTTCACATTATTACCTAGGGCCTTCATAAAAATCGAATGTTTTTCTCATGTATTTTGGTTTATTTTGCATACCCTCATCTGGCCATCTCGTCTTGCCATCCTAAGAAACAATTCACCCTAAGGAGTTACAAACCATGTTCAAAACTAGGCTCTTAATTCATGTTATTTATGTTTTGAGCGCTTTTTTCGATGATGCAAAATTAGAATCTATTTAAGCATGTTCTTTTCTTTAGTACAGTTTAATATGCTGCATAATTCATATATTAGGATGACCTATAAAAAATGACGTTTTCTTATGAAAAACTTTATTCAATAACAAACAAAATACACCCATGTACCACACATAGGTCGTTTAGTTTGCCCCACATATATTTGTTCACAATTTTTACAATTAATCTTATAAATTCTCGGTCTATCCTGCTTATCCACTTTTGGATTGCCTAAAAGAGTGTTGTACGTGGGTGTATTTTGTTTGTTACACAGTTCCAGTGTTCCACTTTATTCACTAAAGTATAAACCATTGTAAAGTAATATATTTCGCCATCGTTCTGCAAGATCTTCAATGCCAGGACGGTACCATGTAGCATCTTTGGAATTAAAGAATTCTCGGTATGCAGCTTCAACTTCCTCAACACTTGTAAAATTCCGTCCACAAAGGAAGTGAGTCATCGATCGGAATAAGTGATAATCGGAAGTGCGCAAGGTCCGGGCTATAAGCTGGACGAGGAAGAAGCTCCAAGTTCAATTCCCTAATTTTTGTTGAGCTTCAGATGCAGTGTCAGGAACCAACTCAAAGTGAATAATCCCTTCAAAATTCCACCATACACTAAGCATAACCGTTTGGAACCTTTCTCGTTTGGGAACCGGCAATGAAGGTTGCCCAACAGTAATCCACTGATTTTCTATGCTAGATTATTGAAGTAAATCCACTTTTCATCGCAAGTAACGATCCGTTTAAAGAAACGTTCATCCCAAGGATTTGAAAGCAGTTGATCACAAATCTGAACTCTGTCGGAGTTGCAGATTTTTACGATTTCCATCGTTATTGAGCAAAATTAATGAGCGTCGTTTTTTTAAAATGTCTTTATTTTGTTTTGTACATTAATCTTATAAGTAGTCATTTAATAGCTTACTAGAATATCAACAAAATGCACAACACTATTTAAACTATTATATATTGTTAGCTAAAGTTCAATCGTTTTACTTTTACATCGTTAGAACCAAAACGTCCACATATCACCACATGTCTTTCATTACTTTCCTCTCGTAGAAAAATATCGTCCCCACTCGCGCAAGTCGCGCGCTATCACTTTCAATTTAAAGAAAAACTTTTTTATTCTAACACTCCTGAATTGGACACGATTATTCCTTCAAATGGCCAATTCCCAACACTTCACACATTTTACGGGTTCGGTTCTCGCTGAGTACTCTCGTCATGCCGTCTGCAGAGTTTTCATCGCTCCATACGTATCGTAATTGAATTTTTCCTTCATGTATTTCGTCACGTATCTTGAATAATTTGAGTTCAATGTGCTTACTGCGATCGCTCGTTCAATCATTTTCCTCCATTTCTCGTTCTTCTTCGTCCGTGTGTTCGTTTTCATCTGTGGCTTCGTTTCCATCTTGGTCTGTATCTTCGTTTTCATCGTCTGTGTTTTCACTCTCGTCTTCGTGATCGTCCCGTTCATTATCCATTTTTTCATTTTCGTCAATTTCCTCCTCCTGTGCGTGACTTTTATCTGCATCGTCTATGAAAGGGTTAATGAATCTGTTCTAAGTTACATTCTTTTCATCTTGGTCGCGTTTGTTGGTTTTTCATCAGAAAACAGGTTTCGTCGAACTTAATATCTCTACTGATATCGACAAATTTTCGCTGTGGATCCCATATACCTTCGAGTAAGGTTCGTATTTGATGAATATTCCTTGTTTGCCTTGAGGTTCATATTTTTGCATTCGGTGGTTCTTCTTGTACTAGCATTTGCATCTGAATGCGTCACACCAGTTATTAGCTATTGCTCCATATCTCGAATGGTGTCTTTCCCGCGTTGCTTACTGACGTTCTCGTATTACGTATGTAATTTGCCGTTACAATAGCTACGCCCCACCAGTCGTCACCGGCTCCAGTTTCGCTTATTAGTTCTCTTTGAATTCCCTGCTTTCGTAAGTAATCCTCGAACTCTCCGTTTATGTATTCACCACCGTTATCGCTTCGCAATCCTCGTATTTTTCTACCGTGCATTCTTTCTGTTTTATTTTGGAAATCGATGAATTTTTCCAATGCTTCGTTTTGCGCCTTATCGCGCACACTTCTGCATATCCACTATGATCGTCAATAAAAGTTACAGTGTACCTATTTCCTCCACGTGATGTTGGATTTATCGATCTGATCACATCGCTGTGAATCAGATCTAAGCAGTTTTTGCTTCTATTATCGGTCGTCCTTGGGAAGTTATTTCTCTTGATGTTACAAATATTGCATGTGTCACATGTTTTTTGCAGTGTAGTCGATTTTAGATTGTACAATTCGGCCAATCTTCTTGTTTCGTTCCTGTTTGGATGTTCCAATATATTTTATTTCCCCGTCTCTGGATAATACAGCTTGTTCGTGATAGAATTTCGTCTCCTAAACGGGATACGGATATTAGGTTTCCGTTTAGTTCTGGTACATATAGCACATTTGATAGCGTCATCACGTTACCCGCGTTTTCTTCATTCTATTTTACTTGCTTTCGCATTTTAAGGAGGTACCACTGGCACAAGTGATTTTCGTATTCACGTGTGTGGTATTTGACAATTTTGTTTTGTCACTCGTTAAATGGTTAGTTGCGCCGCTATCAATTAACCATTCATGTTGGTCAGATATACATGTAATGCTGTTAGATTCGTAAGCCATTTTCCGTGCTGTTGCTAGTTTATTTCTTCTACGCGTTTCATCGTTTCGTTTATGGTCTCGAGTATTCGTATTACGTTTGGTGTTATCCCCATACTGTGGGCAATTTCATCCTATGTGTCCGAGATGGTTGCAACGGAAGCATTCACATCGCGTAATGTACTGGTTTCGCATTCGTTTTTACTTCCACCGATTTCATTGCGTTTCTGTGTGTAGTTTTCGTTTGGTCTCGTGTTTCGTTCCGTTCTTAACTACTTATTTCCGATTTTGGTCGCGTTTAGGTTCGTGTTTCGTTCGTTTTCGCTCTGAGCACTGTGAAAGCAGAATTTGTGGCGTTATGCTAATGCAGCAAGGAGGTGGCTTGGCTTGACGCACTTAGGAGCGAGATAACGGGAAAATGGCAGCGATACATAGATAGTGGAATGGTTGAAAGCAATAAAAACAGAATTCGAAAATTTAACGTCAAAAGACACGTGGGTGGTGACTAAACGACCCAGTGGCATAAAAGTTCTAAAAACTATGTGGATTTTTAAGTGAAAACTGGACGTATCTAGACGAATAACAAAATACAAAGCGAGATTGGTAGCTCTAAGAAACCAAGAGTGTACTATGATAAAACCTTTGCACCCGTAGTGATGAGAAAAACGACAAGAATAATATTGTCTTTAAGCGTGATGAACAATTGGAGAGTCGAGCATGTTGACGTCGAAGGGGCTGATATTTATTCAGGATGCTGCACTTTGAAGATAGATTTCGGAAAGCCAGAAAAGTTAAACGTGCACAAGAATGATTCCGAGAGCTGGGATTACAGAATTTCAATGGCAAAGGAAAATGTGAATGGTGGTCGACCACAGCCACTTTTACAAAAACCTCATTATGGTTCCAGACCACAGCCATACAATGCCGACACGGTTAGAAGCGCTCTTTTACCTGATGTCAGACCAAATGCGTTCCAACATGAACCGCAACGTTATGAGTAAATGCAAGGTTATTGGCCCAGAACGATTACTGCGATAAATTAAATTAAGCAAAAGTAATACAAATAACGAGGCCAATGTTTGTGTGTCGCCTAAGGAATATGGTAACATAAACATCATATTCTTTTGCGGGTGTGGGTGCTATTTAACGATAGAAATAGATTTAAGAGTACGTTACGTGGAATTATAAAAGGAAGTAATTGAAAAAAGGGAAATCGAAAAATTAAATAATTCTAATTACCAATTTTGGGCCACGCGAATGAAAGGTATTTTAACAGTAAAAGGAGTAGTACGAGATGCGATAGAAAATGAAAATGTTGCAGAACTCGATGAAAATAAAGAAAAGGAGGAGCTTTGCAAGGCATTAGTTATGTTAGACGTAAACGATCAAAATTTAAGTACCATTGATGGCAATGACACCGCTTACAATATTTGGCAAAAACTAAAATTATCACATACAAAACTGGACAGTTTTCACACGATTTCCGACGTTACGCGATTACTTAACCGCTCATTAATTTTGCTCGATAACGATGGAAAACGTAAAAATCTGCAACCCCGACAAACTCGCCTTTCTGCCATTGCTGGCGTTAAATCGGGTGGAACTTCCCTACAGCGCCTATTGGCTTTTCCAGTTGATGCAAATGCCGCCTTACGGTTTCTTTGGAATAGCCAAGTTCTGCTGACAACTTACGGGTACTTGTCGATGGATTTGCTTCAACAACATCTCGAAGTTCAGCGTTACTTAACGAGTTGGGCCGACCGGAACGTTGTTTGTTCTTGAGACCTGTATCTCCGCCAGTAAATTTTCGAAACCAGCGCTGCGCCGTACGAATGTTGACTATTCCTTCCCGTTCCACTTCGCATATTTTTTTAACTGCGGCGGTTGCAGAAACGTTTTGTTTCCAGTAATGACGCAACAGTATTAAAATTGCGTATTTTTCGTCAGAATTTTGACATTTATTGCTAATTAGAACCAAAAGAATATCAGGAGAAAATTAGACGGGTACATCTGCCTGCTTGATTAGTTTTTAATACTGCATAGCACTAACATATAGAATGTTTTGTAGTCGAGTAGTCTTGTAATTGTCTCGTTGACACACTAAAAATTGTTTGTAATCTGTCATATTATGGCACGATTTTCATTACAGCACGATTTATCGTGCCATAAAGGCACCATGACAACAGCCAAGATAGAACACAAACAAAGCATATTTGTACTATATTAATATAAAATGTAAAATTTGAATTTCCGGTAATTGTAAGTCCAGAACTTGAGCTCTTGACAATCGATTTACTTGTAGAAATACTGCAGGTTCCATCCGATGACCCAAGTCTTCGGGCAATTTTTTTATATTTTCTAGCTAATCTGCCACATATCTCTCTGCTACTGCGTCACTTTTCCAATCGCCGTGTCTTTTAAGCACCCTAATATCGGCACCAATGTCTGCCAGTATTGTTGCAGAGGTCCTTCGGAATGAATGCCTCGTATACAGTTTAGCATTCGGTAACCCCAAGTACTTTGCAATATTCCTAGGAATCTGTCCAAATGTGTTGATTCCTACGGCGTTGCAGGTCCATTTACCGTTATTATAAAACAAAACAAAACTTTTGAATTTTGTAATGCTTTGGCCGCAAATTTCTATACTTTTTGATCAATTAAGTATAATCGATTCCTCCAGATTCATTCAAAATAGTAAACGTTCTTCCCCGATGGGTTTTGGTATCCTTAACATGAACAATCAAAACGGAGCCTTTCTCTACAACATCGTTTGTGCATAAGTTATAGAATTCTACTCTTCTGCACGCCCCAAACGAACCAAAAATGATAACCACCTACAATCACATTAGTTTAACGACAGCAGCTTTGACATTATTGAAATCGTACCTTCAAAAGCAAATATTTTTCGTTTGGCGCCTTTGACAAAAACTCCGTTAATTGCTCTTTTGAAAATACTTGCGATTTTTCTGGTACATAACTAATCGAACGACTTTTTAAGAAACCAATCAATTTTGGGAACCTGCCAATATCCACGTTATTTTTTATTCGCAGCATACATTTCAGCTTTGAAAAAGTACACCATAAAGATGAGGCTTTGTACACCTTCGACTAATAAAAGAAAAAAGAATAAATATGAGCAAAATTAAAAGGTTTCGTAATACCTGGTCCAAAAAGTAAGCAAGTAGAACTTGTTCTGTCACAGTTTCCACACTTTTTTGTCTTAACCACGACGACAATTTTTCAAATTCTTTGTTGTAAGCGGTTTCAGATCTTCTGGGAACCAAACTAAGCTCTGCTTCTTCCGCTTTTTTACTAATTTCGTCTTTTAATGATGACGCTTCCATTTTTTATTGTAGTTTTTCGGAAAAAGTTGAATTGTTTGGAAAAAACGCTATAGCAACTAGCACACATTGCAATTTTGTATTTTTCGTAGTTTTGTTAAGATGAAGATAAAAGTAAAATTTAACTGATGTTCCATTGCGTCTACTCGACTACAAAATAGCGTAAAACATTCGTTTATAATGTGCGATTATGATAGTCGTTCACTCCTATCATAATCGCTTACATTATAAACTAATGTTTTAATATACTATTATACATAGGAGCAGGAGGCTCAATAAGAAACTCTAAAAAAGGGCATTTTTTATGGGCCACCCTAATAATTAAAGAAATTAAAATGATTGAACTAGTTGCCTGCCGATAATGTTCAAAGTTATCCGGTTTTACATATTCACAAACCTTAATATGGTACAGTTGGAAGTCTGCTAATAGGAGATTTTTGGAGATTACGTACACCCAGTATTTGTACAAATTATTATTTGCAGGGAAATTAGCCACAGGTTACATATGGGTTTATTTTATTGATGTTATTTACTTTTAGCAAAAAGTTACAAAGCGTGGTACGTTAGAGGCCTATGCTAATATCAATGTTAACAGCATTGCTCTCTAGAGATTCGTTTGATCGTTTGCCCGTATTTTGCTCTGTGCTTGCGCGCGCGCTTATGTGTATGCTTGCGAGCGCGCGTGGGTGTGTGCTAGTGTGTGTTTATTAAAAAAAGAAAGCTTTTAGAAATGTTAGTTCCGCGCATAAAAACTACGCACTATTTTACGTTTGTTTGATCAACACCAAAAATTATTTTTATAGTGCACTATAATACGTAATACGATGTAGTAAAATATATTATCGTTTAACACCAAATACAATAAGGCAACTGCGTACAGATATCCTTAAAAACTTTCATATGAATGCTAAATACTTCGTGAACAAATAAAATGGCAGGAAAGAATTGGTTTTCAAGATTTTAAACAGAAATGCAGTAGCCATTAAAATTTTTGAAGCTACGAGTTTTAGCAAGGATGGCGAGCTTCAGCCCAGCTAAAGTTAAAGTTTTTCATGCAAAACATCGGAGGAAATTCTTTGAAATTGAGTGTCATGAAGCAAATAAAGGAGAATGAAATTTTTCTATGCAAATTAGTCTAAAAAAGAAAAAGAAACTGGCAATATTATGTGGGAAGTAAGCATAATTGGCGTAAAAGATTTTAGCATTGCTAAAGTAATTCAAAAGATGCATAACGGTTATGACTGTTATGATGTTCAGTTTTTTAAGAGACATTTTCTATTATTCTGTTTTGTGCTGTACGAGAAAAAATTGCGATTGTACACTTAAAGAAGTAGTGCAACAATTACCACCAGCTAAGGAAAGTAAGACTGCGGTTACTTGGCATATATTTTAAGCATTGAACTCTATGGCAACTGAAAAGGCTACTGGCCTGCTTCCCTGTGACTATTATTGCGGCAGGCCATAGACTTAATATTAGTAGGTCTATATGTCAGACGCAGTAGGAAGAGCGAGAGTATGCGAGAGAGATTTGTTTCTCTTTCTGACACATCCCTGTTTACCTGAATCTCGTTCTAATGGTGATATAATTAGCTTTTACCTGGCGAGCTTGACGAGTGCGCTTGTAAGCCTCCTGTATACTGTTACATAAGTATTTTTTTAGTAACTTAATATTAAAATGGTAGTAAATTGTGTCGCGTATAAGTGTACAAACGATTATTCAAAGAACCCGAATATACAGTTTCATACGTAAGGATACCTGATTAGGTATTATAGTGTATTCATTTTTTATAGATTTCCATTTAAACGGGCTGAAAGATGAAAAAATCTGTTCAATGAAAAACTTAATCGAGAAATTAAAAGGAAAATCAGTGCACTAGCGATACTTTAACTGTTACCCTCGAAAATTATTTCCAAGGTACGTTAATTGATTGGATGTCCAGGGTGGTCGAGCACTAGCGTTTAAATTTTTTTTGTTGATAGAAGAACATAAATACACAATTAAAAAAATTCCATTTCACACACCCACTTAAAGAAAAATTATTTTGATTTTTTCCAAAAAAACTGTACATTTACCCAAAAATTTAGAAATTCTGGGGATTTTGATACATTCCTCGAACTTTAACACTACTATTGTATTCTACATTAAATTTCAAGTAAAGATGGGTAGCTTATGATCAGCTTAAATCTACACAACCACTAATTAAACTGATTAGAACTGTGAAGTTATCATTTTCTTAAAAAAAGGAAAAGGCTTATACACACACAATTCTCTACAGTAGCAAATGCTATAAAACTGCTTCAAAATCTAAGCTTTCAGAAGACAGGATATAATATTTTATTCGTCACCATTTAAGTACAGTTCTAATCAATTTAATTAGTGGTTAGGTAGAGCCAGGCTCATCATAAACTACCCATCCTTACTTAAAATTTATTGTAGAATACAATAGTAGTGGTAGAAAGTTCGAAGAATGTATCAAAATATCCCAGAATTTCTAATGCCTCATGAAGCAAAATTAATAACTTAAAAAAATATTGGTAAACATGTTCGACAAACATTTACTAAGTTAATATTGTTCACAAACTTTTATTTTTTATATGCGGATAAAGGAAAAGACCACGTGTTTTATTCCCTCCCAAGAGGGAGGGCGAGCTGCTTGAGCTTTCCAAGCTCCTGCATGGTAGGATTAAGGACAAGTGCGGTCCGGATAGGATCGGAAGGAACAGAGTTATGGTTTTAAGGGGGAAGATAATACCTCAGCAAGTCGCCTAAATACCCGCACATGTGTGTGTATAAGCAGTGACCATGCCGCTAAGTGCGTATGAGGAAAACCCCTGAAAAAACCTTGTACAGGGTAGACGGTAACAGGAATCGAACCCATTACCTCCCGAATGCTAAGCAGATCGTGTTACTACAACTGTATTATCTCGGTTTTATGTGCCATAAATATTTACTTTATGTAACTACTTAGCAATACATATTTTTAAAATATTTGCCTACTTATTTCACCATATGCTTCCTGTGTGTACCTAACAAATATTGAAATTTTTAATCAATACGGCTTGTTAAATGTATAAAAAATGTTTATAGTATTTCTGTGTTGTACCATTATATGTAGAAAAACTCTTTGGCAACGTTAACTTCAAATATAATCCAGATAATGTGTTATCAGCTGGGTGATCCTATATATCGCTGTGAGTCTGAGTGAGATAGCAATCCTTCTAGTCGGCGGGTTGCCAAACACAAACTCGCGATTTTAGTCTCCAATGCCGACTATATTTAAGTATAACGAAAGAGTGACTGTGGGCATTTTTATATGATTCCTATATTAATTCCATCGTTTGGAGCGTCAACTCTAGTCCACCGCTGATGATGATAACTTAGCTATTGAAACGCTTTCGGTGTTTTTCATTCTTGGTGTGGTACGTGGGTGTATTTTGTTTGTTATCAATTCCATCATTTATCTAAAGTGATTTTGGACAAAAGCATAGTTAAAGAAATTATTCTTTTCACAAAAAAATATTAACGAGATGTTTTGAGTTTGGCTATAAGTTCACTAGAAGTGTAACAATGTGCATAATATCAATGTTTGTACTTCGTATCAATTTGATTGCTTATACCACAAATGCAAGATTTGTCCAAGGTAACCCCGACATACAAATCACTTAAATGATTCATACCCCACCTTTTCAAGAACTAAAACTATTTCTTTAATACGACCAATGCATACAAGAGAGATATATATTGTGTCACAAATACAAATCGCTTTTCTAAAAAGCTGATTTCAAAAGTATATAATGTTAGAAGAGTTGATATAAGAAAAACGGCAAAGAAATTAAACAAATTTTTAATTCCGTATATTATAGTGTACGTATATTTTTAAATTCTACATAAATTACACTTTTACAACTGAAGAACAAATAAATATTTTGGCAATTTATATGTTTCTGCCGGTCATTATCATTTTGCGATAAAAAGTCAGGTTCCAAACAGATAATTAAATTAGATAAATTTACGGTAAAACAAAATTAGTATCGATTTATTTTTCAGGACGTAATAACATTGAAAAGCAATGGTAATAAACAGCTGAGGTTCAAACATCCTGTATATTACAACTGGCAACCATGTTAGTTTACCCATGAAATAAGCACCTAAAGGAATATTAACACATAGTCATTTTATAAACTTAACAAAGCATTTACCTATTTTCGAATATTAGTATATCATTACAGTAATCCAATACAAACGATTAAATTAAATGTAAGAGTGCCTAAAGTAATTTGAGTGTCAAGGTCGTCATTTGTTTGGGCATTCCTGCAATGCGTGTGACTTTACGTTCGGCGTTAGCGATCACGGAATAAATTTACAGAAGATGTCTGGAGAATCAGAAAATGTAAAGAGTATTTCTTCTGAGGTAAATATTAATGAGCTACTTATTTTTTTATTTAAAACAGTTTCATCATAAATACATTTAGAAAACGTATTTACTGTCATAGCATTTTCGAGTAATGTGTTTTCAATATGGCTCCCTAATCTGTTTTTCAAATGGCGGGAAAGTGAACAACTCTGATTAATGACCTATTTAATATGTTAATTCTTTAATATTTTTTCTCTTAATAGGCTAAACAAAACACCGAAAAGCCCGATAGTGATAACGACGATTCACAACCTGTCACTGATGAAAAGGATGAGTCTGACAATGCAGACAGTAAAGAAGGCTCAAAAACTACAGAGAACTCAATTGAAGTGGAAAAGAACGATGCAAAAAATGACACCAAGTCTGATGAAGAAAATGAAAAGGATGAGGAAATGGATGATCAAAATGAGAAAAAAATAGAAGCAAAGAAAGAGAATAAAATGGATAGTCTTTCATTAGAATGTGATAAAGATAATGAAAGTGTGAAAAAAGGTAAAAAGGATGAAACTAATACTACAACAAAATCTGAGTCACCTGTTGAAAAATCAACAGCTAAAGAAAAGAAGAAAGCTAGTCAAGTGGCTGATGATTCTGCTGATTCTAAAGAGGTAATCCTTTTTTTAAAGATAAAGTTTTTTTATATGCTTTATTTTTTAGGTAAATACTGATATACCGATTGGTAGAGGGGTTGAATTAGGAGATATACCTCGAATAGATGCTTCTATATCGAGATTTAAAAATGATGATCTTAAACTATTACATCGCCTTTTATATAAAACCCCTGGAAAAACGGCTTTAATTAAGAAAAACATAAAAAAATTTAATGGGTTTGATTTTAATAAAGATTCTGAAGATTATAATAAAAAAATAGATTCAGCCAAAAAATTTGAATTAAAGCAGCTAAAAAGTATTTGTGAAATGTTAGACCTTGAAAAAAAAGGTGTTAAAGAGGAGATTATTGAACGTGTTATTGGTTTTTTATTAGAACCAAAAGATTCAGGTAAAGGTGCTGGTGGTGGGAGACCGAAGCGTACAGCTGCTGTTCGAGCAAACAATAGAGGTGAGTTATGTATTAAAATGTAATATTTTTGATTTTAATAAAAGATTGTAATACATACAATTATTGAATTTCATTGATATTTTGCAATTATATATTTGACAGGTTATTCATCTCATGATGATTCCTATTCAAGCGATGAACGACGAGTAGCTAGAGGAGGACGTGGTAAAGGCAAGCGCACCAATTTAAAAGATGATACAACAAGTGAAAGTGATGAAGAATTTCACCCTTCAGATGCAAGTGATACCAAGTCAAAAGGTACAAAACGTAAAAAAGTTGCTGGTGCTCGTAAAAAGCAGGAGTCTGAAGAAGAAGAGCAGAATGTTAGTGCAGCAGATGAAAGTATTACTTCTGAAGATAGTGATGTAAGAATCAGACATTTTTTTATATTATGTATAAGAATTTTTTAAAGGATGAGCCAAGGAAACGTAAAAAAAAAATCGCAAAGGTAGTTAACTTAAATAGTAAAGGTAGAGGTAGACCGAAAGGTAGTGGACGTAAACCTATAGTTGAAACAGAGAAGAAACCTATACCTAGTAAAAAAGTTAGTAATAAAAAAAGCAAAGAAAGCTCTGAAGAAAGTGAAGCTGAAGATGCCAATACAAGTTCGTCCGAAGATGAACCACTTATTAAAAAAGCTAAAAGTTTACAACCTCCCACCGTAAGTTGAAAACAATTTTACTCTTATTTTTTAGGCAGGTTTAATTAATATAATTGATTCAATCCATTGTATATACACTTCCAGTTTTAAAGCATGGTTAAAAATACTTTTTACTACAATTGGAAGCTTTGTGATTTAAATATAAACTTATATTAAGGTAGTGTATATACATGCCTGTTGTAAACAGAGTTGTTCATCTTTCTAGCTCCACGATACATGCTCTTTTTTTGATATTCTTTATCTACAATTGCAGGATCATAAGATAAGTGTGTAATAACTAGTCACCGAGTATAACTGATACTGTTGAGGAACACAAGAAACTTGAATAAAACTATGTAATGGGATGTCTTGCAATTAAATTATTTCGTTTTAGAATTTCCCACATTTTATTAAATATTTTGTTTAATTACATTATTTATTATGAATCACGATTTTTGTTCATGATTAAAAATACTTATCTTTTGTGGGTTAAAGATCGTGTATATGTATATATTCGTGTATAAAAAAAAAAATTACACTTTAAAATAAAGCTAATTAAATTATCAAACATATAAAATATAAAAGTGCATATAAAACATAGATTTTCATATCTTACACATTTGTTTGGTAACTGTTATTCTTTACTGACAGCTATAACTATTAGTATTATTGAAGCGTTTAAAGATTGTAAAACACAAATACATGATTTTTAGCCCAATGAGTTAACTACCATCCAGGGTACAAAGGGAAGGGACACCAGTATAGAGCTTATGTCATTCTGAGAGCTTGAATGCTACTATTTTCAGTGGTGTACGCAAAAGCAATACAATTTTTATTTAAATTGCCAATTATTTTAGAATGTTGAACAAGCCATTTTATTTCGTTATTTATGTATACGTCAATATAACATAACTCGTCTTCACCAAAACTATCGCCACTGTTACTGATGCTACTTTCGACTGTAATGTCAAGTACATTCTTCTTTTCTAAATAATCATATTCAGTTGCAATTTTTCCATGTTTCTTGAGTCACTTTCACATAGCCCCAGAGGTGAGCGACAAAAAAATGCAACCATTTTCGAAAGGCTCATTTTCTTACATTATGTTACATTTGATGTGTAGAGAAGTAGTCTGCCGTCAGTCTGCCTGTTTCGTTAGCTTTTAGCGCCGGCGCGGATCCAACTTTGTAAAAAAATTATATATGTCGCAACTACTTCCTAACATCTGAAAATTGATTTGCGAGCAGTATACTGATTGAAAAATTGTTTTAGCATAGTCAGTCTCAAAAATTTTGTAACTGGGCGCGTCAGCAGTACTTTTAACTTGTGAAAAATCTATACCATGAAAGTATTTTCTAAAATATAAAATCTGGTAAACAAGTAGAAAACATTGTTATTATCGAAAAAAAAGTAGTCAGTCCGAATTTCAGTGCAACAAACGCCGTCAGCAACTGATAGAAGAGCGCTCCGTGCGCCTCCTTTTTATAGCACGCCAGAAATTGTATTTTTATGTAATCTTGAAATATTTTGAATTAAATAAGTTATTTGAAATATGCATTTAAAAGACGAAAGAAACATTCCAGTCTCCTATAGTTCCTTATATTATCATTATAGACCCGTTATTTTAAAATAAAAGCAGGTATATTGTCAACGAACGTCACAGGCATTGCAGTCCCTCGCCTTATATACATGAATATAATACATGTTCGTTCTCTTTCATTCAAACAGCAGATGTTTTTGGAGAGTATCTGTTTGTATACAAAGTCGGTTGAGATCAGTATTTTCGTAGCATCGTCATAGAGTAGTTCTATAAAAGTGTATAAACGAAAATGGAAGGAAGTTCTCGCCCTGTGTGTGTGATTTGTTTAAAAAAGAAAGGTGGAGTTAAATTATTTGAAGAGCAAACTATTGCTACGTGCAAAAATATATTGAACATCCGAAAGAGTTTTAATTTGAACTACAATAGTGTTAACTTGCCATCGACTACAAATGCGCAACAAGGTTATCATCTGCCTTGTTATCATCGATTCACGGCTTTAAGTAAAAAGCACAGGGAGGAACTTAACTGCTCCAGAATCAAGGTAAGATCTGTTATATTACTCTAACAAGAGTGAATAATACCTCTCCATCTGTGCGTATGACACAAAAATAGAGAGAGAGAGAGAGTGTGCGAAAGAGCAAGAAAATATAAAAGCGGGAAGCAAACTGCGTTCTTCTAAACTGTCTTTAAAATTCGAATTATAATACGTTATGAATATTGATTCTCACTGTTTAATAATTGAGTTGTGTTATTAACTCACTAAATTATTAATTCATTAACAGTGATTCCAATGTCAAATGAGCCACTGAGCCAACAACAATGTGAACCATCATGCTCCAAAATAATTTAAGACATTCATTTAAGTAAAATAATTATTTAATCAATAATTTCGTTCGGTGACGTAACAATTTTCCGCACTAAATAAATTTTTCACATTTGCATAAATTTATACCGCATCATAAATATAACAATTAGAGATTTTTATATGTGAATTTTTTAATAAAAAAATTACTGTCATTTATGTGTGTTTAAAAATATGAAAATGAAAATGTTTTGACTTTTTCACAGGGATGAGTTATCGAACCAGCCACTGCCTGAACAGTCGGGCTCCGAAGCGAGGTATAGCACATTTACATATTCAAATTAATTAATAATTATTTGACATTGTGATAATTTATCTCGTCCAATAAAATTTATATTTTGCAGCGATGAAGAAAGTGATTTTGATGGAGATGAACCGCTCTGCTTTTTTTGCAATAAAGCACGCAAAATGGTTAAACGGCGGTATGTGCCATTGCACTCATCTGATTATAGTATTGCGGATGTCATCATACAATACGCAACAGACAGTGACAATGAGAACGTACTCAATAAAGTTTTGAATTTTAAAAAATCAGGACGTTCAATATTTTACCACAGGATTTGTTTGGTAAATTGGGAAGACGAATGCAAGCGTAAAGCTGCAGCTTCTACCCAGGCTTCTTCTCAATTTCACCTGGAACGAAAAGCACACAAACTTGCTTACGAAGAAGTCTGTGCATTCGTCAAGGATAATATCATTTTAAAAAAAAATGTTTTTTTATTAAGTTGCTGACAAAAATATATGTCGAGCGATTGTCGATGGAATATAAGTTATCCTTGGATTTAGAGCCTAACGATTTTCGTTCCAGTTATCTTGAAAAAAAATTATTGGAAACTTTTAAATCTCAAATTCAACTATTTATGCTTAGAAAGCAAACTATCGTTGCTCCTGCTGGTGATATAATGTTATCGGATAGTGACTACGATACTATAAGAAACGCAGATGTTGTACAGGAAGCAGCATTAATTTTGAGAGCAGAGATCAACAAAATAAATCCAAATAAACTGCCTGACAATCTTACAGTGCAAAATTTACTTGACGGAGAATGCAAAGTACCTAAAAAGCTGTCCGATTTTTATTCAACTTTGCTGAGCGGTACTGCTACACGGCGACAAAATACAATCCAGCGGAAAAGATTAGTGTCCTCTTTTTCGCAAGATATAATATACGCAGTATCTAATGGACGTATTAAGACTTCCAAGCACATTACACTTGCTATGACCTTGAAAAGTTTAACAAGTACCCGAAAAGTTATTAATATTTGGTCACTGTTGTAGTTATACGATTACAGAAGAACAGGAAACCGAAGCAACTTATAACGCAAGTTCACGTTCCCAAATCTGCCCAGAAGACATAGTACGGAAACCAAATTTGTGCACAGGAGTTGCATTCAATAATTTTGATAGATTCGTGGACACTCTTACTGGTAAAGATACACTTCATGACACAGTCGGCATTATGTTTCAGAATATTGAAAACGAGTGCAGTGATGAAGCAGCGGAAGCCAGTGGTAGGAAAAGAAGACGAACTTTCGAGGCGATCACTCCCAACTTAGATCCGTACCTTAAACGACCAAGACTATTACAAGCTTTGCAACCATTATCTGCTGAAATGAGTATTGAACCAAGCAGTTTAAAAAACAACGAAGAATAAATCATATGTGGATGGTGTCGCAGCCCTTGGGATACCAAAACTCCTATGTGGGTGGGTTTCAACAGTAAGATATTTCTAGACGAATCCATCATGCAACATATATCGTATCTCACAACAATTAACTTATCACCAACTAACAATGCTGTTGTGAAAGAGACCATGGTTCAAGCTCGTAAAATTGCAGCAGAATGCAATGATACTTACATTCAAGTGACTTATGATTTGGCGATTGCGAAAATAGCTCTACAAATTCAATCCCAATCAGATGAATTTAAAAATATTTTCATACACGTTGGTGGGTTTCATGTGATGATGGCATTTTTTAAAGCTATCGGAAATTTTATTGACAATTGCGGTATATAAAATATTATGATTGATACAGAATTAATAGCGCATGGTTCTATTAACGGTTTCCTCACTGGTAAACATTTCAACAGATGCAAACGTCTTCATCCTATACTCAGCTTAGCATTTTCGATCTTGCACTTTCGACAATTTTTAAATATCAATAATATTGAAATAACTCCGGATATAAAAGATTATATTATTAAATATAATAATACAAAATCTGCATCTTCCATTGTTGAGTATGAGCCACTCTTACACATTATTATAGAATATGAATATTATTTAAAGCAATCAATTGACGGTCAACACGGAAAAACTGCTCAATATTACATGATTTATGTAAATCTAGTAAATTATTATTTAATATTCAATGCCAGTATTCGAACTGCAGACTTGGCTCTGTTTAAACATATATTACAAAACATATGTAATTTATTTTTTGCGCTTAATCAGCCAAATTATGCTAGATGGCTAGTTCGATATCATAATAATTTGTGCCATGTTGACGAAACGCATCCAGGTCTACGCCAGTTATTCGAGGAAGGCTCTTTTGGAATTAAGAGGACCGACAAACCATTTTCGAGGCAGCCAATCGATTTGACATTGGAGCAAACGATCAATGCAGACGCAGCGAATAAGCTCACTGGCGTATTACACTTCACAAACTCCACTGCCGCTCGCCAAAGGTGGTGCAAGAGTCATAGCATACGATCGACTAATCTCTCACGTTATGCAGCAAGCGGGTCTATCAACAAATCAAAATATAACTACAGATTTAGAGAAAAGTAAAATGGAGAAAAGTATCACACACCTTACTAATTTTATCAATGGAATTATGGAAAATATAAATCCATTCGATGAAAATATTAATAAACAATTACTTTTCAACATTTCGAATGGACAAGCTGCAAGAGCAGATATAGAAGAGTTTCTACTGAGCATAGAAAAATGTGGTCAACGATTCATTTATCACAGAATGTGAAGAAGATTCAAATCGATTTGAAAAGCCAATCAAAAAAAATAAAATATTAACAGTTACAGACGCATTAAAAAAGAAAAAAGTCTGTGTAAATGGCAAAGTACAGGAGCTGCGTTTACAGCGAGATTTATTTGGACACCTGCTTGCAGTTTCTTTGGATCAACAAATTGATCTGGAAAAGGTATTCACGTTTCCGCTCACGCCTGTGCCCTTCTCCTTATGTCATTTAGACGGCACTATGTGTAAAACTGACAAGTCGGTTTTATTGAAATGTTTGGAAAACGAAGTGATCGACGGTAATAATGAGCTTCCATCTGGTATAGATATTACAGTGATAGATGGATTTTTTTTTCTAGATTTATTGAGGGATATACCATTAAAGTTTGGATTTATATCTAAACAAATTTTACAAGCTATCGTCAGACAAAAGGGTCGATATATTTCAATAGTTTTCGACAAATATACATCGCCTTCTATCAAAGATAACGAGCATACTCTTCGAGACACAAGTGAAAAACAGGATTATTACATAACCGGTGAAGAGCAGACACGTCCTGCAGATTTCAATAAAGAATTAAAAAACATAAAGTTCAAGGAAGCTCTTGTAAGATTTTTGATTCAAAATTGGGAAAAAGCTGAAATAGCTCCCTTTTTCTGTAATAAAATAGTATATTTAAATTTCCATTATTGTTATAAATATACTGTTGAAAACGGCGCGGTTATAAAGAGCGTGGTAGATGTTTTTTCATGCCCTTCACATGAAGAAGCAGATACAAAGATTGTACAACAAATTTGTAATTTGGATTTTGCTGCTAACGTCTGTATTAAGTGCTCTGATACAGACATATTGATAATAATGCTCGGGAATATGAACAACTTAAAGAGCGATGTGAAGATTTGGATGGAAGTTGGCGTCGGTAATGCATTACGATGTATCGATGTCACTGAAATCCATAAAACATTGGGACAATCGATTTGTACAGCTCTTCCGGCTTTGCACGCGTTCAGTGGCTGCGATCAAAATCCTGCCTTTTTTAGAAAAGGAAAAAAGCGTCCATATAATCTTCTGGTTCATTCTAGCGTCTTCCAAACAGCCTTCACCAATTTAAGTGCATTGAATGAGGATAATAGTTCAGATGTGATTGAAAAAATTGAGGAATTCGTCTGCCGATTATACAGTCAGAAAAAAATTAAAACTGTCAATGAAGCTCGTTTCTCAATTTTTTCGAAATCGTATACATTTAAAGATAACGACCAAACCTTTCAAATTCATGCGAAGAGTTACGACGCATCAAGTCTTCCACCCTGTCGATCGGAACTTATTAAACACCTATCGCAGTGCATTCATATCTGGTATATGGGCCAATGCACACCAAAAAGTACCAACCACGAAAGAGGCTATAGAAAATGGTTGGCAGGAAATAGAAGGGCGATATGAGTTCGACTGGTTTGAAGGGCAACAAGTTCCAACATTTGTGAACGATGTAGTCATCCAGACAAATGATGCTTCAGGTAATAAATTATACGTTGCAAGCACGTTTAGAACAATTGTTCAATGATTTACAAACTAAACATATTACACTTCTATTAATTTGCAGATGCCGAGTTGTCAGATTTAACTGATATCGGAGAAGATGATGATGAAATCTACAACTGCAGCTGTGATTCTGATTGAAACAATAATTTTTATTTGTTTTTTTACATGTAAAATCTTAAAATAATTTATTAAAATATATTCTGTTCACATTTTTCTTTCTATTGTATTAATTTTATTATTTAATACAATATAAAAACAAAAATATTAAAAAAAATATAAATAAATGAATATAAATAATACATATTAATAATAAATATAAATAATGAAAATGTTAAAATAAACCCTTTCTATATTCTATTACTTAATAAACTCTCTCTATATTTTATAGCTTAATAAACCCTTTCTACATTGAGCGCGGTATATAAAAAAGAGGCGCACGGCGCGCTCTTCTATCAGTTGGTGACGGCGTTTGTTGCACTGAAATTCGGACTGACTACTTTTTTTTCGATAATAACAATGTTTTTTACTTGTTTACCAAATTTTATATTTTAGAAAATACTTTCATGGTATATAGATTTTTCACAAGTTAAAAGTACTGCTGATGCGCCCAGTTACAAAATTTTTGAGACTGACTATGCTAAAACAATTTTTCAATCAGTATACTGCTCGCAAATCATTTTTCAGATGTTAGGAAGTAGTTGCGACATATATAATTTTTTTACAAAGTTGGATCCGCGCCGACGCTAAAAGCTAACGAAACAGGCAGACTGACGGCAGACTACTTCTCTATACATCAAATGTAACATAATGTAAGAAAATGAGCCTTTCGAAACTGGTTGCATTTTTTTGTCGCTCGCCTCCCCGGTTAACACATGAATTTTCGGTTAGAATTTTGGCACTGGCGAGTATAAATGTAGTGTTATGCTATGCCACCTTTCACTATTCTCCAAATTTTTTCGATTGGATTTAAATCCGGGTGATATGGAAGCAGTCATAAAACTGTATGACCGTGCTCTTCTAACAATTAATCGATTTTTTAGGTTATGTGCTGCTTTTTATGGAGCTTAGTTAATTCAGAAAGTTGTAGTTGATGAATAGGCTATATTCTTGTCAGAAAAAGCCATTCCATCATTTCCCCCTTTAAGG
Source organism: Vesta saturnalis (assembly GCA_036346205.1). Lineage (NCBI taxonomy): Eukaryota > Metazoa > Arthropoda > Insecta > Coleoptera > Lampyridae > Vesta > Vesta saturnalis. Next base: position 1,879,518 of record JARFJB010001233.1, on the reverse strand, counting down.
AATTTGATGTTGGGCTTTATTTACTTGTACATTATGTTCATACTCAGTATCGATGACCAATACTATCTGGAAGGTAAATTAGGTATTAATTTTTTTCCCAAACCATTTTTCGTAATTTTCCTCATTAATGTCATTGTGATAATTGCTGCTTGTCAATCCAGGCAGGGAATTCGAAACGAATCCCATGTCTATCAACGTGAACAATTATTAACCTCTTTCCTTTAGAAATTAGTGTGAATAATCCGGACGATGTTCTATCACTCCAACATTTGGAAGTTGTATGTGTAGCGTGAACGTAGGTTTCATCCAAGTATAGGATTGGTCGGTCTTGTGCTCACCTTTAAAATTTTTCAACTTTTGTAAATAATTTACCTAGAGTGCTCATATATCATTCTTTTCTACAGGAATTTTCCTGTTGTTCTTTGTCTTTTTCCACTTGAATACAATTTTCTTGTATTGTATGTAGACCTCTTGCGTCTCCATTGTAGTCAATTTTCCAATTTTTGTTGGAGATTGTCAATTAATTGTAGGTCGGCAGTTTTCGGTATTATGAAAATTGTGGACAACATTCCGTATGTGATTTATTTTATAATCTAGTATTCTTGCAATCAGGCCTATTTTATTTCCCGTGGTTTTGGTAAATTGATCACTGGATTTTCACTTTTGTTCCGCAGCCGTTACCTTTGCTTCTTTCATAATTCCTTCAATTGTTCGTACTGATACTCCAGGACAATCATGAACACTATACGTAATTTTGATTCATTTGGGAATAGTGTTGCAAGATACTTCAAATTATTTTACACTACTGCGTGGGCTTGCCTTTCCCCACCTAATGTTGAATTTTTCACAGTTATACTTTCAACTATTCACAGTTACACTGTACCAGTGGATCACTGTCAGAAATCTTAACAGTAACTGAAAATAATTAAAACAAAATGGATGGTAATTATTCGATTTAATATACTATATTCTATGTATATTGATGCCTTTGTTAACAACACATTCTTTTGTAGAGATTGATATGTAAACAAATTTGTTAAAAGTGCACTAAATACCACTTTATGCGATGAGAACATATTTACTTGGTTCATAATCAAATATTAACTATCTACGTTTATTATTAATATTAATCATTAATTAAAATATGTATGTCTATTTTATACGGAATTGCAGCTGTAAAAAGCGTTATTCACGGTGATCAAACAATGTATAAATAGAAATAGGAAAAAGCACTACCCAAGTCTGTGTTTTTGTAAAATGAGATCGTAGTTAGATTATGCTCAACTCTATGTAATGTTACTGTGTTCAAATACGTTAGGTAATAGTATCATATGAAATAGAGATAAATGTATACATGACAGACAGAATTAATAATTATAATTGTGAAAATTATATCAAAGTAAATGTGATGTACAGAAAAGAGAGGAAGAGTACAGGCTTAAAAGCGATATACAATTCAATATATACTTTTGTCAAGTAGGTCAACAGCAGATTACTCTAAGCCATAGCATGTAGGTAGCATGTGCATTCAAAGTTATTAAATATTTTTACACTCCATGTTATAGAAGGTATCATTATTATAGTTGAGGTACATACTTGTGTATGTCTTGCCTTACAAATAATTATATACTCCATAAACTTTTTTACTTCATAAAACAGACTCAAGTGTCGTCGCTTTCTGTGAGTCACAGTTCAAATGTGAACCATTGTTTGCCTACTTGTAATAAAATATCCATCATGGAGTTCATATAATAAAAATTTGGTATTTAAATTAATTATTTGGTTTTAACTGTTAAAATACATATTATGGTTAATTTTTTTACGTTGGGAAATGAAAAATCTTTTAATAATTTATAAGAATACATGCACTTATTATTGACTACTAGCAAGTGATATCTTTTTTTATGTTATCCAATCGTATAAGGGTATATATTATATTGAGTTACTCATTTTGGCATCTTCATATTATACTCGTTATGTTTGTAGGTCTTGTTATTAAGACAAAATTTATGTGTATTTTCGTCATCCCCATTATTTTTGTAACACGAAAATTCTGTTACAAACCATTTCTGCCAAAAAAGAGAAACTAACGCCACTTTCGTATATTTTCTTTCTCTTTAGATGTCTTTAAGAAAATCCCTTTGTATAATGTACTTCCGTACAAACATGTAATCCTGTCAAATTCAAATCATAAATGTATAACTAACAGTTCGGCTAATCCTGATCTGCGAGTATATTCACTCAACTGATTCATGTAAATTACATTTTTAAAAAATATATAAAGTAACGATTCATAAAATCACATCAGTAACTGAATTACAATTTGAGAATGCAGACCTTAACAATTAACAATCATAATCAAAATACTTATTTTTTGAGTTGTAACTCAACAAATTTAAATGTTTACATAACAATTACAGGTATCATTATCAGTAAATGATAACATTAAAAAATTGTATTAACTTGTCAAATTTAGGAAATATGAAAGCATAAAGATTACACTGCTCTAATAGTTAAGTATACATGTTAGAAATCCAGCTAGGGAATGTAATTTTATTTTAGTAAAGATTAACTAGGTTTTTATTAAATATTATTAAATTGCCTAATCTTCACCAAAATAAAACTATCTGGTGTGAAACAGCACACAATATTCCAACCTACAAAGTGGAAATGAAATAATTTTAATAATAATTTTTTTTAGGATAACTATGCAATCTCTTTTTTATACATTCATAACGAAAACATGCAATATTGTGAAAACAAAAGCAATAATCTATGTCAGAATGACGTTTAAAACTTCATGTCAGAAAGATTAATAAACATAAAAATAGATTTAACTTAAAAAAATTCCAAAGCCGTCCGCTTCTATAAAACATCCATAATACAGTTTAACCATTTTCATTCATATTTAATTAATTTTTAGACTTACTTAGCGTTATAAGAAGCAAACAAATGTTACCTAAAATTAAATTTTCTTTAAAAAATATCTGCACTTTTTCTCATAAAATTAAACGTTAGATATTGAAAAAATTTGAACCAACACTTAAATTCTACCTTAGGAATTTTTTTGCCGCTAAATTATACGTCATGTCAAAAAATTGCATGGAACATAATTGATTGATATGTTTAAGATCTGCATCTAGGTATTTTTATATCCTTGAAATATGCAGCTGATTTGGAAATATTTAATAAAAACCAAAAACTGTCCCTAGTAACCCCCCTCTCCGCCGCTGGATTTCTCCCAAAATCTAATCAACTCCCAAGAGAAATGAAATGACTTAAATACAAAATTTCAAGTACTACGTATGTATGGTTTAGAAGATATCGTGGATACTGACATACATCCACAAACAAGCGCACACACGCACGCACGCGCGCGCGTTCGTGGCGAAACGCGGTCAAACGTTGTAAAATGAACTAAGAAGTCGATTTAGCGATAGTGAAAAACAGTTGATTGCATAACCTTCTATAGTTGGCTCCGAAATAGTTACATCTAACTGTTATAGTAGGCTTGTATTGCACTTTCATATTTCATAAATTTGTTTAATAACTTATGCTTCTTTTTGCATTTCTTTCTGCATTACCTCAGGTGGTACCATTGGTACTTGTATTACCAGTAAATCTCTAATACTGTTAAGTAGCTATGTGATGTTCAAATGACGTTGTATTGATTGGTTTATTATATGGTGTGTTTATGTCTGTTTTTAGTGATAATATTGTGTCCAATATTGTCTCCCTCTTGCCTTCTTCGATCATAGTTGCCAACATCCATAGTACTGTATGGTTTATTCTCTTCACTTAGCCATTTGCGTGAGATCATCTGCTAGAATTCAAAGTATACTGTACTGTTCTAATTAATTAAAGCAGAAGGGAATATATGTTATAATGACTTTTAAACTAGACCAAGCTGACTGCCTGTTTTGTTTTTATACAGATATAAAACGTACACTCCGTTCCTGTTGTTTTCAAATTTAACTTTCAGTAAGGGTTTAGTTCGAATATCTGATAATGGCCTACTTGACTCTACATGAGAAACCTCCAATAAACCATTTTCAATGCACTGTCGTATAAAATGGTACTTCACGTCAATGTGTTTAATTCTCTTGTGATTAGCAAAATTGTTGGGTACACAAATGACACTTTTGTTGTCAACGTATAATTGTGTAGGCCCCCAATGTTAATCTATGAAATCATAGTCTGGGAAGGAGGATCGTCCTCTGGTAGTGGGGCCGTTATCTAGGTGTAATATTTGATAGTAAACTGACATTTAACTTGCATGTTATTCAAGTTGTCAGGGATTACAATCGATTACTAGGTTTTATTATAAGGAACAGTAAGTTTAATTCATTGAAAACTTTAATCACCTTATATAATGCTTATATTATTAGTAAAATAAGTTATGCATCTATTATTTGGTTGCCTTATCAGCAAATGTACATAAGTATACTCAGAGTTCAAAAACGATTTTTAAAGTATGTAATAGGTTACAACTATCAATTTCAGATATTTGTTAATTTGTATAAACTAATACACAATATCATCGATGACATAACACCCACATCCCAACCGAATTTACATGTTCCTAGAATAAATTCACGTCAGTCATTAACATTTTCTTATAAAGAACCTAGATGTGACCATTATTTTAATTCTCCCGTATACAAAATGTTACTAATTTGTAATAAATATATAGTGCAAAAATTGTTGTCTTTAATGACAATTACATGAATTTTTGCACTCGAGTGCTCAAGGAATAGCCCAGTCATTAAAAGGGGAAGAATGGGTCTTTTATGATGTAATTAGTGAAAAGCCGAAATTTTATAAGATGTTACATTAGTATGAGGAGTATTTTCACAAAGTCCCCGACCTCCCCCCAACTGCGGAATATTGCTTGCCTCTATAAAAACGTTCAAAACACGATAAGTATAGCATATATAAACTTGATTTTGGTTTTGTTTTTTTACTCTGAGTATTGCCTATAAGTTATGTCCTTCGGCATTTTTAGCTTAAGTAGGTCTAACCAATGCTATTAAAGAAAATTGTCGAAAACATCAAGATTTTCTGTTTAGTTTTATTCTTTTGTCGTGTATATTTTAAAAACTTGTAGCAACCAGACAAAATAGTTCAAATAAAATTTTTAGCTCGTTTTCTTAGTTTTAGGTTGATATATAGCATGATAGTATTAGTGAATGCGTTTTGGGCAGAGATTGTTGTTGAATAGTGCAAATGGGGGGTGCGGTCGGCCGGAGCCGGACGCAGTACTGAGACGTTACATCGCGTCGCCCGACAGTTGTTTTCGGCGGTAAACAAAGAGAACCGGTTCTGACGACCTTGAGGACTGATGAGTCAGCTTTAGTGCGAGGTTTGTCAAGTGCGGATGTTTCTTCGTAGCGAGACGACGCATTTAGTGCGATGATAGTTTAGGCAGTTTCTTTTCTGTTACTTTTTTTAAATTAGTTGGGATTCCTTACTGAGTTTTTACAAGGTAATCCTATTTTATTTTTTACGTTTAAAGTAAATTAGTTTCATGTTCTAAATTTAGTTATGTTTTCGTATTATATTAAAACGCACAACACAGAACGGGTTTTAATATAAAAATAATGCAATACCTATACTTTGACATTGTATTTTTATCTTCCAAGATATCACCATGTTATGCTATACATAATTAATTACTTACAATACCTAGGAAGATTTTTAGGCAATAAAATAAACAAGAAAAGGCTTATACTTCTAGTTTCTGAAGAGCTTAAACATGTTGGGGTCAAAACGATTATTGCGGAAGATGATGCTGATATTTCCATTGTCATGACTGCAATAGAAGAACTAAAATCACAACAAAATGTTATAGTGTTTGGCACAGACACTGATTTATTGATGCGGTTGGTGGCGCTTGCGCCTGAGAACCAAGCAATTTACTTTTTCAAACAGTTAACTGCAAGATTACGCGGAAAAGTGTACTACAGTATCTCCAAAATCATCCAACAGGTGAACGATAAAAGGAAGCCTATGCTGTTTGCTTATGCAATATCAGGCTGTGACATAACATCTTCTTGCTATGGTCTGGGAAAAATTAAATCTTTAGAGATTGTACAAAAATCAGAGGAAACTCGAACACAAGCGTCAGTGTTTATACGTCAAGATGCGTCGAAAGAAGAGCTAAAAGCAAACGGCGAAAATGTTATTTTGACACTTTACGGACAGAAAAAACACACGAACTTCAATGAAGCTCGTTATGTCATGTTCACAAAACTTGCCAAAAAATCTCAACTTCGAATTTCGACTTTGCAAAGCTTCTTCGCCAACTTCTGAAGCTGCTCATCAGCATTTGTTCAGGGTGCACCTACAAGTCCAGACATGGCTTGGTAACAGACTGGAAGCTACAGATTGGGGCTGGAAGGTGGAAAAAGTGAAAGAAAATGGAGGTTACAGGAAAACTTTAACACCAATACTAAGTTCCAAACCTTTTGCACCAAATGACCTTCCGCACATCGTGTCTTGCTGCTGCAAGATATCTTGTCTTAAATATTGTGGGTGTCAGAAAGTAGGACTTAATTGTTCCGCCATGTATGAACACTGCAATGGTCTTTCTTGTGATAACAGTCCTAATGTAGACACAATAATTGATGATCATGGCAAGATTGAAGTTGAATAAAACAGTAGCAGTAAAAATGATTCTACTGTATTCTATGAACACTGTATTTTGATGTGCCAGTAATGTATATATCGTAGAACTGTATAAAATATTGTAAATATAATTGTATAGTGTTGCAAATAGAGTGGTGGGTGGGTGGTCCGTGATGTCGTTTTGACAGTTAACAAAACTTATTCTGCTGCTTAACACCTGCCGGTTTTAGCCAGTCCGGGACACGGCGGGTCCATAGGTGGTGAATAATGGAACGGCCCAAATAATTAAGGGCTAAGAATAATCCTCCAAACCCAAACTGACTCTCCTAATTAACATTTAACATTAACATTTTATTAGCATTACTGTCTTTATAACACTAAGAAATCATATTGCGTGTTTATCAGTGCAATAATAAATACTAGAAAATAAATTAGACACAATACACAATTGTATTATTAAAATATACATGATTAGACCAGCTATACAAAATCCAAACAATAGTATTTTGCGAGACCTTTACAGCAGATATGCCAACGCGTTGAAGCAGCCCGCGAGCACTCATGCGGCTCACGCCGCCTTTTTCAGGTTGGCCATGTCAACTGGCTGCACTTAACAACTTATATTATTTTAAAGGATGAAGAATTTCCTAAAAGTTTTATTTGAGCAATTTTTTTATAACTTGTCTTACATCAATAAAAAATAGCTGAACATGTAATTACTCAGACAAAAAAGTTAAAATTATCAAATTAAATTAAAAAAAAAACACAACAAATAGTTATTTTATCGATTAAACGCAAAGAACATTTTTCATAGAGAGTTTTATAAGGATTCTAATGAGGAAATAAAAATTACTTTATCACTGCTTATCTCTTAGATATTGAAAAAGTAATCTTTAAGAGAGGGCAGGGGGGACGCAAGGGTGGGGGGACTTTTCAGAAAATATAGCTTATATAATCAACTAACCTCCACGAAAATATCAGCTTTTCACTAATTAGTTCTGACAAAAAACCCTTATTTACTGGACTAGAAGTAGGTGGGTGAAGTTTGATGATACAATATTTTAGTTATTGTTTTTTTCTCTTTCTTAAGTTCTTTTTATTACACTTTGTTAATACCTTATATCTCATTAATTTATTTATAAATTTGATTTAAGGTGTGTTTTAACTTAACAGATATAATTAATTTCTGGTACTTACATATATTTTCTTTATTTTAAAAGTAACGATTTAAATTGACCTTATTTTATTATATTAGAGTCATAATTTTGTATAATTTCTTATATTTCCTACAATAGGCTTTAGTTGTTGGAAATAAAACATTATTATTTAAAAATTAAGTATGTTCAACTATTTTATATTTTCGTAATTTGTCAAGATTGACGTTTTTTGTCATTGAATAACTAATAATACTATTAATTAAATGCGTTTGTGTTATGCGTTGTAATTCCAATATGATCAGATTTGGCATCATTGTGTAATTCACATTCCAGTCCTTTAAAGCCCCCAAGCAAATTATTCGTACCAGATTGGTAGAAATTTGCTGTAAGTGAGATACGCAACACACATTACACGATTACATGTATTCTTGTAAGGTTTGTATTAGTTATTCAATGGTAATATTCAATTTTTCTATGAAATATCTGAACCAAATCACATCTTGTGATGCTTCTGAAGCTACAATGTATGTGGCGTCTGTTGTAGACTGTGAAATGCAATTTTGACGATGACAAGACCAAGTGAACACCATGTGTCATCACACGCAAAGTCTGCATCTGAATATGCTTTCATCTCAAATTACTTTAATCCAAAATGTTTCATCCCCATCTAAAAATCTTTTTAACTGTGATCCAATGGCTTCTATTTGGATTAGATAGGGTATGACTAATTTGGCTTACATTACAATTCCTAAGAACAATAAACAACCAACTGCTTCCTTAAAAGGAATTTGATTCTTTGTTTAGTTGTTACCTCTAGCGAATCTTCGCTTTCAAAATCTTCGGGCTGTTCTATATATACTTCTTCTTGCAGATCGCCATTTAGAAATACGGCCTTAACGTCCAACTAGCAGATATTCAAATTTTTGGCAGTTGCTATTGATAGCAGCAACCTTATACTATCATACCTGATCACTGGTGAGTAGGTTTCTTTGTAATTGACATCTTTCATACGAGAATACCATTTTGCTCAAAGTCTTGCCTTGTATCTGTTCACATTTCTATCTGGCTTGTATTTAATTTTTAAATCCATTTGCACTTAACTTTCTTCCTGTTTGAAGGTGAAGGTCTAATACCCACGTTTCATTTTTCTTGTGTTAATTAATTTCATCGACTATCACATATTGCCATTCTTCTTTATTTTCATTTGTAATTGCTTCCATATAAGTTTGCTGTTTGTTAAAAATAGCTGCACGAGCTATTTTGATATCGTCATTACCATAACGAACTGGACCTTTCAAAGTGTTGCAATTTCTAAATTGACGATTACATCCTTCTTTGTCACTTATTTCTGAACCTTCAACTTCATTCTGTAATTCTTTACTAGAACCACCCATCTCATCTTGTGTGAGTTCGAATAAATTTGATGTGTTATTGACATTTTCTTGTATACATACTGAACCAGGTGCTTCATTAAATGTAACATTTCTTGCAACGATAACTTTCTTAGTATTTGCTTGGTACAACCTATAATTAGGACTATTCTCATTATAACCAACTAAAATCTTATTGGCTTTTCAAATTGTTTTTGGATAAATACATTTGTGTCCGCCCCACATTCTCGTAAATAATCCGAATTTGTCTCAACTACATTTCTTTGGTGATTATTATGTTGGTCGAAAAGCATTTTATAACAGAGACAGACGTCTTCACTTCTGAAAGTACTAGGCCATTAGAATTTTTAAATTATATGCAATTATTTTCAAATACCTTGAATCGTTTAGCAGTGACTGCTCCCCAGAAAACAAATTCTTTCTTAACTTTGGTACATACAGTGTATTTTCTAAGTATTTCAGTTTCTTTTTACAATTTACTATTGCCAATACTTGCACTGTACGTATGCCATGAGCATCAGTTACAGAGTTATCTCCTATTTGTACAAACAAAACCTGTTTCACATTCTCCGAATGTGATGAACCATTTGCCCTTTCTACTCATATGTTTAGGCGCATACTATAGGTAAGTCAAATACCTTCATACCCATCAACATATTCTTTACTTCATCATTTAAAGCTTGATTCTGACAATTCTGTTTAGCATTCATTTCGAATTTACATTTCTTCCATATTTTTTAAGAAATTTTCTACACGATTTCTTCAAATGACCTTTCTTATGATAAAAGTAACATGTAGGAGTAAATCTTTTACTTTTATCAGACCATTTTTGCATTAAACCGTGTACTAGGTTTGATTGCTGTCGAAAATGCACTTGACAATTACTTACTTTTGCCAGTCGAAGTTCTTTAAGAAGTCGTGCCGTCAAGTTATAAAAGGTTTGTTTTGATTTTTCATAAGAATTCCAAACAGTTACAAATGCACCTTATTTATGTGACAAACTTCCTAACAACTTCACTATTTTTGCTTTGTCTCCATTGCTGTTGAAATTAATAACATAGCTTTCACTTTTAAACGTTCCCATTCATTAGTCTCATTCTCATCTTGTGATTGAAAGTGGGGTCTTCATTCACAACTTGACTTAAGCCCTCTGCTTTGAAAATGATTCCCGTTTGATATTTCCACAATTGAAAATTAGTTCCATTAAATTTCTGTCGATCTTTCCTCTTCACAACTTATTTCTTTTTAAAAAGACGTTATTTTATTCAGAATAAATTAGGAACTGATGTGACCATTGTCAAATATTCCAATAGGTAAGTTGTTCTTTTCTTACTTTATTCTGAAAGGTAAAACTAGCGTTTATAATGATAAACGACCTGGGCACATAATCTGTTGTAATTAATTAAAGCAGAAGGAAATGTACGGAAATCCATAATTTTCTATACAATTGTCTAAATTTATCTTAGTTGACATGTCCTTTACGGCTTACAGTTGCACAAATTTTATGTCTACGTACTAACAGTATAATTTGTGTATTACTCTTAGCTATCTTTATAAAGAACCCTAAATGATCTGCATGCATCCTCTCAAAAGGTCATTGTGGTAGAGGTATCAGGTGTAGTTTTGTGGGTATTCATCAATTTTATAAGAATTGCATTTAAAACAAACATGAATGTAATTAAGATACTTATCTGTTGGGTATGAAATTGTTTTTTTTTATTAAATTTTTACAAATTTAAACATTGATAACAATTACAGTTATCTTCTTCAGTAAATGATAATAGCTTTTGAAAATTAATTAAAGTATTAAATAGATATAGTTCTTTACATAATTTCGCAGGCAAGCAAGCCAATAAGTTTTGTAGTTTGTAGGCAGCCCAGTTTACATCAGAATGACCTCCCAATTCATGACATTGCACAGTTGCTCTTCTCACGCCTTTGTGTTAATATACGGTATTCTGTTCTCATTGTTCACCTTCACTAGTCTCATTAGCCTATGGTCTTGCAATGAATATTAGTTTTTTGTAACTACACTGCATATCTAATAAATCATCTGCAACGTCCACAGTAAATACTTCATAAGTACCTTCAATTCTGTTGTCAATACCTACATTTTGAGTTATTGGAGCTCTCGGCAGTGAATCAACCAGATTCATTTTCACTCCACTTGTATATCAAAATTCAAAATTAAATTCTCACGGCATGTAAAACTGAACTGGTGGATCACACAACTTGCTTAGCAAAAGATCAAATGCCTTTTGCTGTTCATCTTTCCATCGGAATAAAGTTGTTTTATGAGTTAAAGTACTCTTCGCAATAATAGCATAATGTGCAATAAATTTTCAATAGCAGCTTGTTAAACCAAGTAATCTCGTCTCGTGAACGTTGTTCAGAACAGGGAACTCTTGAATTACTTTAACTCAACCTTTACTTCTCCAGCTCGTATTCCTTACAATCCTAATCATTTGACTCATTTCATCCCTAAATAGCACCTCCGCAGCTTTAAGGTTAGCTTGACTTGCCTCAGGGTCTCCCTAATGGCTCAAACGTTCAACCTTTACTTCTCTAGCTCGTATCCCTTACAATCCTAAACATTCGACTCATTTCATCCCAAAGTAGCATCTCCACAGCTTTAATGTCAGCTCGGTTTGACTCGGGTTTCCAATACGTTCCTTAATTGCTTGAACGTGGCGCCCTTATACTTCAAGAGCCTAAAAACAATATTTATTAACGTACGAAATTCTTACGGTCCGTTGTTTGACCCAAAAATCATTCGCTTAAATTATCCCGTTTCGTCTGCAGTAACAAAAGCGGTTTTTTGTTTTGCACATTCAGTTGACGGCACTTGCAGATATCCATGTGGTAAATCCAACGTGCTGAATAAGTTGCAATAGTATACGTTTTCAAATTGTTCATCAATTGTAGGTATCGAACAGGTTAGTTTATCCTTTTGTAAATTCAAAGCGCGATAATTCACGACGAACCACGATTCTTCAGTTTTCTTACAGATTAAAAGTACCGGACTTGCATACGACTATTCGTACCTGTAACAACCCTCCAATCACACCACTCACCAATAATGTTTCTCATTGTTTCCCTTTGAGTTAAACAGACACAATGTTTACTTATTGGTCAAATATTATCTACAATGTCCTTTTCAGTTAAATTAACTAACATTTGTTTAAGATTCTCAAGTAACTTAAAACTTGAGAATCTTAATTCATTCCCAAATTTGAGAAATGAATTTTATTTCTAAATAACGTTTGTTTATCATTTTTTTTGATTAGGTCATCATTGATCCCTACCACTGGATAGGACATTTAATAAAAGCGGAATGAAGCATGGGTTTGAGTATGCAACTTTGTTACACGATCAATCCACACAATGCGTCGCGTAGGATTAGACGACTATTCTCGCCGAAGAATGCCGTGGGTTTTAGTAAGATGTAAAATATCTCAACATATTGCTTCAAAATTCGTACTTTAACATAAAAAACGATAATAGGCGTCACTACGATAGGAATTTTTCCGCCAACTCGGTAAATTACTAATTTGTGTTCACTTTAAATTTCACAAGGTGCTTTAAGAGTTGTTAAAATAATCTCATTAAATTTATGTGAATCCAACGGCCGTTGCTAAATACACGAAAAATAGCGATTGCGCATGCGTAACGAGATAAAAATTGAAATAAAAGAGGAATAAAAAGGAAAACTAAAATCTACGGTAACCCATTGAAAGGGTCGATTTATTTTTTTATTTATTTATATCCTTTTTATTTCCATGTTTAGACATATTGAGGTTATGATTCCTTTTGTGTATTTAGCAACCACCGAATCCAACATAATGAACAACCATTAGATACATTTATAAGTATAAAAGCTAAACAGTATTAACGTTGCTTAATTATTGCTCTCGTATAATAAACAGAAACGCTTACTAGCTTAAAAATGGGACAGGGTTAATGATCAAACACAAATTAATTTTTGCAAAAGTACAATAGTGAATTAATTGATGGTAGATATTTCGATCGCGAATGGTGTATACCAAATACGCTAACTGAACTGCTTTTCCAATCTTTAAATGTAAAATTTTTTATCAAGTATGCTGTATTTCAACTTGCGAGAATTATTTACAAAAAGAATTATGTATATATATATATATATATATATATATATATATATATATATAGGACTGTAGGTAAATGGTAATAATATTCATCAAATTATGTAAATAAAACAAAGTTAAGGTATCATTCATTCGCTTTAACGGAAATATAATTAAAAACCCTCTAATGAACTACTAATACATCAATTAATGCAACAATCTTAAATACCTTCTATTGCACCAGTAAAAAACCTGGAGTGTGTCCATTCAAAAATAACACTCTACGAACAATGCAATAATGAAACTGACACCTTTTGAGTACATGTTTTACATGTTCGTCAACTCTACTCTAAAACAAAAACTACAATAAGTTTCTTAAGGATTTTCACTTTTTTAGGTAATGTCCAATGCCTTTTATTTAAAACCAAAAAGACAAAATACAAGTAATTTTTAATGTTTAACGTTTGTACAACGTTTTGAATAAGTACGCGATTTTAAAATTTAATACATATTAAAATAAAATTTAAAAACAATTTTAACAAAGAAAAAGTAATTTCCCTGATGGGCATAGAACTCTCATTGCTTACATTACCAGTCCGATAATTTAATCGCTAGACCAATAGCTCTATTTATGGTTTAACATTTATTGTTAGCATATTATTAAATTGTTACATATTTTATATTTTTAGCATTTTTAGTTTTGAAACTATGTATATATATATATATATATATATATATATATATATATATATATATATATATATATACGTTTTTCACAATTTGAATAAATTCTGCAGCATCCCAGTCGAAAATCTTGGTAAAGTCTTAATTTATATAAAAATAATTTGTTATTTACATACCATTATTAGTGTCTCAATCGGCTTGAAATTTTATATATAATAGTTTTTTAGTATCTTTCATGCGTGTGAGAAGCTTCAATTTAATAACTCCATCTAACTGACTAGTTTACCTGAAAAAGATTGAAAGCTGTTGGTTAACAAGTACTTCCTGTAGTCCTACATGCCCCACTGTCGTGTATACATACAGAGACACACACACAGACGCCGCAGTTTTATACACCCGAACAAGATTGGAAGACTGGAATGTGACGGAAGGCAGTATGAACATTTATCCAGGCATTAAATACCTAATATTTTTGGGTTTAAAATCTGATTTTTGGTTTTATTTGAACTTTACAGGGCGAGTCATGTTAAAATTAAACTTTAATTTCGCTATAACTCTTAAACTAACAACATTGAAATAAATCTTGTATCATTTTTATGGCAAATTTAATTTACTTTTTGATTTTGATATAATAGATACCTACATGGTTGCAATTAAAATTTTAAACAAAAAGCGTAAAAACCTTATTTTTGTATTCTTAATGGCCCACGGTGGAACAACTCTATGTTAAATGTTGGACATTGGGCAAAAAATTAGTCATTTTCCTATGATAAAAATTATAGTGTTACATTCGTAAATAGCATGTTTATTTTATTTTAAAATAGTTTTTTGAAAATTTTGAAAATTTATGTTCGTACAATTATTATACAGGGTGAAAGTAAAAAGTTCCTAAATTGTTAAAATTCGAGACAAAAATTAATCTACATCATAAAATATGTAACACAAAAGTTTATTATTTTTTTAAGTAAGGTATTAGGGTAAATAGTACTTTATATTTGCTATATATTTTTATTGTGGTTATTACCTTATTTTGAGTTTACACCTACACGAAAAGTACAATTTTTTTTTAAAAAAGAGTTTTTGAAGGGTATTATAAAAAATCGCCCAGAAGTGCCCGCAAAACTGTTTATGAAATCTAATAGAGAAAGATGTCTACTTTTATAATCTAAAAAAATCAGCTGCCCCTAACTGCCACCTTTTAAGAAAGTATAGATTTAATTTGGCACCTACTTTAATAATTAAGCTTTTGTCGATACATACTACAAATGAATACAAAAAATGCATAATAATTAAGTTGACTTTAATTCAGCTTATTTTTATGTTTTAAATTTCGTTTAATGCATTTTACCGTAAGGTGTAAAGGGACACAGTTTCTAGATGGGGGGGTGTTAACAAAATATGTAAAAAAACTTAATAATTTCATTGCTTAGCTATAAACTCCACTCACTTAATTATTATTAAACAAAAAACCTAGTAGGCCGTGGATCACCGATGTACTTACGTTGTCATGGAGAGATGTTCTTTTCTTTAATAACGTTTGCAATTTATCATACATCGTTTTCCTCTTTGTATGTGTTTTAAATTAAAACGTAAAGTAATATTGTAAAAGTATGGAATTAGAAAACTTTACAAATCATTCAGTTTACAAAATTTTGTGTGAAAATAATGTTATCTTTTGTGGTCATAAGAGTGCCTTAGTTGTGTACGTTGTCTACTAAATATTCCAGAAAAAAACCTAGCACCAGTTTCTGAAAAATTACGTAAGTTTTGTAACAAACTTTATTCTAAATAGAATGCTTCTTCTAGAATATCATCAAAATTTTTACAACAAATTGCCTCATGGTTAAGTCAATCATTTTCAATAATTAAAAGAAATAAAGAGGAATATCCTGCATGTTTGGAAGATTCATTGCCATCTATTTCACGATCCTTTTTAAGTTTATCTGATTGACAGAAAAGAAGAAAAACCAAGTACCTTACAGAATACACTCAGGATCATATAAAATTTGTTGCAAAAAAATCTTGTAAGTCCAGATGCGCAATATGTTATGACTTTTTTAGAGAAGTATCCAGAACCTAAAAAAAAATAATTAAAATAGTCATATCGAAAGAACAAGCACTTAGTGTTTTTGTCACTGCTAATTTAACAAAAAATCAATATAATATTAGAAAATATACGAACACTTTTCCGAGCTATTTTAAAATGCAGCAAGCTAAATCAGATTGTTATCCTGAAAAAAAAGCATTGACTATAACAGACTCATTTGCTAAAATCAAACTACAGTCACTTTTAGACGAAACTATAGAAAGAATATTAGAATGTGTGGATATTTTCAGAAACTGCTTCAACTCGGTATGTTCTTATTTCAAAATGGGGCTGTAATGGGGCTTCTGATCAGCCCCTATATAATATGGCTGTTAGCAATCATGAATATGGCAACAAAATTATTTAAAAAGTATAGTTACGATGTCGACCAAAAACAATTTTATTCTCAAAAACTTATATAAATTGTCAAATCTCGACTGAGACTGGCTGGAAATGAACGAGGTGCAGCATTTATACACGCTTGTGTCGCGGTCGCGCAGACGTTCCAGAGTGTTTGAGACAGATCGGAACTTTTTGCGAAGCCGCGAGAATGTCCGATATGGGTCAAAAGTAAATAAACTATATTCGTATGCCTGTGACTGTGATTACGATATTATATGTTTCACTGAAACCGCACTAGTTTCAAGTATATCAAATTCAGAATTGTTTCCTAAAAACTATAACGTGTTTCGTAATGATCGCGATTATAAAACTAGAAATTTAACTTGGGGTGGTGGAACAATGATTGCTATTAAAAACAATATTCTTTGTTCATCTATCGATTTGTGTAGTATAACTAATGTTATTCATAGTGTAGATATTCCAGCATGTAAATGACTATTGGTTGTTGGAACTTTATTTGTAGTTGTAATATACGAGGCATGTTTTTTAAGTAAGTACCGTTTTGCGATTCCGCCGCCGCAGCGCTACGGTCGGCGTTCCGCGCATGCGCGCTGGTTACCTACATCTCTTGTCTACGCACTGACGCCATTACAGTCTGATTCTTCATTGTATACGTTGTTTACTGAGTGTTTAAGATTCCTCCGACAATCGTGAGTCCCGCCGATTGTGAAGTACGGGCTGTTATACGATTCCTTAGTGCTAAAGGCGTAAAACCGATCGATATTCATCGTGAGATCTGTGAAGTTTACGGACAAAACATTATGAGTGATGGAATGGTAAGGAAATGGGTGAGAGTATTTAAAGATGGCCGCACAAATGTGCATGATAAAGAACGGAGTGGGCGTCCTTCGGTCGTTAATGAAGATTTGGTGCAGAAAGTGGACGAAAAGGTGAGAGAAAACAGACGCTTTACAATTTCATCATTGTGCGACTGCTTTCGTCAATATTCTCGTAGTGTTTTGTATCGCATTGTGACCGAGAACTTGAATTACCGGAAATTGTGTTCACGTTGGGTTCCAAAAATGTTGACGGATTTGCACAAAACCCAACGTTTAGGCAGTGCATTGACTTTCCTTGAGCGGTACCACAATGAAGGTGAAGATTTTTTAGACCAAATTGTTACTGGTGACGAAACATGGGTGGCCTACGTCACACCAGAATCGAAACAACAATCCATGGAATGGCGACATTCATCATCACCCAAAAAAGTGAAGTTTAAGCAAACAATTTCTGCCCGGAAAATCATGTGCACAGTTCTTTGGGACAGAAAAGGAGTCAATACTCCTTTTCTGTCCCAAAAAACTGTGGAGTTTCTGCCTCGTAATGAGACAATCAATGCAGCGTCTTATTGTGAGACATTGAACAATCTGCGTCGTGCAATCCGGAACAAAAGACGTGGCAAGTTGAGTAAGGGTATCGTTTTGCTGCATGACAATGCCCGTCCACATGTGGCTAATCGGACCAAAGATCTCATCAAATATTTTAAATGGGAAACTCTAGATCATCCTCCATACAGCCCTGATCTGGCGCCCAGCGACTACCATTTGTTCCTGCACTTGAAGAAACACCTGGGTGGTCAGCGTCTTCAAGACGATAACGAAGTCAAAACATTTGTGATACAGTGGTTAACAAGTCAGGCGGCAGAATTTTATGAGGAGGGTATTCAAAAACTGGTGCCACGTTATGACAAGTGCCTCAATATTCACGGAAATTATGTAGATAAGTAGATTAAGGTACAGGCTTTGATGTAAAAATAAAATTATTGCGATATCTTTGCACGTCTTTTTTTAATTCCAAAACGGTACTTACTTAAAAAACATGCCTCGTATATACCGCTAAATATTACATCGTGCGACTTTCAGACATTGTTTTGAGTTATTATCTCAACAAGAATTATTTTTACATAATGTTATCGTTTTAGGTGATTTCAATATCCCCAATTTTAATAATACTCTTATAAATGATTTGAAAATACATTGAAAGATTTTGTTAATATGTTTAATTTAAAGCAATTTAATTTTGTATTTGATATTAAAGGCAGGCTATTGGATTTAATATTAACTAACTTAGACTGTAAAGTGTTTCATGATAAACTACCTATTGTTACAGAAGTTAATTATCATCCGTCATTGGGAGTAGAACTTGTAAGGTCGTAGTGTTTAACATCAAAATACAATTAAATGGAAACTAATATTATAAGGCATTTCTAACTTTTCCAGATCGAAAGTACCAAGTAAAAAACCTCATATCCAACCGCTCCAATAAGCTCATTCCACTGTGCCTCTAACGGGGGTGATAGGCATTAAAAAATCACTGTTGGTCCTTAGTTCAATTAACAACTATCTCTTTAATATGAGACCAACATTTATCCAATTTTTCTCAGCAAAACCAAACTTCGTGTTAAGAAATTTTCGTTTCGCTATAACTTTAAAACGAGCAAAGATATCAACTAGCAGTTTTTCGTTATTGTTGCAGATTTAATCTACTTTTCGGATACGATATCAAAAATATACCATGTGATTTAAATTTTTGGGGTAAATGAAAAAAAATCTGATGTATCAAATTGCGTCCTCTAGCATTTTATTGGGAACTATTGTGTAACACTGGGAACGACAATTTAAAATACCTACATTTGTCTTCCACACAAGCTTTATTTTACTAAAATTCAATAAGTGGTTTAAAATTTACAGCAATTTTAATGATTACACTTTTTATGGTCAATACACCAGTGAACCTTAAACCAAAATTGTGTAGAATTGTCTAGACTTTCTAACGATATAAGCAAAAGTATATCTATATATAGGTGTTTTGGGAGAAATTTATAAATTTGTTTAATTTTTAATTGCGCCCCCTAACGGTCAAATACGGAACTTCTAAATAATTTCCTGCATTTTCTCATGGCCACATTCATAATAAAAAAAATTTTCCCATGTCAGATTGACAGGTTCTGAGATACAGCCGCTTACCTTGCTTATTTGCCCACTCGGTACAAATGCCCCTTAAAAATTAAAAAAGAAACATGATAATTTCCAGTTTTTAAAAAAGACGATGGAAGAAAGATTATCATAGGTTCTATGATAGTCTTAGTTATTACTATGATATTTTTACTTCGTGTATTTTGTCCATTATTTTACTTTAAATAAAACAATACTTTGTTTGATTTTTTATTATTATACCTAATGTTAAATTGCGTAAATCCAAAATCTTTTCGTATTAAACAAACTAAATTTACCTAACTCCATTTTAATACCAAGAATATTTAAAAAATAAATCTATTTATAAAACGTATAAAGAACACTGTTTCAAGTTACTATACTAAATAAAACCTACCCTAAGTCAAAATATTTCCTTTAAATCAGTTTTTTATGTCTCCTGTAAAATTTGTCAATTCAGACTTGAGCACTTTTCATATGAGCCCGACGATATCATTAGTAACCATTTGCCACAACATATGTTTAGTGCGCCCTTACTAAATATAACCTCAAAATTGACATTTGACGATTAATGTTTATGAGTGGAAAGAAGTAACGCTCTTATGAAACGTGTCATTAGTAACCATTTGCCGCAACACATATGATAGAACACCAATACTAAACATAACATAATTGTAGTGTTACGTATAATCGTTAATTGTTAGTGACAATTTGTAAAATAAATTAAATCTTGTTTCAATTTGCTTTTTGTTCTTTGCGTAATTTCGAATAATTTGGGCACTCCTAAACTTAATGCTGTTCACCAACACCTTGAACATGTGCAACCGGACATTCTGTTTCTATCAGAAATACAGGTCTCCCCTGGAAGTACTAATTCACCTGACCTGCAATTTCCCAGATACAACCTCCACTCTTAACTTTCGCCTTAAAGGCGGAGTATGTGCGTATACCAAGGACAACGTAGGTTGTAAGAGGATGTCCACTTTGGAAAACAAAAAATTTGACGCGATTTGGTTCAAACTTTCTGGGCCCCAATTTGTGAAATTCTACTGTTGTTTGTATAGGTCTCCCAATGATAACAACTTCCAAGATCTTTTTGATTACCTTAGTCTGAAAATAGACTACCTCTTATCACAGTTCCCATCTTGCGATATTTCAATTTTTGGAGATTTTAATGCCCACAATACTTCATTTTTCATCTACTACTAATACCGCAGGTCATAGTGCAGAAGCATTTGCTGTATCCTGTGATCTCACACTAATCATTTCCGAACCAACCAGAATCCCTGACAACCCTAACCATACTCCACATCTCCTGGACCTATTCCTTACAACTAACACACTTGTGTATAAAACAAAAGTCCTTTCCCCACTTGGTCAATCAGACCACTGCCTAATCAAAATAACTTTTTCTGTATCCAATTCCACTGTTACTCGAAAAACAGATATAACTATGTGGTGTTTTAATTCAGCTAACTGAAGCGGTGTATGAGATTTTTTTACAACCTTCCCCTGGCGTGATTATTGCTATAAATGGTCCTTCTCTTCAAAAATTGCTCTTTCAATAACTGAAGTTATCCTGATGGATATGCAGTTATACATTCCCAAAAAAAATAATCGTGTAGGTCATGCCCGTTCCCAACCCTGGTTTAATAGAGCTTGCACTGATGCATTATCGTAAAAGAATAAACTCTATATCAAATGGAAGTCAAATAAATCTACCGAAAATCACGCCAACTATATTGCCGCAAGGAATAGTTGCGAAAGTATCATCACCAAGACCAAAAAGATGTTTGAAGAACGTAAATGCAAAGAATTAGTCTTATGTCCTTTGGGTGGTCGTAAATTTTTGTCATTAGCTAAAGCCATCAGTAAAAACTTAGTTCATATTCCTTTTCTCCCATGACGTCTCGCGACGGAGCTGTAGTAGCTGATCCTGCTGGAAAAGCCAACCTTTTTGTCGATTACTTTGCATCAAATTCACGTCTCAATGATTCTGGTAAAACTGTGCCGTCGCCCAAATCTACCCCATACGCTATTAAACCAATCCACTTTTGTTACAAGCTCCTGGAATGAATTATGAATAAACTTGCCCCAAACAAGGCGATTGGACCTGACGGTATTCCAGCTATCGTCCTTAAAAAATGCTACACCGAGCTAATACCTGTATTGTCCAAACTCTTTTCGATCTCCATGTCATCTGGAGAGTTTCCCTCATCGTGGAAGTTAGCAAATGTCCAACCTATTCCTAAAAAGGGCGACAAAACCTATCTCTCAAACTATCGGCCAATAGCTATCACTTCCATGCTGTCGAAAATCATGGAGAAAGCCATCAACCACCAACTACTTTCGTTCCTCGAGTCCAATAAACTCTTATGTCACCCAACTTTGGAATAACACATTAGAGAGGTCCAGTGAAACAGTAGTAGTAACTTTAGATATTTCAAAAGCTTTTGACCAGGTTTGGCACAAGTGCCTACTTTCCAAGCTCACTTCGTTCGGCTTATCCGATTCGCTCATCAATTGGATATCCAGCTTTCTTGACAAAAAACGTATACGCGTTGTCGATGGATTATTTTCGAAAGAAACTACTATTAACGCGGGTGTACCCCAAGGATCAGTGATAGCTCCCACACTTTTCCTGCTGTACATAAATGACCTCATTTCCTCAACAACTAACCTGTTCCATTGCTTTGCGGATGACAGCACTCTACATTCTAGTTCTTTCCAGTCTTACCACAACAATAAGTCTAGACAGGACGTAAAGGTGAAAATGGCAGCCTCAATCAACAGTGACTTAGGACGTGTCCTTGAATGGGGAAGGAATAATCTACTCACGTTCAACGCCGACTAAACAGTGTTGCCTTGTGTCCGCCAAAAAAAACCGTTCATTTACTGCTGTAAATATGAATGGCTTAGAACTCTATTTCTATGTTAGGGATGTCCGTATCATCGAACCTTTCATGGGTTGACCACCTTTTGTCCGCCAGCAAAATAGCTGCCCGTAAACTGGGATTTCTATATATATCTGAACAGTACTTCACATCGCAACAACTCCATTTACTGTATAAGGCTCAAATTCGACCTCATCTGGAATATAATTCCCACCTCTGGGTCAGTGCTCCCCAATACGCCCTTGATATGGTAAACCGCATCCAAAAAAGAGCTATCAGGCTTATAAATGACCCGCCTCTGACCTACAGCCTCTTGAGCATAGAAGAATAGTTTCGGTTCTTTCCTTGTTCTATCGCTATTACCATGGCAAGTGTGCCTCTAAAATACACTCTTTAATACTTTTGCAGGCCATCTTTGCTAGGAACACTCGGTTTACCCATTCACACCATAATTACGCACTCAAAATTCTATTGTGTCACACTAAACAGGCTCAATCTACATTTTTCCACACGGCGACCAAATTGTGGAATGCACTACCCAGTTCCTGTTTTCCTCCCAAATTTAAGCTAGCCATTCATAAACATTTCTCGACATCCAAACAATATCCCTAAACCTTCCCAGTGTTCCTGAGTGCTTTAGCATGTTAGGCAAATCTTAGTCTGTTCGGGAATACTATAAGTGAAAAAAAAAATTAAACGTCAAAGTCGATTTTGAGGTTATATTTAATATGGGTGCACTATCACATATGTTGTGGCTAATGGTTATTAACGACATGTTTTATAGGAACGGCGCCGCCTTTCTTTGTTGATCGCACAGTACCATTGTTACCAACCTATATACCTAATTCTGAAACTTGACATACAAGGTAGCAAGTGGACTTTACATTTTTTTTTTTAATTTTCAACATAAATACGCAAAATAGAAAAAATAGGATAGTATAGTAACTCATTTCATAAAACGTTTTATCACACTAGTCCATTCTAAAACTTGGACTCTTGCGATAAAAACACATATTATGAAACTAGATTCTTATATACTATTACGAAATCCTATATTCTGAAAAACACCTATTATTGAAAAGATTAAACCTAACATAGAAAAAGCTTTTTTAAAAATCATGTCGAAAATGATTTCCACCCTTTCTAATTTATCTCTTTCACATAATAGTTACCCACTTACAGTGGAAGTAATATGATTTTTATGTATAAGTTCATTTACGCAACAAGCATTTATTGAATTACATTTATTTGTTTAATTTTTTAGGATGACGAAATAAGTAAATATGTGAAGGAAATACTTGATGGTGCAAATTTGGAGGAAATTACAATGAAAACTGTTTGTAAACAAGTATATGCACATTACCCAGATTTTGATTTGGCTCACAAAAAAGAATTTATTAAAAATACTGTTAAATCAGTAAGTATGAAATAATTATTGAATTTGTCAAATAATAATTTTTTTTGCAGTTAATATCCACATGAATGTAAAAAATGTGCATTATACAAAAATGTGGAGTACAAAACTAAATTTATTTTCTATTTTGTACTATTACTATTATTGGTAGTAATTAAAAATGCATTTCATATAAACTTATGTTCGCAATTCTTCGTTAATTGTAAAGTATTTGTAAATGAAATTATTAATTTTCACTATTATGTATATGTAAAATTTACATAATATTTTAAAGTCATAAAACGTTTTATATTGGTGAAAGATAAAAAATGAAATTGCCATATACATACTTAACTTATATATTTTTTATAAATGACGCTAAATTAGTGTTAAGTATAATTTATTGGAGCAGTTTTTATGTACCTACAAGTACTAAATTATAAATGTGAGTCACATTATACAGTGATCAGTGTAGAATGTAATTTATTATTAATATATTACTTTTTAATGCATCTTTAATACATTCTAGTCCACATTATTCCTGTTGATTGATACTCTCACCAGAATAAAACGTACTCACACAAATATTACTTTTTATAAAGAAAAATTGTGTTTTTTATGCTTTACAAATTCAATGTATTTTAAGTAAATAATTTAAGGTGCATAAAATTGATTAAAAATATGGACAATGGTTTTATTATAAAATTTTTATTGAAAATATTGTTTTGAAGCGTAAATTTAGTAAAGAATATCACAGTAATGCATTGATCTCTTTTGGTGTATTAAAACTGTTAGTGCATGTGTAAATACAAATTGTTTGTAGTATACAAACTTAAATAAACTAACCTAGTTTTTCCTGAGAATACCCAAATTATATAATAGGTGTGTATAAAAAGTGATGTACATAATCTTTAGGTGTTTTATGCAGTAAATAAAAAAAAATATGAAGAATAAGGTTTTACTAGGAATCATATGCTACGAGCGCACTGTCACTGATTTTTTTAGAGACTACACCAATTTTAGAGGAGAAGATTGACTGTAAATAAGGTGGAGTACCTACAAAACAACAGCACACATACACTATTTTATGGGTTCACTTAAAAAAAGTAATTTTATATCAATTTTGAGGTTAAATGTGCCAAATTTTATACATCACTAGCATAAATGTTTTTGTTTATACAGTGTGTCCAAGATATGAATGAACAGCATGGGGATCTCTGAAACCGTAAGAGATACAGAGACGATTAAATTAGAAAAAAGTTGCGCAGTCGGGGGGCCAATATTATTCTATCAAGAAACTACTTTGTTTATTTCCGGGTATATTGGAAAGAAGTTAAATTTTGGGATTTTGTTTTTATTTTTTTATGAAGCTATTTGAAGAGATGTAAAAAAATAAACGGCACTTTCTCATTGCCACTTTTCTTGGTCTTTAAAATGGCATTCACAAATTTTTTGTGCAACGTTTCGTTTCCAAGAAACCAAAATCAACTTTATTTTTCTATATGGTCGGCAATAAAAGTACACCCTGTATTAGACGGCATCATGAATCTAGCCATATGCGACACAATATGCTTTCGCATGATTTTATGAAAAAACAGGCGTTTTAATAAATTTTGAACTTTATTGGTATGTAATATGTCTTGGAATTCATGGCAACAGAGAAATTAAGACGATTGTCAAATCTGACAGAATCCATTTCATTGAAATAATCAGTTGTATCACTTTTGTTGCACTTTTTAAAGTAAAGTTTGATATGTTGTCCTGTTACATTTTATGCCAGAGAAATTGTGTGGAAGCATGTATTTGAGCAATTACCCAGAATGGAAACGACCAGCCAAGTCCATCTTTAGACATTTAGTATCTAATCTTAAAGCATACGATTCATTTAAAAAACCTGTGATCAATCAATTGTTGAAAATCCAGAAGAATTAAAAACCAGACCAGTGTAGCAAAATCTACAGTTCATTATATTTTAAGTAAGAACCTTACAAATTTCAAACATGTCAACGATTAAGGCCAGGTGATGACGTACGACGTAGGCATTATTGAGAGGTATGCCAAGATGTGTGAGAACAACCGGAATTTTCCTATTAGAGTTATTTGGACAGATGAGAGCATGAAAATCCACATATGAACAGAATATCCAGAGATCAACATTGGGATTCAATATTTGGTGTGGAATTTTTGATACATGTATCATAGGCCCCTTTATCTACCATCATACCCTGAATTCAGAGCGTTACTCGGACCTTCTACGAAACGAATTGGACGCTGCATTAGATGATATACCATTAGCTGATGTACATGAGTGCTGGTTTCAGCAAGACAGTGCACCAGCACATAACTCTAGAGGTGTTCAACAATATTGGTCTGAGCGATTCCCAACGAAACTTGTTAGTACTTACAGTGAAACACCCTGGCCTGCAAGATCACCAGAATTGTCGCCTTTCGACTTCTTTTTGTGGGGTTAGTGTGTGAGTATTAAGAGTGAAGTATTTAAAGAATGTTTTGAAACTGAGGATAACTTCAGTCAGTTCAAGCAGCTTTTAATAAAATTACTCCTGAAATGTTAACTGGGGTGTTAATAATCATAATATTTATTGTCCAACAGAACAAAAATTCCAATTATAGGACAAAAGTACTAATTCAAACTAAGCAGTGTACAATAATGTATATAAAGATTAATTAACAAAGTCTGATTTTTACAAATCACTCGGTAATAATAGTAATAACAAAAGGTAGCTGGTATACACACAAAAAAAATAGAAAAGTTAAGTGTTGATTACTTTCATTTAATAATTCACGTAAGTGACAGTTAAATAAATCTACATGATTTACTGTGAAAATTAATACCTAAGTCTTTTATTAATTCAGTTCTTTCAAGTAAGGTTGCATCAAGAACATACACATAATGAATTGGTTGACATTTTGTAGAATATGAAACAACCTTCCATTTAGTCTTATTTAGCGGCAAATGATTTAAAGAACATCATTGAAACACTTTATCTAATTGTTGCAAGAATTGGCAGTCAGAATTAGATGCTATTGAGGAAAATATTTTCAGATCATCTGCAAACAATAACTTGTCACTATTTGGCTTGGAAGGTCATTAAAAACAAAAGAAACAGTAAAGGTCCCAAGTTCGACCCTTGAGGCACTCCTGATGTAGCTATAATATAATTTGATTTATGATTGTTGTAGACAACATGTTGTACACAGGTGTTGAAATAGGATTTAAAGAAGATAGGAAGGGAAGAATGAAATCCAAAATTTTCCAGTTTAGTCATAAGTATATCATGAGGAACAGTGTCAAATGCTTTCCTGATATCTGTATATATAACATCAACTTGCTTTCTATTGTCTAACTCGCTTGCTAATTTATGAGATTAAGTTTGTAACTGTAGACTATGTTGCCATGAATATTGATATCATTCTTTTATTTTAGGATAAATGAGAATATATAATTTAATTGATGTTTAATTATACATAATAAATACTTATCTTATCTTATCTTATACAATCTTACATTTTGATAACTATCTTCGTCAGTAGTAATATCTATTAAAATTGTTAAAGATGTAAACAATTAAGACATAATTTTAATTTTGTTCACATCTTTAATTTTAATAGATATTACTACTGACGAAGATAATTGTAAGTGTTATCGAAACATTTAGATTGCATAATTTAAAAAACCCAAAAAAGATAAGTATTTTATTTTGCAAAACTATTTAATATGCTAATAGGCCGATAGTTTGTGACTTCACTGGGTTCTCCACTTTTTAAGATGGGGCAAATGTTAGCAGCTTTCCATAATGTAGGAAATACCTTACTATGTAGAGAAATATTAAATATGTAACATAATGGAATAGAAAACAGCAGCACAATCTTTTACCATGAATGCTGTAATTTGATTTGGCTCAGTAGTGTAACTACTTTTTAGGTTATAAATGGCTAAAATTACTTCATCAACAGTAATTGCACGTATTGAAATGTTAGATGAATTGTTAATTTCAGAAAAGAGTGAGACATCGCGATCTGTTGTAGGTACATAAACACTACCAAAAAATTCTTTAAAAGCTTGTATAACAGATTCAGAGTTAGCATAAGTTGTACTTTTGTAAGTGATTGTGCTAGGACCTATCTTGGAATTAACAAACTTCCAAAAATGCTTAGGATTAGTGGAGATGTTTTTTTTGCAAATTAAGTATATAATAATAACGTTAGATGCTACAGTAAGACGGGCATACTTATGTCTAGAAAATGGGGGTACTTAATTTGAACATTTATTGTAATAGTAAGCCATGTTTTTAATATGTTTAATGTTTTTCTTAAATTTGTTTTGTTACTGTTTTGATTAAGGATTGTTTAATATAATTTTAAGCTTGATAGGATCCAAGTGATGTGAACTAGTGGCTCTTATAATCATATGGAATAATGTTATGTTATTTTG
Source organism: Vesta saturnalis (assembly GCA_036346205.1). Taxonomy (NCBI): domain Eukaryota; kingdom Metazoa; phylum Arthropoda; class Insecta; order Coleoptera; family Lampyridae; genus Vesta; species Vesta saturnalis. The sequence continues at coordinate 1,851,395 of JARFJB010001233.1, read as the reverse complement.
CAATACTACCATTTCTAATTATTAATTTTAAGTTTCCCGTATTTACTCTACAAAAACAAATGTTGCGAATTATTTTTTTGGCTATCTGTTGATCCGGGCAATTAATGCTTGATAACTAGAATAATTTTGTGTGAAACTTCATCTTCGTTTTTTCGTTGCCATGAATTCCAAGGCATACTACGTATCAATAAAATTTGAAATTTATCAAAATGCCTTTTTTGCATAAAATCATGTGAAAGCATATTGTGTCACATATCGCTGGATTTGTGATGACAAATGCCGTCTAATACAGGGTGTACTTTTTTTGCTGACCATATAAAAAAAATAAAGTTGATGGTAACTTCTTGGAAACGAAACGTACAAAATCTGTGAACGCCATTTTAGAGACCAAGAAAAGTGACTATGAGCAAACGCCATTTATTTTTTATATCTCTTCAAATAGCTTCAGAAAAAATAAAAACAAAATCCCAAAATTTTGGTTTCGTTCGAATATCTTGGGAAATAAGGTGAATTTAGTTAGTTTCTTAATGGCAAAGTATAGGCCCCCGACTACACAACTTTATCTTAATTTAATTGTTCCTGTGTCTCTTACAGTTTCAGAGATCCCCATGCTGCTCATTTATATCTTGGACACACTGTAGACCTCATTACAATTTATATGTCTATGCAAACAAACACGACAGTGATTTATGTATCAATGCAATAAAGTGGATTTTTTAAGACAAATGTGGAGTTTAGTTCCCGACATTCTCTAAACTGAGGCAACTAAACCACAAAGGTCATTACAGTCGTCAAATATAAAAATGTAACGTGCATCACATACAAATATTTAAATTGTTAGTCACATCATTTAAAAACTCATCTATAGTGTAATAGCCATTTAATCCAAGACTTAAATTTTTTAATATCTAACTTTTGGATTAAAGATGGCAATTGGTCCATAATAATCTAAGCTAAATCTGCTTGAAGTTAATCTGAGGTAGTCTAACCTAATTTCGTTTTGAGTTCTAGTGTTGTGACCATGAATGTTCTCATTTAAGATGAAATCATTGCAGTGTGTTTTTATATATACTAGACAATATAGATGCATGAAAATGTTTGATTACCCAGCTCTTTAAATTTGTGTCTTACATTTTGCTTATAATCAACATTACATATTCAGACCATTTTACATTGTAATCCGAATATGCTGGTGCATCACCCCAAGCTAAAATACCATATTGCATATGAGGATAAAGTACACTAAAATAAGTCATCAATAAAACATCTCTGTAATTTTGCAGTTTCAACATTACAAGTAGGTATACTTTTTTTAATTTGTTTGCAACATGATCAATCTGTTGATGCCAATTTAACATACCATCAAAATAAATGCAACAGTATTTCAGGTGGTTTCTGTTATTTATATCCAAATTGGAGGATCGGTGAGTGAAAGTAAGGCTGACAGTTTTGTCTTTATTTAAACTCAACTCATTTGCAGAGAACCAAAACTTTGCTTCACTATCTACTTTTTTTTGTTACTTAATATTTCCTCTACATTGTTACCTGACATGAATAAGGATGTATCATCCGGAAAAATCACAGCTTCAGCATTTTTCACACTTGCAGCTAACTTGTATATATACAAGGTATATCTTGGTTCTAGATGGTACAGAATTTACGATAGTATATTGGTTTCTATTAAGGAGATAGGAATTTATCAATTTGCAACTACTTAAATCAAAATTATAGTATTACAGTTTAGATATAAGTTTATGATGAGAAACAATCTAATGCCGTGCAGAGGTCGCAACAGGTTAAATTTATCTTTTCCATTTTATCGACCATAAACTGCAATGTGTGGATGATAGCATTACTTGTGTTTTTGTTAGATCAAAAACCATACTGACTTTCGGATAATAGTTTATGGGTTTCTAGGTGTAGAAAAATTTGTTTCAGTATCAGCTCAAAAATATTAAGAGGATCGGTGTCAATGCAATCGGCCTAAAATTGTTTGGTATTTGGTCCCCACCTTTATGAATAGGTATAATTTTTGATATTTTTAGCACATCAGGATAAATACTTGCTTTAATGTAGTCATTTATTAAAGTTGTGAGCGGGATGATAATGATCACTTTTATTACATGTACCGTAAAATCATAATGGTCTGCGCTATGTTTATTCTTCAAGCTATTAATTACATTTCTAACATAATTAAAAGAGATCTCTTCAAAAATAAAAGAAGCATAAGATTTACTTGTGTAAAGATAATCATCAAACCTCAGCTGACATGGTACTAAATCTTTTATTATGCCTTTGCTATACTGACAAATGCATCACTTAGTTCATTCGGTTTCAGGACTATATTAGTGGCCTTTTTTTTTACTCCTTCGGTTTTGATTTATAATGTTCCAGCACAGATGTACACACATTACATCTGTGGTTCCAGCAACTTTTTGGCTGATTACTTGAACTTTCTATAAGTGATTGATGATACCTGCTTTTTGTGTTATAATTTTTCAACTTTTTTATATACAGCTTTCACTCATTGCTTGGGAATATACTAAATATTTATTTAAAAAGCAGAAAGGATTATTTGTATTTTTGCTTACAACTCTTTTAACAGCAACCATTGGAAAAACCATATCTAAATGTTTAACCAACATTTCCATAAATTGACAAGCCTAAATTAACATCAACTTTTTGATCCTTTACAAATTTCCAATCAATTATAGATAAATTTTGATATAAAACATGTTTGCCTAATTCACTGGTTTGAATTGTTTCGGTATAAAGATTTTCGGAACAAAGATCTATTTTAATCTACCCAGCCATACCATCTGTCAGTCCTGAGTCCATTACGGTTACTTTATAATTTTATTTTCAAAATTTATAAGGAAATTGTCCTAATCTTGTATTTTGAGTTATTACATACCTAAAAAAATATGAGGTCATAAGATCCTTAAAACTTAAGAAATATCTATTGCGACTTAAAGTTTAGGTTGTAACAACTCTTTTTTGTGTTGTATAAAATATACCTCAATTTAGGATCTTTCCTTCATTTAGTTCTAAATACAAGAAACTTTTAATTATTTTACAATATTGGGTATGAGGTAGGCAACTTAATTTGCATATCTACATAGTGCATGCTTTCGTAAAGATTTATATTCCCATAAACTGTTTTCTAGTCATTTGAGTTGCGCAACGCATCGTGACTTAATTCTATACGCAACGCGTCTGCGTTGTTATTCTGCTGATAACTTGTGCGCAGAACCGCTTCATCTACTTCGAAAGCCTCCATTTTTTTCACTTCCTGTTTTAATGTCGTAGCAGGGAGCTGCTTCTCTTTGATTTTTACCTAAATTTATGTGAAACTGCCATCAAATTCGTGGTAAGATATATTTTTAATACATTTACATAAAATTAAAGCATTTGTTCTTTTTAGGCGCTTTCTTTACGTATTTTTTTACCATTTTTTACTTTAATTATACGTTTGTCATTACTTCAATTTACAAGGTAATTACCTTTTGAGTACGCATTTGATTTTATTGTTGCGTACATTTTTCGTTTTATGATTGCAATTTTTTGAATGGAAAACTTCCAAGTAATGCAATAAGAAGTGGATTTAAAAATTTTAAGAAGAAATTTATACGGATTTTTTAAAGAAAAATTCAGTTTGGGGTGCGGCTGATAACATTATGTCAAGATTGCACAATGATGACGTAAGAATGACTTCATGCAGGTTAACCGCTTCGTAATCATATTTAGATACCAGAGGTTGTCAAAAAGAAAAGTTTGTGTACAAAAATTTCTAAGGTATTTATATAGTGATTTATTTAGTACTTTAAGCATAATTTTAAGACCTTCATTATTTCATTATTACATTTGATATTTAATAAACATAGTCTGTATATTGTTATTTTTTTACATTTTTATAAACTCTGTTTAATTGTTCCGATATTATAAAAAACAATTTGGCGCCCGAGATAATTTCATTAGTTTTACATTTTTTATTATTGATGGTAAGTGAAAATAATCGAGCAGATTTAGTGGTAATTATGCAAATCATTTTATTTGAACCACCCAATTTAATCTACCGACATGAGTCAAAGGCACAACTATAAGTGGTGTAAGGTTTGTATTTTTGGAGAACTTATTATTTCATTATCTTATAACTTACTTTTTATTATTTTAAAATTTTATACACGTTACTCACACTTTTTTGTAAGCCTTCGGAGTAAACGTGCGACCGTTGTACATAAAGGTTAACATCGGTCCGTGAGACCATTTATAGAAGATATTAAAAATTTTGGTGTTTTTATTATTTTATTTAATTTTTGTATAATTATTAATATTTATTAAGGTTGTAAGTAACGTAATATCTCATTAAAACAAGAAAAAAATATAAAATTTTGTAACAATATATATAAAAAAAATATAGAGAATAAAACTAAATTCTTACAATGTACTTACCTAATAAATCAAATAACATATTTTATAGATAAACTACTATGTTAGATTATAACTAGATAAACACGCTTACATTTCATCCAAGCATTGGAACACAAGCACTCTATGTGTTCTAAACACAAATATTTTCTACAAATGTCTAAACCGCAAATTTCTCGCAATCGTATTCTTTCACATTCCGCTCTTCGTTTTAGGTGGCCTTCTAGTAGCTCAAAACTAAGTTTTTCCAAGAACATCCTAGGTATTGGTCGGTTTTTGTTATTATTTTTATAGACATTGATAGCAGCCACGTTCATGGTACTGAAAAAAATTACCATTGGCCAACGCCGAGTTGCTCGAGCACAGTTGTATGAAGCACACAGTTTATCAACAACATCAACTCTCCCTTTGGTTTTATTATACATCATAATCATTTCTGGTTTGCCTGTAGAAGCATCAATCTCGTCATCATGATGCATGGTTGACAGAAGGAGCACATTTTTATTTTTTTTTAGGTATATAGGATACAATTGTTGTCTTTTCTTGAAAAGCAAACACGCTGCTTCCTACAGGTCGTTTTAGTGATGTGAATTCAATAGGCAATTGTGGCTTGTTTTTTCGAATAGTGCCTGTAAGTGTTAGTTTATGTTCATAGAGAAGTTTTTCTGCAAGGTTCTTTGATGTAAAAAAGTTATCCGTAGTTACATTACGTCCAGATCCCAAAATTGGTTCGCAAAGACGCGGAACTAGTGACATATTACTGTTGTCAACTTGATATGGTCCCTCGGACTGTTTTCCTACGTACACTTCCATATTTGCAGTGTAGAAAGATTTTGAGTCACATAAAGCATATATTTTTATTCCATAACGATTTGGTTTGCTTGGTATATATACTCTAAATGAACATCTTCCTCTGAAAGCTTCCAATTTTTCGTCTATTGTAGCGTATTCAGAAATAGAGTAATATTCCTTACAATGTGAGTTAAATGCACAAAATATCGCGTATAGCTGCCAATTTGTCTGTTTTTTGGCGATCAATTCTCGTCTCCTTGTCGTCAAAGCGTATAGGCTTGGTAAGAATTTGAACCTTAAGCGACATTGCAAGTCTATATATTTCTATTGAAGATCCATTTCTTCGAAATAAATCACTAGCATTCAAATGATTGTTTTTATTTACTCCTGAAAGATATAACAATCCCAATAATGCCTTTATTTCGAGTAAATCAGTTTCCCTTTCAGTGCTGTTGGCAGAATTCTCGGTTTTCATTCTAATAAATATGTTTGTATATTCTACTACTTTCTCTAACATTTCGTCAGTATAATACAGTTCCCAAATGTCTTTTCCTAAGAAAAGTTGGCGCGCAATACCTTTTACTCCGGGCTTTTCGGTAATAATATTCTCCGAAGCAGTTCTAACATTTCTCGGCGGGACATGCTTCCTCCATATTGTTGTTTTATCCTTACCGATAAAAGTAGGTTCTTGAGTTTTTGGAGTTGACACATCCATCTGCTGCTCAGTCTCATCATCTTGTTCTTGTTCCGTATCAGTATTTTCTTCAAACACCTCAATATGATCCTCTTCGTCGCTATCTTCTTTATCATTGTCCTCCATTATTTCATCGTCTGAATCGGTCTGAACCTCATCAAAGAGTCGTAGCCTTGCCATCTCTTTTTCATCACCCATTATTGAAAATCTGATAAATGTATAAATAGGAATAGAATTTTGTAAAAATTATAAAGTAAAACTTACTCTTATTATATAACGTAAAATATAACGTCGGTGTGACAGACCGTAAACGATAATAAATATAAAAGTAACTGTTCTAGCGACCAGCTGACACTACGAGCCCAGAAAAGGACCCTCCTTTTCTGTGCTACGAGTAAATAAGTTGGGACACGGAGGTACTAAAAGGCACACATGCGCAGTTTGTAATATAAACAAATAATAAAAAAATGTGTTCAACATCGGTCCCTGAGACCGCACGTTAACTCCGAAGGGTTAAAGTCACCAGATATGTTCACCTTTCCCTTAAAGTTACTAATTTTGTTGAAAAGTGTATTAAAGTTATCAATAAATACTTGAATGTTACCTGCTGGGGACCTATAAACAGAAATTAATATTATGTCTTGTATATATTTGTATGGCAGAAATTTTACAATGTACTTCTAAAGAAAGATCTTCAATATCTTTACGTCTGATGCCTGTTAAATTTTTTTTAGTTAATATTAGTGATCTACCATGTATTGTACTTTTACGGCAATAATGCGATACTACATTATAATCCCTAAGCACAAACTTCTCGATTTCTTCTGTGCTTAAAAAATGCACAGAAAGGTAGATACTGTCAAAATTTGAATTGTTGCTTTCAATAAATGCTTCAAATATCTATAAGACGTCTTCTTTTGGCTGCATATTCTGTATCTAGAACTAGAAGCCTAGTCTTTAAAACTAATACTACACGTGGATGTTCGAATGGAAGATAGTTGCAAACTTGAAGGTGTCATTTGTTCAAATCACTTGTCACTTATAGAATAGTGGACCAAAAACTTCTTTCCAAGTTATTGCTGTATTGGTCATTTTCAGTAAATGGCATAGTCAAATATAAGTTAGCCATTCATACAAATTAAAATAATCCAGTTTTAGTGACATTTAATTATGGGTATTAAGCCATTTCCTACCCGTGGTGGTTTTCGCGCCACGTTGTTAAATAATTGTTTTTTAAGGCTTGTGTGAGAGTTTTTTTAAAGTTGAAACTGCACTAAAGTGATCTTAGAACACATGAAAGTACTACCTAATTTTTTTAAACAAAGTATTTTGATTATTTATTCTTTATCAACTGCAGTTTCACTATTTTTTATACATTTCCACTATGGAACTTGCAATTGAAATATACACATATTATAGTCATTGTTATTTTATAATTGTTATATATTTGTTAGCAATATATTTAGTTCCCTCAGTGTATATTTCATATTATAATACCATATACGAGCGCTTCGTAAACGCACCATTGGTATTAATCATATACTATTGCCTGAATAGGTGTATGTTTCTGCAGGTTTTTGCACGTCTTAGAAATTCAGTTAGAAAGAAGTTAGTATGCAGATATGATTCAATAACTTTGTAAGTGCTGTGATAATAGTGGTGTATTAATAAAGTAAAATAAAATAAACTTTTTGATTCAAAAGGAATTGCAGTCTGCATTAGAAGAAATAGTTACAGAAATTGAACTGGATCGAGATAGAGGTTGTTACGGTAAAAATGTTCACTAGGACAAGGTAAAAGATAAACCTGGTTTTTGCACGGCTATCTCGGCGTGCGGGTGAGGGTCTATAGGGACAAAGCAGTCTCGTCTCCGTAGTTTACGTTTCTACCAAAGTCGAAATCGGGAAAATGACACAATAGATTCCGGTAGGCGCCAGGATATTCTAAAAGAACACACCGAGGTGTTTTAAAATGCGAATAAAACGACGGTACGCAGTGGTGCGAATACCCAACTTACCACACTTACCAAATCGTAACTCCAGGTCTCCGCAATAATGCTTCACCTGAAAAGGCTTCAAAATCTGCACCTTAATCTGATCAACTTACCACCGTGCAGTAATATTCAAATTCAATACAAATCTCTAATGTTCCCCTTACGTTAAATTACCCCCTTAAACAAATCAACATAACACATACTAAACTAACTTCAATTCAGTTACAACTCTTGTCTAAACTTGTGAATTACGTTACGTTAACTTAATCTGGCAATAAAACAAAACAAAAAAACAAAACTCCAACTTCTCTTAATAGAACTCGGCGACGTTTTACTATTTGAGCAATAAATCATCACCCTTTGTCAAGGCTTAATATTAAAATAATTACTCCAAAGTTATAACAAAGATCAACATCTATTAATTCAAAATAATTAAATAAAACAATTAAAATTTAAACATGTCAATTTGGATATAATGGTAAACGTATCTTCTTAACTTTTACCTCAATGAATTCTGGCCAGTAGCAAAACTATCTTAAGCTAAATTGCATTCAAAGAAATTCTATAAATTTGGATTACTCCAGCACATTAATCTTATATAAACTGAATAATGAAGGTAAGATTTTATTTACCTCCCTGCATAAAATATTAATGGTATCAAAAAAAAAAAACAAAACACCTTAAATAGCTTCTAAATAGACAAAGGAAACTGTCCGAGAAGGTTAACAAAATGACAATAAATTAAAAAAAATTACTTCCAACAGGTTCCTTCGTTAACACACATTACATAAAATATTCCATATAAAACACAACCAAATTTTATTCTTTCAAGTCGCAAGATCCACAAACAAAATATAAATTACATTACCTAGGTCACACAGGCAAATAGGAGATGATACTTGCTCGGCGATAGCGTCGGGTACGGCTCGTGCGGGCCACGATCTTTGATGTTACTGCTTGATGACTAACGACAATCCAAACTCGCCTCAAGTTGCTACCGAGTATTCAACTTGATTTTCAATTAATTTACAATGATGTCTCGTAACTTATTGAAGCAGCATTAACTATTTTAAATCCCTCTAATAATTTATTTTAACTCAAAGTTGATAAGGTTCGGCAAACAAACAAAAAAAAACACTCAGCAAATCGTCTTACATAATCTTAAACATTACGTGTGGGTGGGTGTTCGGTCACTACGTTCACTTAACTCTTAGGAATGGGGTTCTCTAATTATATCTCGTTAATCACGAAAATTCAATAGTCCTCAGGTTCGCACTACAAGAAAACACGAACCAAATTTCTATCATAAACGCACTCGAAGATGCCGTTATTCTCCAATAAACTAAATTAATGCGCGAGCCCGGTTGAAATGTTACTTCACAAAAAATCCCAAACTTGGTTATAATCGACTAGTCTTGCAAGTTCTCAACGCTACTCCCTTAACTTTCACTAGGAGCTCGCACAATGATGAAACCCCCAATTCCGATAATTCGACGACTTCCCCTACACGCACGACTTTACGCTTCAAAGGCTTAAGACAGACACTCACCCATTCAAAATTACTTTCTCGCCATATTAAAAAAACGCTCCTTCCATACAAATTCATTCAAACAAACCAATCGACCATTTTAATTTTAAAATTTTTACCCCTCTAAATTTACGATGATCTCCCGATTTAAGGCGAAGAAGCTGCCCCGTCTGTACTTTCCTTCGACACGATACAGAAATGTTATTGCAAAGGTACAACCAATCGCCCACCCATATTACTTACACGGATGAAAACCAACATTCCGACTCTCCAACTGTTCCTCTACACGAATGTGACAGTACGGCACCAATGCGATAACAACGCTTCTTTGTAATGAAACTAGGTAACAAAACTAAACGAATTTATCTCAATAAAACTTTACATATGATTCGGGCAATAAACTGAAGATTGAACTTAAAATTCCACAAAAAACTACACTGACCTTTCTTAATGAAAATTACGTAACTACACCAAAAAAATTCCTTAATGCACATTACACATTCCTAAAATTCCTTTACATACAGCGTGACCCATTCAAGCAAAACATTCATCATCTACAGTAAGCTCTTAAACAAAAAAATATATATACGGAATCTAACTAAGTGAATAAAATTACAAGCAAAATTACCCAATGCGTATACAGGGTGTTCAAAATGCCCTGACAAGGTAGGCAGCCACTTCAATCGTAGGTAATTACCTACATTGTGTAAAACAATTGATTGAAATACAAGTAATTATTGTTGTGACTTGAAATTGTAGATACTATTGTTACAGTGTATGTCCCTCCGGAAGTAAATGGGCTCACAGATAATGAAGAAATCGATGGTGATGCTGAAACAGCTGCAAATGACCGTTTTCGTCAGATGGATATTACTGGCACATTTGAGCTACAAATTCCAACAATGTAGTGAGGGATGATGATGAATACAATCTGTCAGACGAGGAACCCCCAGCAGCAAAAAAAAACGATATTGCTCTTATTCTATGAGTTGTTCACTGCAAACTGTGAAATGGAAAAAAGGCCAAATTGAGTATACCAATACACCTGCATCAAACGAATTCTATGATCATCAGACTTTGAGAGCACTACTAGTTTGTAAAACCCCATTAGAACTATTTTTTTTATTTTTTGACGAATTGTTAAAGATATGATAGTTGAATTTTCTTTGAAGTACGTCAAACACAGTAATTGTCATATTTTGAATTTGACCGAGTGGAACTACTAAAATTTTTAGGAATAATGATATTTTCTGGATATCACACCATGGCCACAAATACCAATGTATTGGTCCAACGAAGAAGATAGAGATGTAGCTATTGTTAAAAATTGCATGAGTCGTTATCGGTTCCCAACAATTAAACGATATTTACATTGAAGCAATAACAGTTTACTAGTGATAAATTTTCGAAGGTGCGATTTTTGAATAAATTAAATAACAGAAATTTACAGTGAGGTGTATTTGCGTTTAATTTATCTATCAACGCGCAAATGGTACCGTATTTTGGAAGACATTTTTGCAAAATGTTTATAATGAGTAAACCTGTGCGGTTTGGTTGGTTCGGTTGTGCCTTTGTTCTAATAGATATTTATTTTATTCATTGCCATATGGAGGAGCTCAGGCGCAAAAAGAAAAATCACCTTTGGACTTGGGAGGTCAAGTGGTCTTAGACTTGCTTGAAGTAATAAAAAATCCAGCCACGCATTGAATATTCTTCGATAACTATTTTTCATCTTAAAAACTGTTTGTTGAGCTAAAGCGTTAAAGGATTTTTTGCTACTGGAACCACTCGTGAGAATAGGACAAGCAGTTGCACTTTAGAAAGCGTAAAAAGCATAGAGGCACTTTTGAAGAGGTTTCAAAGATTTCACTTGTAAGGTGGAATGAGAAATCCTTAGTAACTAAGCTAGAAATGTCTGTAAAAAGCAAACTATACAAGAAAAGAAGTTCAAATATATTTTTTTGTAATGCGGTAGACTATACTTAAATACTGCCTTACCAACTTTTTGGTATAATAGGTAAGCAATGTAGATGTTTGCAAAAGGATCGTTTTACACTGACAGGTTGGGCAAAATGATCCCCTCAAGTAATGCAAAATGATCCCTTAGGTAAGGCAAAATGATCCTTGTTCTAGATGCATTTTAAGAGTTTTTTCGTAATAAAACAACCAATTAACGACAACCAAAATTACTATATTTAGCTAAATCAGAAGACATTCATTAAAAATAAACTTAAATCGCTGTGTAATAAAACAGCTAATAATAAGATATCAAAATACAAAACATTACAAGTTATCTACTAACTGCTTGCGCACTTTGTTCACCTTGGCATTGTCAATACAATAGTCACAGCAATATGAATCACAGTCGATTCCCGCACACTCATCATGTGCCCAACGATAGCACATTGAGCACTGCACCCACCCTTCTGAATTAGACTGTAGAAATGTTTCGGTACAAATAACACATTCTGTCCTCTTCCACTTCGGATTCCCCCGAAGATTCCTCGTCATTTATGTCCTGTTTTCTTCTTTTGTTATTCGTATAGTTTCTCACATTTCTCCTTTTATTTTTTTCTTTGGGTACTTTTTTTTCTGCCAATTCTTGTTTTTTAGAGCTTTTTTCGGCCTGCTTTTCCTTCTGTTGTTCCTCTAACAATTGATCTTTATACGGAGTGCTTGTCAAAACTGCTGTGCCACCAGACTTCCTTGATTTTGAGCTACGTTGTTCTTGTGTCATTTTAGGGAGTGGATGAACATCATTTGGCAGTACGTTAAAACCACTTGATACCCTCGATGTTGAGGGTTCATTAACCGAAGCTAAGGATTGTGTAAAGCGTCATTTCGCTCGTTGCTTTCAATATTTTTTCATTGGCCTCATCCTTCTGCTCACGAACGCCAATATTTTCATCATTGACTTCTTCATTTTGTTCAAAGACCGCATCATTTTCCTCGTGGGCGTTGTGATTCCGAGATTCGTTTTGTTCAGTCACTTCAGCAGCTGCGAAATCTGTGAAAACATCGGGGTCGTATGGAAAAATTTCCGTCTTGTTGAATCCGTTAATTGCGTTAAGTGGTGTGCAGGCCTGCATGTAAGACTCGAAAATTTGTGAGATTTGGAAAACGGTTGCAACCCTTCCGGGGTGATTAGTAAGCCACTTTTCCAATGCTTTATAGTGGTAGTGATTAAGCGGATACATGAAACTCACGTCTAACGGCTGCAGTTTGTGGGTGGGGTGTGACGGTAGACATAAAATGGTCACAAAATTACTTCTGGTTTTTTCGATTTGTGTGGAATCAGAAGTGCAGGATCCTCTCGTGAAGGCTTAATAAAGGAAAGAAAATGGTCAAACGACACCTCAACTTTCATCCAACCAGAATCGTTGCAATAGAATGCTGTTCCCGGTGGTGCATCATCTTTCAACTCTTCTTTCAATCGCTTACGAGCAAAAATAACCATAGGTGGAACACAAGAACCACATGCATAAATACAAATTACGGTAGTAGTGGATACACCTTGTTCTGCGTATACAACTCTGCCAACTTGTTTTTTACCTCTTTGAGCTAAAACTTTACAATTTTTACCTGGGACCGTACTCAAAGATGTTTCGTCAACATTAAATATCCTGTGTGCTGAAAATTTTGTTATGTCATACAGTGTCTTTAACAAGGTGAAAAATTAGGTCACGATAGGCCGGTTAAGAGCACGAGCGCGAGCCGCTGATGTTGACTCAGGTGATCTTAGTGAAAGTTGAAGGTGTCTCTTGCAAAAATCGGTCAACCAATCTTTGTCAGCTAGACATGTTTCCTTGGTTAAGGGATGATCAATATCAAGTAGGTATATGCGTAACCAATTCCTCTTTCTGTTCCTTAGTGAAAACCAGTCTTTTGTTTCCCAGTTTCTTAACAGCTAACTTGTTCGTTCCTTTACAGCGTCTCTTTAAACTCATCAGCGGAACACTAAAGTTTTTGATCGCAGTTTTGTAACCTAAGCCACGACGGACCTCGTCGATTGCTTGTTGCATTTTATCTCGTCCCATAACTGCCTTTTATATTTTTGAACCATGTTATTATCTGCAATAAAAAAAGTAAAACAATTTAGTATTTGTTAAGAATATTTTCCCTTTTGTTGTCTTAAATTTTTACTGTGAGAAAAAAAGTCAAGCGGGCAAAATGATCCCGGATCATTTTACCCAACCCAGTAAGGGATCAGTTTGCCCTTAAAGTGTACATATTGCATTAGGTTAAATAAAGTAACTTAATGTCGGCTCTGTTTAATATTTTCGAAAATTCGTCAAACAGTAGACAAAACTATGTATTTTCATAAAATATATTGCAACTTAATGTTCCTATTACTATAACAACATTGCTACAATAGTTTAAAAGCACTTACCTTAGATCAGACAGCTTAAAAAACACGTTTTCACAGATATTTTTATAGAACGATGTTACAGCGTTCATCTTCAATGGTCGAGTAAACATGGCGACTCGACTGACCGTAGTCAGCCACTCGAACCATAGAGGGCAGCACTGGTATTAGAAATGAAAGGGGGGATCATTTTGGGACACTTTCCTCTACATTGAATGTACAACCCTTGATTACAACAAAACGCTACAGTAGAAAGGAAAAAAAAAGAAATTAGAATTCCACAACCGAATGTTATCTCTGAATACAATAAATAAATAGGGGTCGAGTGGGCCTTCACGACAATGACATTGGCAATTACAGGTCTAGAGTATTAGGCAAAAAATGGTGGTGGCCGCTATTTTGTAACTCGGTCAACAGCACAGTAGTAAATGCTTGGAAGCTATACGATATCGTCAATGAAATTAAAACGTCTTAAATTGATTTTAAATCTTATAGTTGAAAAATGCACACAAAACAACAACCCACCGATATTGACGAAGTGCGTTGCGATACAGTCGACCATACAGTAGTGACACAAGCAGAGGAAGCTCGAAGAAGATGTAAAATATGTCGAAATCACACAATTCATATGTGTATATATGTTTAATTAATTTTTTTTAGAGTTGGTTGTACTAATAAAATTGATTAATAAAATTTAGACCCTTTATTTTATTATTTGTAGCGTGGATGATGTGGGTTAATATTAGCTTATGTATTGAGGCAATAAAGTGGATTATTAGTTGCCCATCTGGGCTTGAAATGAATAAACTAGAAAGTAGTGACAAATAATCGTGAGACGGTTTGTTTTTTCTATGGTGTATATATATATATATATATATATATATATATGCGATTGTTGCAAGTAGTTTTTGTAATTTCGTTGTTTATTTTTACGAGAATTTATATTTCGTTTCTTACGTTATTAATTTTCACTGCCAAAAAGTGGTTAAAAGTATGATGATGTAATTTGCTAGTATTTTGGAATATTCCAAATTAGTGGTATTCCAAATTATCTGCAGGTTATCTCAATCGGGGTTTAAAGCCGGTTATTTCCTAAGCGTCAAAAAAAGCCAATTAAAGTTTTTTTAACTTTGTAATAGTGTAGTGTGTGATAATATGCACACTGCTAAAAATTAATGAAAGTTTCCATTCCATAATCATTTTAGTGGTTTTTTTATATATTTTTTGAAAACTTGTATTCCAAAGTACTTTCCTTTATATTGTTCAACGAGTGACGAAAGTCTTTAAGCGAGAGAACATCAAACACGGCGAAGCCGAGTTTGGAATATTCGCGAGCTTAAAAATATGTTTTCGACGTGTTCAACACTATACTTTTTATTATAAGTTTTTGTTATGAACGAATAAGTTCAAAGGTAAATATGTAATTAAAAATTGTTATTAATTTTATTAAATATATAAATAAAAAGTTTACCTCGAGTAGGATTTGAACCTACGACCTGTACTTTGCTAGAGTACCGCGCTAACCAACTGCGCCATCAAGGTTCAAGCCCCAATCGATGTAAATTTTGTCTTTATGTATGTAGAACTGATGTAAATGTGTGCCACATAATGTTATTGTTTTTAAAATAACGTAAAACTCATGCCTTTATTTAATTAACTAAACAAACGGTATGAGATCGGGTCTGTAGAATAACAGCTGACGCTATTGCAGAGTTGGTTTATCCTTATAGCAAATCTATAAGGATAATAATGCATACAATTTTTAACAGCATTTTGGTTAACAATATCAAATGAAATAAACATTAAAAATAATAGTCATACCTTAAGACGTACTTTCCTTTTTCTATTCTAATATTAAGTATGAGATTGGATATTGAGCTATTTATACCGTGAACAGTGAAACGAATAAGATGCTTTTGGTATATATTGCATGTTGTTTCCGTATCTAGCGCACTTTGGCAGAAGCTGATTTCAAATCAACACCTTAGGCTTGCATCTTGTTTTTGTGTCTAGGATCGTATGACGAAACTGGTTTCAGGTCGGCATACCGACAAGTCGAAAAGGTTCTCGGGTTAAAATGAACTCTTGAAACTTGTTTATAAATCTAAGGCCCTTTTGACAGTGGCTAGTTTCAAATTAGCATCTTAGACTGTTTAATCTTGTTTTTATATCTAAGATGTTTTGATAGAAACTGGTTTCAGATCAACATCTTCAATTCATTTCTGATATTACTTAACGCTTTAATAATTGGGGAATACTTAAAATCTGTTTATCGATTTGCTTGTAAACGTATTAATAACAACTTCGCTGGAAGTTTATTTTTAAAATACACTCTATACTGGCCTTTTGATAGTATAAAAATTGGAATTGAATTGCATCTAGAATTTTGTTTCTACATATACTAAGTTTCTTTTTACTGAAGCTGAAATAGTCTTTGGCTAGATAACCCGTTTCACCAATAGAAATGAAATCAATACCTAGGATGTGAACCTTGAATTTTGTTTCTACATCTAGGACCCTTTTCACAGAAGCTGATTTCACGCTGAAATCAACATCTTGAAATAAACTCCTTTTGATGAGCGCTGTTACGGCATTCTGTATCTAAGTTCTTTTGGCAAAGTGCATAATCGGATTTAAGTATGACTTTTGACTGGATTGCTTCCGTATTCATACAGCATTCACTCCAAGCTGTTACAAATGATGATCTGATGCTAGAAATGGGACTGAAAACCCTGTGTTGTTTCAAACTGTAACTTGTAATTATACTACATGATGGTGTTGCAACTTCTAATTATGCTATAAGATGGTGCTGAAAACTGTATGACACCTTCTAATTGTATCGCAAGATGTTGATAACTTATAAATACACTATAGGATGTCTTTGCAACTTGTACGCTAACTTCTAATTACTCGAAAGGGTCCTAGATTTACTTACAATCTAAGAGAGACAACTAATTATTTCTTTAAGAGCACGTGAGATAGATGGACAGCCTCAGGTGTTGAAATTTGTTTCAAAGTATCCTTTTTTTCAAGATGTAGGAATTGGTAATCAAAGCAAACTAACCAAAGGATTTGATACGCTTTAACATGGCGTTTATCAATGTTTGGATTCAATTAAAACTGTAAGTTGCTGTAATAAATATAGATTTAATTTTATACCGTAAAATACGCATAGAAAATGACCGTGGGTCGTAATAATCATACACCGAAAAAATGTAATTAGAGTTCCTAATGAGTTGCGAAATCGTACATGGAATTTCTGTAATGACATTACATTACATAATGAATATTCTCGATTAGCTATTTGTACTTGTATGTAAATATAATATGAGATCCTGATTTATTCTACATGCAGAATGTGTTCTTTATTTATTTTAATTTATTATTGTTTATGGTCAACTGTGAAACTTAGCATCTGTAACAAGAATGCTACTTGCACGAAAATGTGTATGTACAAGCTATTGATTTGAAGCTTCCGAAGAATAACAATATAAATGTTGGATGGCATTTAAAAGGAAATTTTAATAACTCCTTTATTAAACGTGGTTAATTACATTGTTATTATTAAATCATTACCGTGTTTTAGATATCTACATTATGCAAATAACACGCATATCGTGAAATTATACAAATCACAATCCATGTTAAAGGTTATTGTTAATATTACATCAATAAATAATAATGTAATTAGATTTCCTGAGTTGTGGAAGGCCGAAATTAACATAATACATAATTATTGAAAAACCAATTACAACATAACGATATCGATTTTTATAGTTATCAAATACCTACCAGCCTTGTGTCTTTTTTAACGTCCTTAGATTTGCTTATATGTCTGATTGCATAATCAAAACGGAGATTTAAAATTAACGAATAAAAGAAATACAGTGCTTGTTAACTGGCTGAGGCTTTCACATGAATATTAAAAAAGTGACTTTCACGCATCGCATAATTCGACAAATCTAAGCTGTTATAGAAAGGAAAAGGCCACGTATTTCATTCCCTTCCAAGGGCGGGCTACTTGAGCTTTCCAAGCTCCTTCAGCCACAATCATTGATTTCCAACATACATACATTAAGTAGTATGTATGGTGGGATTAAGGATAGGTGCGGTCTGGATAGGATAGGAAGAAACAGAGTTACTAACCCAGCATTCGCCTAAATAGCTACACATGGTGTGGATATACGCAGTGACCATGCCGCTATATGTGTATGAGGAAAACCCCGTGAACAAAACCTCATACAGAGTAGACGGTAACGGGAATCGAACCCATTACCTCCCGAATGCTAAGCAGATCGTGTTACCACAACTCTACTAGCTGGGTAGTATAGAAATTAGCTTCATTAATCGAAAGTTTATATGAAAATTTTTTGCCGAAACAGAAATCCTATGAAAAGTTGTCGTCATGCAATTAAAATAGGCCAATAACATTAAGATTACACCGACTATTTTCCTCATGTATAATTGACTCCAATACAGCAATTCAACTTCGGTTGGATTACAGCGATAATCCCATTGAACGTTATGAATTACAGCGGTAATTCAACTGAAATGACGTCATACTAAAAACTACCATAGTAACAGAGCTATTCTTGTCATGAACAAGACGCATGTGTCCAACACTGACAGCCACATTACAAAATTTAAGTGAAGTTTATTGTAAAAATGAAACGATTTCGTAAAATTTTGTGAGAAACCATTGATAGCAATATTAAAAACAGTGTTCTGAAGAATACAGTGAAAAATCAGGTATTTATGTGCTCGTTTTCTAAATTTTCTTACATGCTTAGTAATTAAAAAGTTTTGTCGTTTTTTAAATGTAAATTTTTAATTAATGAAATACAGGTTTTGTTCATTTATTAAATTTTGTAACCTTTTTACACAATTAACTGAAGTTTTGTTCGCACCCTTACCGTCATGAAGCGTGAATCTACAATCCTAAAATTCTGAATCTTGAAATATTTTTTACCATATAAATAAACTCTCGCGTCAGCATTCTAAAGGGGGAGCTTTGATCGTCAGCATTGGTAAGATTATTTTATTTATTTGCTTGTACCGACTTTTAGTGTTATGTTATAATTTCAGATTGGATATAACTGCTCTAAATGCATCAACATATTTTAAAGTTTTCAAAAATGTTAAGGATTTAGAAGTTGGAACTGAGTAAAATGTTCTCAAATTGAGTACAAAGTACGGGTATACATCAGTTCTATTTAGTTTAGTAAGCTTCCAAATGTTAACTTATTCCCTCATTTGTAGATTTAAGCTTTACAGGTATTGTCTTGCGTATAATAAACTATTAAAGCCTGTTTCCCTTTTCATTTCTGCTATAACAACGACGAAAAGCCAAAAAAGATGTAGACCAAAGACAATGTACACGAAATATGATCCATTAACTTTTAAAATAGACCACAAGATGGTAACAAGAACAAGCAACTGGGACTCCGAAACACGGCCGAGACTCTGGGGCAAGTTTCGATGCTCCCGCTAAGTCCTATGAGATAGTATCGGACCCCTCCGAATTAGAATACTATTTCAAATTTTGCGTTTTCCCGCCATAACAAACAGGAAGCCCTTTCCATAGCGGAGCCTCAGCTGATAGAAGAGGGGCTCCAGGCCGAGCGCTAACTGTCTGAACCCCACCTGATTTAAAAATTTCCTCAGAAACCATTGACATCAATATTGAAAAGAGTGTTCCGAAGAATACAGTGAAAAATCAGGCATTTATTTGGACGCAATATTGTTCGTATTCTAAATTTTGTTACATGCTTAGTAATTAAACAGTTCTGTCATTTTTTAAATTTGTTTTTAATTAATTAAATAAAGGTTTTGTTCGTTTGCATATATATATATATATATATATATATATATATATTTCTATTCTGAAAATATTCTACCGAATACCACGCGTGCATTAAAATTAATCAGATAATCCTGGAAAATGCGTTGTTTCCTTAAGGAAACCGCATTCGTTGGTTTTCTCTGTTGGTTAAAAAAAGAGCCCTCCTCCTTGGGAGTCGGGCTCTTTTAACTTTTAACCAACAGAGAAAACCAACTCATGTAGTTTCCAGGCAACACCGCTTTTTCCCGTATTATCGATAATTTTTCTTATATATGGAGACCATTTATGACGTTCTGTGTGGAACGCAACTACAAATTGGATGCAAAAAATAGCAACGAAAGACTAGCATTCATTCTGAAAGACTTCATTTTGCAGCATATTGATGGTAGTGATTACAAGGAGAATGTTATTAAAACCATATGGAACACTATTGCAAAATTAGTATAAGAAAAATATTTTTGTGAGTATCAGAGGCATATTGATCTCTTCAAAGATATAATCTTCAAGGAGGTGTCGCTATGATAAAATCCGCGAAGGTGGTAATAAAAATCTTAAAATTCCTGAAATGTGAGGTGATACCGGAAACTGATATCGAAAAGGGGAATTATTACCAATGACAGACTTTTTTTGGCGGTGAATGGCAAGTGGATTATTTAAACTGTCAAACTGGCACTCTTTGTAATTATGCAACAAGTTATCGATGTCTAACCTGATTATTTTGAGGTACTTATAGTATTACTACCGATAATTTTGTAGTTAATACAAACAAAACAAGTTTCATTTCATGATTTCCAATATTAACAATCTAATTAAAGTACTGAGTAATCTTTATTATATAACAAAATAGCTCTAAGATAGTACAAGCGGAATTTGTCTGTTAATCTTCAAATACGTGTGAAAAGTATAGGCAATTGACTTCTGTAATTTTGAGTTCAGAGTTGACAGAATTATCCGTCATTAGCAATTAAGCCATTATGTAAATAATTATTTTTTTATGTAGGAAGTGGTAAATTTTTTGTATCAGTGTCTCCCTATTTCATAAGCAATAATTGTAGCGTATTCAGACAATTATAAAATCAATAATTAATTTAACTTTAATTAAAATAAATTCCGACGCTCCCGCCTAATCATAGGGAGAATTGGAATTTCCACGAGGACCCACCGCGATCGAAATCGACTTTATATATGCTTTTATTACATATTGAAAACTGTACCTATTGAAGAATATGAGGTAAAATAGGTAGCAGGATAAGATAGGGCGGCGATTTGACTTGCTAGTGTACAAACTTTGTTAAAAATGTTAAAAAAATATTTGCAAGCTCAATAACTTTGATTTTAGACTTGTGCCAAAAAATGTGGCGTAAAATGCGTTTTTCTGAAATTATTAAACTATAAAATTTTAGGTTTTTTTCCGGTCAGTTGTATGATTCCATTGACTTGATTATTACATTCAAAACTAGATCACAGCATTTTTCCAGATTTTCATGAGTCCTGGGACCCCAAAAATTTTGTGGAAACATTCGAAAAACGTGAAAAAAACTAGTTTTTTAGAAATCATTTTTTTTAAACGTTCTTGTGTACCTACATTCATTTTCCTCGTAACCGCATGTAAATATCTTCACTTGTACGCGCGACAACTCAAATTAAGTAAATCTTTTTTTCCATAACTTGGTAATAAAAATATATATATATATATATATATAATTATCCGAGTGATTGACGAAGTATGAGTCATATATAATATTTTTAAGGAAAATATGTTATAGAATATAAAAATACGCATAGTAACTTGGTACAAGAATCACAAATGTAACTCAGCCCTCTTCGTCACTGTCTTCGTTAATTACTAGCTCAATTCTCTGCGCTTCGAATAATGTCAAGATTTGTGCAGGACGTAACTATTTTCGATAAATATCTCGCATTTGATAAAAAATAGATAATCGTAGCAACGTGTGAGCAGCCAACCGTTCGAAGCCCATTAGGACAGTCTCATAACGCTTGATGCCACCATACCTGATCGTGTTGGGTTGATATTAAACATAGCATTTGTATATTTTGAGGTTTATATGCCGCGACTGTACCTCACATTTAACCACTGTGTTATCTTCAACTAAATACTGCATTTTTATGTCGCCGTCTTCGCTATATCGTTCTGATTGCTAAGTAAGATATACTTTGGGCTAACTGATAAGTACTAGTGAACAGAATGTTGAAGTCCTTCTCTGTCATCTCGGGAAAATATTGTACATCTGACGATTTCAATGGTTTGAATGACTTTTTCCTTCTGTTCCAGTTACCCTCCTCCAGTTCTATCACTAATGAATTATCGTCACTTTTTTTTGTAAGCATGAAGGTGGCAGCTTCATCTTGTATACCTACATCACAGTTCAAGCGGTTCCCAAAACTATTAACCAGAAAAGAAACTATTTTGCAGCACACTTGCGCAACTGGTAAAAGTTTATTATCTAGTTGGTTGTGCGGAAGTTTGGACTTTGATGCAGTGATTCCATGCACTGCTTCTACAACCCATCTTATTTTTGTCACTAATTGGCTGTCGTTAGCTTCTTTAGATTCCAACACGTTTTTTACATCTTAAAAAGCTCTGTCGAGAATGAAGACGTCACCTTCTCTTAAAAGTTTCGACAAACCATTTTCATCGTTTAGAATAACTCGCAATATTTCCGCGTCGTTCATAGTACCCACGTATGGCCCGAATGTATCGATTAAAGAACCATCTGTGGTACAAACTGTAAACGATTTACACAAGGGTGCTTTTTCCTGACCGGAATATGATTTTCGTTGGTAGTAGTTGTTAGTACTCTTTTGGTGTCGCAGATAGGTACTATCAGCTATCAAAACTAATTGTCCTTCATATCCATGCAACTGTTTGACGTAGGGCGACGTATGGTTTAACATTAAATCTTCACGAGAACAAGTTTGTATGCGACAGTGTGTAGGTAGAATATCTACCTTAAAAGACCTCAAAACGGATTCGCAATAATCCGACACTTGCTGTTAGCATTTCATATCAAAAATCGACGCTGTCACGCTGATGGAACTGCCATTTCTTAACTTAAAAAGTAATACAAAAAGAGCTTGGTTCACACTGCGATTGTCAGAATTTCGCATCGAACTGAGCATCGAGGTCAACAATTTTAATTGTTCGGGTGTATAATCAGTTAATGCTTGTATTCGATCACTTGATAAATCTTAATCGCGTACTTTATCCAGAATACTATCTGCGGATTTGTCCGACAATACGTTTAGGAACAAGACCAATTAATTTTTCTCGATGTAACTTGAAGATGAATAAACCTTCAGCTTCTTTAGATCGTGGGTATAAAAAAGCCGATTAATCAAATGATGTGTATAGCAACGATTTTGTTTCGGTACGAATATTCGACTGTCTACAAAAACTTGCATTCGCGCTTTGAACGGAACAATGACTAATGAAATCGGTTTACAGAAACATACACAGCAACATTTATAGCTTGAAGGGCATTTCAACCATGTCTACCTCAGGAACGTTTCTGATACGGAGATTAAACGATGGGTCCACTGTTGATTGAGACGACTCCGACGTTTGTGAATCAGTTTGCGGACTGTCCGTCAGCGATAAATGTGACAGTGATGAAGTGTCCAAATCTCGTTCAGCTTCAAGTATATTTTTAACACAGCAAAATCTTCATTGGTAGTGCTAGAAGAAGCTTCAGGTTGACGATATTTAGTTTTCATACTCGCAGTCAATGAACGACATTGTCCACAAAGTGCATCAGATACGGTGACTGGTTTTGCCAAGAGCAGCGAAAACTCTTCTGCTTCATCCGTAGAATTCACAACTTTTATTCGATTTTTTTCGTATCTCTGAAGGTTGTCACAACTCACATCTCTTGCTGTGATCAACTTTTTATTTTTTTGGTGGCATTATTTAGATCTAAAATGACAAACCTGCAACAATATCAAACAACATGAAATATGTAAACAATATTGTAGTAGTAACGTATTTAAAAATATATGCAGATAAGATATGTAGTGTATTGATCTATTTTTTATTTTCTACTAATGTATTATATATTTCAATTCATATATATATATATATATATATATATATATATATATAATATAAATATACGATATTTTTTAGTATGAATGCGTAATTATAATAGTAATAGTAGGTAGTAATAACTACAATCATTTTAAATGAAAAAATCAAATTAATTTTCCATGCATTTTATCGAGTGGGTATGTCATTTGACATTTCGTTTCATTGTTAAACGTCATTGCTGTACGTTTAATATTTACTTAATATAATTTTTCTGTTCATGTTTTACGTGTTTTGAGGTAGAGTTGTAAACAATTTGATTAATTTGACAATTCATAATAAGATCTGACAATCTAATCTTATTTATAGAAGCGGTTACCTAGCTACCTTTATACGCACGGCGTGCGATAAAGACCCGATTATGCACACTTTTGGGTTTGTTTTGAATGGTTATGATACATGAATACTAAAAAATATATATTAAATTCTCTTGATTTCGAGATTATGCATCATGTCAGTAAGTAAGAATAAGATTAAAAGTTGTACTGTTGACATTACCTGAACTGGTTAAGTTTTCGACGACTTTTATCCACCACGATAGCTTTTTTTATGTAATCATCAAATATAGATTTGATGAAACATGCAGATTCAGATGTGTCTGTTCACACGCCGTATAGGGATTCCAGCGCCACTTAGAGTAATCTACCTTACCTGCACCGCGGGAAATTCAAATATTGCCGTATTGTGGGGACCCATATTTTAAGTGAAAACCGACGACTAATAAAGTTCTTACATGTATTCCAACATGTTTATGTTCTGTAATAATGTATTTCTTCCTAAAAATGTTATATACGACTCGTACTTCGTCAATCACTCGGATAATTATATTTTTATTACCAAGTTATAGACAAAAAAATTTACTTAATTTGAGTTGTCGTGCGAACAAGTGAAGATATGTACATGCGGTTAAGAGGAAAATGAAGCTAATTAATAGGAATACTTATACTATTTGGCCCATTTTTGTAGGCATTCAAGAACGTTTGTTACGGTAAAAATGCTCATTAGGACAAGGTGACAGATAAACCTGGTTTTTGCACGGCTAGCTCGGCGTGCGGGTGAGGGTCTATCGGGAAAAGCAGTTTCGTCTCCGTAGGATACGCTATCTACCAAGCTCGAAATCGGGAAAATGTCACAATAGGTTCCGGTAGGCGCAGGATATTCCAAACGAACACACCAGGGTGTTCTGAAACGCAAAATAAACGACGGTACGTAGTGGCCCGAATACCCAACTTACCACACTTACCAAATCGTAACGCTCGTAGATCCAGGTTTCCGCAATACTGCTTCACCTGAAAGGCTTCAAAAACCGCACCTTAATCTGATCAACTTACCACCGTGCAGCAGTATTCAAATTCAATACTCAATACAAAACTCTAAGGTTCCCTCTACGTTAAATTACTAATCTCCCTTAAACAAATCAAAATAACACATACCAAACTGACTTCAATTCGCTTTTCTAAACTGGTAAATTACGTTACGTTAATTTAATCTTGTAACAAAACAAAAACAAAAACTCTAAACTTCTCTCATTAGAACTCGGCGACGCTTCATATTTGAGCAATATATCATCACCCTTTATTAAGGCTTAATATTAAAATAATTACCGCAAAATAGTAACTAAGATAAACATCTATTAACTCAAAATAAAACAATTAAAATTTAAACAGCATGTCAATTTGGACAAAATGGTAATCGTCTATTCGTAACTTTTTACCTCATTGAATTCTGGCCAGTAGCAAAACTACCTTAAGCTAAATTGTATTCAAAGAAATTCTATAAACTTACATAAAAAATGAAGGTAAGATTTTATTTACCTCCATGCATAAAATATTAATGGTATCAAAAACACCTTAAATAGCTTCTAAATAGACAAAGGAAACTGCCCGTGAATGTTAACAAAATGACACAATAAATTCAAAAATAATTACTTCCAACAGGTTCCTTCGTTAACACACATTAGATAAAATATTCCATATAAAACACAACCAAATTTTATTCTCAGAGGTCGCAAGACCAACAAACAGAATATAAATTGAATTACCTAGGTCACACAGGCAAATAGGAGATGATCCTTGCTCCGCGAAAGCGTCGTGTAAGGCTCGAGCGGGCCCACGGTCTTCGGTGTTACTCCTTGATGACGGCAGTACCGACTCGCATTAGATCGCTACCGCGTATTCAACTTGATTTTAAATTAATTTACAATAATGTCTCGTAATTTATTGAAGCAGCAGTAACTAGATTAAATCACTTTAATAATTTCTTTCTCGCCATCTTAAAAAAACGTTCCCCTCCCTACAAATTCAATTAAACAAACCAATCAACCATTTGAACTTTAAAATTTCCACCCCCCTAAATATACGATGGTATCTCGACTGAAGGCGAAGGAACTGCTACGTTTGCATTTCCCTTCGACACGACACAGATATGTTATTGCAAAGGTACAACCAATCGCCCACCCATATTACTTATATGGATGAAAACCATCATTCCGACTCTCAAATTGGTCCTCTGCACAAATGCGACAGTACGGCACCAACGCGATAACAACACTTCTTTGTAATGAAACTATGTAACAAAATCGAACGAGTTTATCTTAATAAAATCCCAAAAACTTCACTGACTTTTCTTAATGAAATTACGTAACTACACAAAAAAATACGTAATTCCTATCTACAATGAGTAAAGATAATGCACAATTGCACATTCCTATAATTCCTTTACATACAGCGTGACCTATTCAAGCAAAATATTCATTATCTACAGTAAGCTCTTAAACTAAAATTGAAAGAAAAGAAAAGATTAGGAATCTAACTAAATAAATAAAAATAAAAATAAATTACCCAAAACGTATACAGGGTGTTCAAAATA
The DNA here is from genome assembly GCA_036346205.1 of Vesta saturnalis. Classification (NCBI taxonomy): domain Eukaryota; kingdom Metazoa; phylum Arthropoda; class Insecta; order Coleoptera; family Lampyridae; genus Vesta; species Vesta saturnalis. The sequence continues at coordinate 1,824,782 of JARFJB010001233.1, read as the reverse complement.
CCCTGACACTCCCCTCACAAAAATATTTTCCTTCGGAAAATATATCCGAAGAACCACTTAACTTTACACTACGGGCAATCTACGCCAGGAACAAGAACAAATCTAACACTAAGTACAAACGTTAACCCACACAAACAGGCAAGAAAACTACGCCTAACCGCGATAAATACTTGAACCAAAACAAGGTCCTGAACCTCTCAACAAGCTCTTCTCGAATCTAAATGTACGAAGAAGTACAGAAACCGTGGTGATGTCGGTCAGGAAAGACCCCTCACAACACCTTCAGAAGCGAGTGACGTGCTACCACCCGCACACGCCACTAGTTGGGGCTATAAGGCCCAAACCTAAAACAAAGCCACGAAAGACTTTAAACTGGTGGGGTTTGTGAAGCAAACCACCACCAGAGGAGCAAATGAACAAACCGAAAAAAAAACTATGAAGCTACATCACCAAACGGAAATACCAGCTTACTCTTGACCGAGCAGTGGGCGGGGAACCCTGGGAACGATTTCCATGCGATGAAATCACCCCGTCATAAAATTCTGATGCAAAAAAGTCGATCTGGCTCGTCAAAACCAGACCACCCCACACACTCCCACCATCAACTCCTACTCACGATGCACAAACACCAACGCCTACAAACAATTCGCTAAACGCGAATATATAATATTCAAGCAAAATATTCAGTATCTACAGTAAGCTCTTAAACTAAAATTGAAAGAAAAGAAAAGATTCGGAATCTAACTAAATAAATAAAAATTTAAAAAAAATTACCCAAAACGTATACAGGGTGTTCAAGATACCTGACACGTTTTAAAAAAAATTGATTTCTGAAAAACTAATGTTTTCACGTTTTTCGAATGTTTGCACAAAGTTTTTGGTGTCCCACGACCTGTAAACAATCTGGAAAAAATGCTGTGATCTAATTTTGAGTGTAATATAATCAAATCAACGAATTATACAACTGACCCAAAAAACAAACACAAAATTGTATGGTTTAATTATTTCAGAAAAACGCATTGTTTGCCATATTTTTGGCACAAGTCAACAATCAAAGTTAATGAGCATGCAATTCTCTTTTTTTTAACATTTTCAATAAAGTTTTTACACTGGCAAATTCAAATCGCGCGGGGGCCTCCACAACCTATCTTATCCCGCTTCCCGCTTTATCTTATCAAGGATTAAATTTGAAAGTGCTTAATTTAGATTAATACTTATAGTAAAGATTTATTGCTACCGGAAACCGTATATTTAAATTTTAACCGATTAAGCCTAACTAAGTTGAGAGAGCTTGTATTTATTAAAAATTATTCATTTAATCAATAATCAAAACGCGATTGCGGTTGCCTACCACCCAAGGGTTGGACTGCCAAAAGGACCCTAATTAGGGAAGAAAGGTAACAAAATGACTATAAATGCGCATCAAGGGGTTACGTCGAAAAAAAGGCGACAAAAAAAGAGTGGGGAAAATGACAGGGCCAGGTATAGGGGATGGGGCGTGATCCATGGTGTTACGGGGTGGGGGTATGAAGTCAAAAAAAAGTGGTGGAGTTTCCGCGGTGTACTTCTATCTATAGTTACCTAATGGCTGCAACCTGAAGAAAACTCGTAAGTTAAATCTGAAGTAGAATTAATCGATAACTGACTGATATTTTATTAGTTATCGTACTAGTTGCCTAATCGATGTACAATCTTAGTCGTGACACCAGTCAATCAATCATATTAGTCGACTAATCTATTAGCCGACGAATTGGTTAGTCAACTGCTTGATGGTTTTTCGTTAAATCGGTTACAATAACTAATATCAAGTTTCGTACTTCGACCAGTCGACTACGGCTATCAGTATAAATCCGACCACTAGGTACTTTAAACAGTCGTACTTCGTAACCTCTTGAAATTAAAAATTATTCGTTAACCAGATTAAACAGCATACTAAAGCAATCTTGTAGGTATACAGGGTGTCCGGAAAAATGTGGGAAATCTCTCGGATTTAGATAGAAGACGAAAAAATAACATGACAAGTTCCTATAATTTTTTTCCTCCAGACCCTCCCTACGGAGATGTGAGCCCTTAAAGGACGCCGCTGGAAATAAGTTTTTCTTGAATAACTTTTAAAGTACTTGATCTAATTTAATAAAAATTCAGTATGATGGCCACTAGTAAGGGCCTTTTAAAATAGTATCCTTGAAACATATTTAGCTTGTTTATTTTACCAGGGATGGACTAAGTTGTACACCTTAACGCCTAAATGTTTAACATCCTGTATGATAAAGAGCTAAAAAAAATATTTTTGGGTAGTTTGAACCTTTCTCTAAAAAAAAGGTATACTTGTTTAATATCGATAAAATTAACTATTTTCGAGAACAAAATAATAAATGAACTAATGTTTCATAATTAATAAATTATTAAAAAAAATTAAGCCAGTGTTTTTTCGAATTTTTACGAGAAAACACTTTTTTAATAATCAAGTCAATAAACTTTGGGCTCTCCACCTATCGTTTCCAGGAAGTGGTCCTATTTCTGGATTTCTAAGTATTGTAATAGAGGTCAATGAACATTGGCCTTGAAATGGGCAATGAACGTTGATGTTTCTCCTCTGTAATTTCTCTTTCTCACTTATTGCAATTCCCTATCTATTTTTTCTCTTTTATACATATAAATTCCCTATATGGACGAGAATATATTAATTTAGATACATTTATAAATTTTGTCGAAATTAACAGTTCAAATATTTGTTAACATTTTTGTTTTTACTAAGGACGTTAGCTGGAATTGCAATTGAAACGTTTAAAACTTGTAAACTCTGCTTTAAAATACATGACGTACCCAAAAGATGAGAATGTATTACTTTTCACTATCAGTCAAGTAGCACTTACAAGTTACAATATGTAGTTATAGGGAAGTAACTTAAATCATTGACTAAAACGATTCCTCAATCAACGCTTAAATTTATACACAATCTTTACAAGTTGGCATGACAATAGGGATGTAATATTTTATTTCCCTAGGGATGTACGTAACTGTTGATATTGTTAAAAAGTGACTATCACCATAAGATTAACCTAATTATTTATTAATATTAATTGTAAACGTACAATTGTTTATACTTAAAAATCTATTAGCAGCAATATCTTCGGAGATGTGCACATTGGACATGTTATTTAAGTGAAACATTTTATGTTTTTCATCAAATGACAAATAGTTACTATAGCGCCAATGCAAAGACCACTACTTAATTTTGGTACAGTGACATGAGATTCTCCTAATTAATTTTTGTAATAAAATCATAAAAATAACGTGTTGATAGTGAAAAAATTATGTTTTTTACACAGGAAGTGATTTACTCTACCTAACCTTGTTAAATCCCTCGTGTACGCTCGGGATTTAAATAATGCTCGGTAGAGTACATCCTACTTACTTCCCTCGTATAGTAATATACTATTTATTGTGCATAAGGTTGGTTAAAACATCCTGTAAGTGGATACGTGTTTTAATTGCATTCATTTCTAGAGTTATAACAACTTAATCGATTCTTGTTTTCACACTCAACTTCTTTTTCAGTTTGTTGTCCATTTGCATCCACACATCTGCATACGCCTCTTCGTTCTTGTATTTTTTTATAATTGCCATTTAAGCAGCATTTAGGTTTTTCACCTCCTTCGATAATATATCTTGCTCTTGCACAATCTTTTTTTTTATAATATTAATATTATTATCATACTCATATTTTTATACTTACTGCAATTTATATTTTTTGCTAAATCATCTGTCTTAAGTACTTTAAAGTTTTCCAATAAATTACCTAATGGATCGCTGCAATATTTACTGAAAGCAAAGTAATATACACATAAATTTCCATAGTATTCACTAAGTTTAGAGAAAAAAAGGATTTTTGTTCAGAAACGATGATAAAGGAAAATATGTGATAACTTAGTTATTACAAAAATATAAAACAAGACTTACTGAGTAATCGTTTCTTGCAGTGGTGCATATAGGCCATCCAGTTGGCAATTCGGTAGAACTGCTCCAACCATACTATAACCATCATCGAGATATAATTTTGCTCTTTTTTTAGCTTTTACGTGAGAGGATTCACAATTTCTGTAATATTCTGCTTCCACGTGAGTTTTGTTGTTAACTAGAATTAAAACAGAATTGTTTAGAAAAATACTAGAGAAAAGCAAATTATTAGAAATATAATGAACCTGGATTGCGAACAAATACAGTTACCTATGAATTGTAATTAAATAACGTGTTGTTTAAGTTGATCAAATAACGTTGCAGCTAGTTTTTAGTTCTTATTTTTAACGCATTGTGTTAGAGTTTAACGTGTGTGTCTGAGTATTTGTCTATGGCATCGTTGACTCCCAAGCGGAGGAACCGGTTTTGATTTACGTTTTTACATTCCAACCTACATATACATAAGTAGGTATAGAATGTTATGCAATCGACTTTTTATCACTAACGCCAAATGGACTTACTACCTCATTTTACATTTACTCAATTTTTACAGTTTCGTCAAGTTTTGTAATGTCTGTATGCGCGTGGGTGTGTATCTCTGTGCGTGCATGGGCGGGTGCGCGTGCGCAGGCGAGTGGGTGCGTGTGCATGTACGTGTACATATGGGTGGTGTGTGTGTGTATGCGTGTGTGTGTGTGTGTGTGTGTGTGTTCATGCGCGTGTGTGCATGCGCGTGTGTGTATGCGCGCGTGCATGCGTCCGTAAGTGCGTGCGTGCGTGCGTGCGTAGGTGTATGTGTGTGTGTCCATGCGCGTGTGTGCA
>JARFJB010001233.1:1592500-1807500 GCA_036346205.1 Vesta saturnalis | reverse complement strand
TTTACTTCTTTTTTTTTAATTTTTACAAAATTTCCTCTCGTAGGGAGTCAACTACAGTAGAATATGTTCTTAAGCAACAGGTTAAATTGTGGAAGTTATAATAAAAAATTAAACTCTACACCTATACTGAAAAATTTAATATTACAAACAGCAAAGTGTTGGAATGTTAGATCTGAATAATATCACTACCTCATTTGTGTGTGCGTGAGTGTGTGCGTGCGTATGTGTGGTATATGCGTGTGTTCGTATGTGGGTGAGTGCGTGCGTGAGTGGGTGTGTGTGTGGTGTGTGCGTGTTTGTGTGTGTGTGTGTGGGGTATATGTGTGTGCATGCGTGCGTGTGTGTGTGTTGTGTTTGTGCGTGTGCGTGTTATATCGTAGGAAAGTGATCAAAATACCAAACTTAATTATGATTATATATATATATATATATATATATATATATATATATATATATATATACCAACTGCACCACCATATCAACACTGTTGATATGGTGGTCGATATGGTTCAAAATTATTGATCAAAAGTTTTGTTAATGGCGTTCCATACACTAGTGATGTCACATATTACCTATGGTGTGCTGGCGTGGGGTCGCTCTACTGCAGCTAGACATTTATTTTCATTGCAAAGAAAGTGTAGAATTGTAGCAGGGCTACAGTATCGTGACCACTCATAAATCTTTTATTAAACTTAAAGTTTTAACCCTACTAATATATATATATATATATATATATATATATATATATATATATATATATATATATATATATATATATATATATATATATAATGAGTCTATATTGCTTATTCATGAAAACATTAATAAAATACATATGTGCCAATACATACTTACCGTACCAGAAAGTGTTATAATTTGGTAGTGCCGTTCAACCGAATAAATAAAACACGTACTGTTCTAATTACTATGGTCCTAAATTTATAAACATGTTGCCAAATGAAGTAAAACTACTACCTCTAAAAAAACTGAAAGATGTCTTAAAAATTTTCTCTTAAATTCGGTAATTTATGATATAAATGAGTTTTTAAGTTAGTTTTTAAGATACCAAACTTTAGTTATTAAATGTTTTTATTGACTGAGTAACACATTGTAAGATTTGACATCACTAATCAATATATATATATATATATATATATATATATATATAAATTTATATGTACATACCTATAAAGAGTGTCCCAACGATTTGGGGTTGGAGGATTACGCCTATACTGTTGATTCAATAAAACATATTATGAGATTATTGTAGTCAACAACGAGGAGCATATTGTAAAAATATTTTTGTATATACATGGTGTCCCATTTTCGAGTACTCCACTAAATTTGTGTTTTTTTTAATGGAACATCCTATATATTTTTATATATTTGAATTCTCTGTTTAATGCTGAGCAAAATGACATAAGGTACTATGGGTGTACGACTAACAGGTCCTAAGTTATTGACATTTCTATGTGAAAAAATAGTCAATTAAATAGGCTACTGTTCCGCCATCTTCAAAGATATCGGAGTGAAATTTTGGGGTTTGTTTCTTCAGTCTGTCTAGTTTTAACTTCTACATTCAGATTGTATGCCCTTTTCTTTGCATATACAGGGTGGTCCATTTTGCACAATGCTATTTTTCTCATTGTTTTTAAATGGCACACCCTGTATTTTATTACAGATTTGAATAGATTTTGTTACGGGCTTTCAATAGATACTCACTTTTCTACCTATTCCTAAGTGTTTGTGAATTATTTAGTGATAAAGTTGAAAAATGTAAACATTTTTTTATTTTTGTTGAAGTTGTCACAATATAAAAGAAATAGAGACAATACCATAATTCAAAGAAAAACAAAAAAAAGTCTTGCAAGTCTAGCTAAAGGGTAATTTTGTTTATAAATCCTGGATGCCAACAAACTGTTATTAATCAGATCTTCTTTTGAAAAATTCATCACACACTAAGTAAATAACGAAGTCACTATCAGATAATTATCTGAATCTGAATTATTTATAATAAGAAAAAGACAATCGATAACCAAGCTACTGTTATTCATTGTGTTCTTTAATTCCATTATAAAGTTTATAGTTATGCAGTTCTGCGAGTAAATAATTATTAAGCGTTGTTTTTGTTTTTCTGTGAATTATGATATTGTCTTTATTTATTTAATATTGTGACAAATTCAACAAAAATAAAAAATGTTTACAATTTTCAATTTCATCACTAAATAATTCAAAAACACTTAGGAATAGGTAGTAAAAAGTGAATATCTATTGAAAGCCCGTAAAAAATGCTATTCAAATCTGTAATAAAATGCAGGGTGTGCCATTTAAAAAAAATGAGAAAAATAGCATTGAGCAAAATGGACCACCCTGTATATGCAGAGAAAAAAGTCTACAATCTGAATGTAGAAGATAAAACTAGATAGATTGGAAAAACAAATCCCAAGATTTCATTCCGATATCTTTCAAGATGGCGGAACAGGAGCTTACTTAATTGACTAATGTTTTTTCATGGAAATGTAATAACTTAGGAACCGTTAGTCGTAGACCCATGGTACCTTATATAATTTTTCACAGCATTTAACAGAGAATTCAAATATATCAAAATCTATAGGGTGTTCCATAAAAAACACAAGTTTAATGTAGTACTCGAAAATGGGACACCATGTATATACAAAAACATTCTTACAAGATCCTCCTCGTTGTTGACTCCAATAATTTGTTATAAGATTTTTCATTAAATCAACAGAACAGCCGCGCGCGCGTGTGTGAGCGTGGGTGCGTGGGTGCGTGTGTGCGTGTGTGTCTGTGTGCCTGTGTGTCTGTGTGTCTGTTTGTCTGTGTGTTTGGGTGTCTGTGTGTCTCTGTGTCTGTGTCTGTGTGTCTGTGTGTCTGTGTGTCTGTGTGTCTGTGTGTCTGTGTGTCTGTGTGTCTGTGGTTCTGTGTGTCTGTGTGTCTGTGTGTCTGTGTGTCTGTGTGTCTGTGTGTCTGTGTGCTCTGTGTCTCTGTGTCTCTGTGTCTCTGTGTCTCTGTGTCTGTGTGTCTGTGTCTCTGTGTCTCTGTGTCTCTGTGTCTGTGTGTCTGTGTCTGTGTGTCTGTGTGTCCGTGTGTCTGTGGTTCTGTATGTCTGTGTGTCTGTGTGTCTGTGTGTCTGTGTGTCTGTGTGTCTTGTGTCCTGTGTCTCTGTGTCTCTGTGTCTCTGTGTCTCTGTGTCTCTGTGTCTCTGTGTCTCTGTGTCTCTGTGTCTCTGTGTCTCTGTGTCTCTGTGTCTCTGTGTCTCTGTGTCTCTGTGTCTCTGTGTCTCTGTGTCTCTGGTCTCTGTGTCTCTGTGTCTCTGGTCTCTGCGTCTGTCTCTGGTCTCTGCGTCTCTGGTCTCTGCGTCTCTGCGTCTCTGCGTCTCTGTGTCTCTGTTCTCTTCTCTTCTCTCTCTCTCTCTCTCTCTCTCTCTTCTCTCTCTCTCTTTGTGTGTGTGTGTGTGTGTGTGTGTGTGTGTGTGTGTGTGTGTGTGTGTGTGTGTTGTGTGTTGTGTGTGTGTGTGTGTGTGTGTGTGTGTCTGTGTGTCTGTGTGTTGTGTGTCTGTGTGTGTGTGTGTGTGTGTGTGTGTGTGTGTGTTGTGTGTGGTGTGAGTGAGTGAGTGAGTGAGTGAGTGAGTGAGTGAGAGTGTGTGTGTGTGAGTGTGAGTGTGTGAGTGTGTGTGTGTGTGTGTGTGTGTGTGGTGTGTGTGTGTGTGTGTAGTGGTAGTGAGTGTGTGAGTGTGTGAGTGTGTGAGTGTGTGAGTGTGTGAGTGTGTGAGTGTGTGAATGTGTATGTGTGATGTGTGATGTGTGTGTGTGTGTGTTGTGTGTGTGTGTGTGTGTGGGTGCGTGGTGGTGCGTGCGTGCGTGCGTGCGTGCGCGTGTGTGTGTCTGCGTTTGTGTGTTATATCGTCGTAAACTCATAAAAATACCAAACTTAAGCATGGTTTTATGAAAGCCAAACATTGTACTTATCAATATCTAAAATTTTGAATAATACAGATTTTTATTTGGAATCAAAACGTTAAGTACCTATTAAGACTTGTGTAATAAATTGTAAGATTTGACATCACCAATAAATATCTATCTATCTATCTATATATATATATATATATATATATATATATATATATATACGCGCGTGTATGTGTGCGTGCGTGCGTGTTTGTGTGTGGGGTGTGTATGCGTGTGTTATATCGTCGGAAAGTCATAAAAATACCAAACTTAATAATGGGTCTATGAAGGCCAAACATGATACTTATCAATAATTAGAATTATATATATATATATATATATATATATATATATATATATATATATATATATATATATATATACAACCTGTCCCAGATAACATTTCCAGCATGGGGATCTCGTTTATTATAAAAGATACAGATTTGATTAAATTAGATGAATTACTCCTAAGGATTAGTGAAATTATAGGACACTCTCCAATTTCCAAATTTCCATGTATTTTAAGACTTATGGCAAGAAAAAAAATTGTCAAATTTCTTTTTCTTGTAATATCTTTTTTGTTAGACATATAAATTTTATTTGCACTTTCTTAAGATATTTTTTATGCAGAATTTAAATATCAATTTGGATTTTTATTTGCACTTTCTATTTTTTAGTTTCAACCCCTAAATTAAATTTTTCTTATGGAACGACAAGTCGGCTTTGAAATAATTGTTCGTGTTTTTTTATCCTCTTTCCAATGATATAGCACATGTACTATCTATTTTTAAAAACAACAAAGAAAATAAAAAAAAATGTATTTTATTAAAGACTAACAATAAGCAGGCCGTGAAACATAAATTATTCGTTCCAGAATATTTTTGTGTCAAACATGGCTTTATTTACTAATACTGAAAAGTTTGATATGTTGAGTTGTTACATCTTGTCTCATAAAAACAGTTTAGAAGCTGAACGGATGTACTTGAGGCTGTATCCTGAAAAGCCCAGTGCTCGTACGTACAGAAATTTGGTAATTAATTTAAAAAAATATGGTTCATTTTCAAAACCTACTAGAAATCCAAAATTACGGAATGAAGATGCAGAACTAAATGTATTACAATCAGTTATTGAAAATCCTTCAACATCTGTTAGAGAAATTGAACATAACACTGGTATTTCGAAAACTACATCACAAAGAATTTTAAAACGTCACAGGTATCTTCCGTATAAGTACACCATTCTGCAGGGACTTAGAGATGGAGATCAGGGGATAAGATTACAATTTTACCAATGGTATGTTAATCAATGTGAGAATAACGATAATTTTCCAGATACGATTTTGTGGTCAGACGAAAGCAGATTTACAAATAAAGGCCTTTTCAATCGACACAATGTTCACTTTTGGGACCGTGAAAATCCTCACGTTGTTAAGGAAAGTCGGCATCAAGTGAGATTTGGTTTTAACGTCTGGTGTGGCATTTTAGGCGCTAAACTTATTGGGCCCATATTTTTTAACGAAACATTAAATAGTGAAAGGTATTTGAATTTTCTACAAACTGATTTAGAAAATAAACTTGATGATTTACCACTGACTGAGAATATTAATATCTGCTTCCAACAAGATGGCGCCCCACCCCACAATTCAAACATCATCAGCGAATTTCTTAATAATCGGTTTCCAAATTCATGAATTGGTAATCGAGGACCGATTTTATGGCCACCCAGATCTCCAGACTTAACACCCTTGGACTTTTTCCTTTGGGGCTACGTAAAAAATCGAGTGTACGTGCAAACATTTGAGAATGCCGAAGACCTTCGTGAAGCTGTTCTTGCAGCATTTGGTAGCATTAAACGCCAAAAACTACGCAGAGCAATTACGTCGACACTACGCAGGGCACAATTATGTTTAGAACGGAATGGTCAATTGTTTGAACATCTTTTATAATTGGATAATTATCTCCAATACTATTACCTGCTTAACTCTTGTTGTTATCTATTATTTATCGTTTTCTCATGTTTCACGGCCTACTTATTGTTAGAGTCTTTAATAAAATACATTTTTTTTAATTTTCTTTGCTGTTTTTAGAAATAGATAGTACATGTGCTATATCATGGTAAAGAGGATAAAAAAACACGATCAATTATTTCAAAGCCGACTTGTTCCATAAGAAAAATTTAATTTTGGGGTTGAAACTAAAAAATAGAAAGTGCAAATCAAAATCCAAATTGATATTTAAATTCTGCATAAAAAATATCTTAAGAAAGTGCAAATAAAATTTATATGTCTAATATAACAAAAAAGACATTACAAGAAAAAGAAATTTGACATTTTTCTTTTTCTTGCCATAAGTCTTAAAATACATGGAAATTTGGAAATTGGAGAGTGTCCTATAATTTCACTAATCCTTAGGAGTAATTCATCTAATTTAACCAAATCTGTATCTTTTATAATAAGCGAGATCCCCTGCTGAAATGTTATCTGGGACGTTTTATATATATATATATATATATATATATATATATATATATATATATATATATATTATATAGTTGTGCGTGGTGTGGTTCGTGCGTGTGTGGTTATGGTGTTCGTGTGTGTGTGTCTGTGTGTGTGTGCGTGTGTCGTGTGTATGTGTGTGCGTGTGTGCGTGTGTGTGTGTGTGTGTGTGTGTGTGTGTGTGTGTGTGTGTGTGTGTGTGTGTGTGTGTGTGTGTGTGTGTGTGTGGTGTGTGGTGTGTGTGGTGTGTGTGTGTGTGTGTGTGTGTGTGTGTGTGCGTGCGTGTGTGTGTGTGTGCGTGTGTGTGTGTGTGTTTGTGTGTGTGTGTGTGTCGTGGTGGTGTCGTGCGTGTGTGTGTGTGTGGTGTGTGTGTGTGTGTGTGTGTTGTGTGTTGTGTGTGTGTGTGTGTGCGTGCGTGGTGCGTGCGTGGGCGTGGTGTGTGTGTGTTTTGTGTGTGTGTGTGTGTGTGTGTGTGTGCGTGGTGTGTGTGTGGTGTGCGTGGTGTGTGATGTGTGTGCGTGTGTGTGTGTGTGCGGTCGTGTGGTGGTGTGTGTTATATCGTTGTAATGTCATAAAAATACCAAACTTAATCATGGTTTTATGAAGGCCAAGCATTGTACTTATCGATAATTAAAATTCTGAATACATATTTTTATTTGGAATCAAAAGGTCCTTAAGGAAAGTGTTTACTGGTTTAAAAATATTTATAAACAATATAGCAGTCGCCGAACTAGCCGACAAAAAAAAACTAATTAAAACTCAAATAATAGGTTTGATTATAAATTTAATGATTTCAAAAATTTATTTCACAAAACAACGTACCAACAAAGAGTATATAATATACTCTTTGGTACCAATCAATTATCGGCGACGTGCTAGAAAACGTTGTAAGTAGGTGATTAGGATTTGGTACGTCCTGGGGAAAAGAAAATGAAAATCTCTGGTTTGGATGTCTCACAAGTTTAAACTTTTTAGTACTTCTAGCACTAAAAAGTAGGGTCACGTGCTTGTGCTGTGAATTGTGTTATAACCTTGAAATTTAATTTGATTATTCGTGTTAATATTGTTATAGAGAGCAGTTTCTAGTTCCTATTTATTGTGCAAACACCACTTAGGCAGAAGAAAGGGCGTATTTGGTCTTACTAAATGTTAAAAAACCCTTGTAGTTAAAGAATTATTGTATTAAATTTAGCTAGTTTTAAATGGTATTATGTATAGATTAGCCGAATCAATGTAGTGTATACTTTGGTTGGCTAATGGTGGAAAGTAATTGGCGGTTTAAAATAATGAGGTTATTAGTAGACTACGTATTAAATTTAAAGCATGTTTCAATTAAAGTTGAAGACGCAAAATTTGACAAAAATTTCAAGTAGAGGTTTTTGGTAGTTCTTTCGTTGATTGTTATCAATTATATTCATTTTTATAAATAAATAAACTTACAGCATAACAAAGAAGTCTGTGAAATGGCAGAGGTATTAACAGGACTTAAATGGGGATATGTTAACTTTCCATCATCTGAGTCAACGCAAAAACATTTATCATCGATACATTGTATTGTATCATAATCTCCATTGGATTGACACCGAAAATATTCGTCAGGATTTAGATATCTATTTTGTATCTCTTTCGCCTTATTATACTTTCTCGAGCATCCTAAAATTAGTTCAATCACAAGAGTAAATAAAAAAATAATAGATTTATGGTTTTACCACAAGTTAGTAAGAAATGTGGTACTGATGTAAAAGGAATTTCTCCGAATATCTTGTCTCCTTCTTCAGAAACGCAATAACATCTGAAGTGTCAAAATAATAAAACAAATCGAATCAATTACAAAGGTGTTTTTTAAATGATTACTTACATTTCTCCAGGTATACATTTGTAGGGTGCATAAAACCCATTTCTATCACAAACAGCTCTTGTTTCTAAGTGTCCAACTGTTCCAATTTGCTCTTTAATATCATACTTTAACTGTTCCTGGGTACACGGAGTATTCACTTAAAAAAATTAATACTAATGACTAGAACTTTTTTAACTTTCTGCTTACTCGGTACACATTTACCCGCATTGTCCTTCACTACACAAGTCAATGAATGCCCACATATAGCAGTTGCAGTTGGAATACTAGGATCACCTTTAGCGCATTGTTCCCCTTCATCTAAAAACGACTATTCAAACTAATAACGCATAGATTTAAAAATTAGGCACCTAAATTTTCCACACAATATTCACAGCAATTACACGGCCCAGGTGAAGGTAAAAAAACACCGTTATGTGTAGTGTTTTGAATTTCACATGCCTCCGGTAATGGTATGCATGATTCTGTTGCTAAATATCCCTATAAATGCAATTTTAAAGTTTATACGTACCGAATTAATCGCGATAAATTACATTACAGAACTCCGTTGAGCATAAGGTGTTACAGTAGTAGGAGGGTATAAATAGGCAGATTTCAAAAAAAATTAACAAAGTTGTATGTTTCATTGTCATTTGAACACCACGACTTTATCAATACATTTTCTAATTGAATGATTATAATAGGCATTTAAAATGATAAAAACTTTCTTATCTTAATCGGTATAGATTATAACTTGGATAGTAAACATTTTAAAACTTCGGTTATAAATGTAACAGATATAAATTCTGTAGGTGACATCATCAGAAATAATTCCAAAATAAAAACATTTCAGAACAAAAAGTGTATTATCATTTAGTTACTTAAAAGTTTTGACAATAAATAGTTGCGTTATAAAATCATTGATTTTATAACGCAATCTCGAAGTTTTCCGAAGTATGAATCATAGCTAGTAGTACAATGAGGCCACTTGAGGCCGTGACGTCATAATTAATTAAAAGTGGCGTGGCGAGAAGTGGGGATGTGGGTGAGGGTGCGGTTGGTTTCTTTTTGGGGACCATTTTCAACTTGATGGAATTTTCAACCCCTTGATGTCGTTTTAATCCTAATTAAGGCTCTTTTGGCAGTGTTAAGAGTGCTTTTGGCAGTATTAAGAGCCTTTTGTCAGGATATCCCCTGGGTTTAGGAGTGCAGGATGGTTACGTTATTGGTCACGTGAGAAGGAACGGGGTGGGTCAAAGTTCAATTATTTTAATTATGTCATAATCAAATTCCGCGGCCATTTTGTTTTTAATTATAAGTCATAATCAAATCTTTCCGCCATTTTGTTATTAATTACAGCTTCTTTTCGTGAGCCATTTTCAACCCCTCGACGGCATTTTCAGCTCCTTGGTGGAATTTTCACCCCTAATTAGAGTTCTTTTGGCCATATTAAAAGCGTTTTTGGCAGTGCAGCCCCTGGAGGGTAGACAAACGCGAGTGCTGTGGGGGAAAGGAGAGGTCAAAGTCCAATTATTTTAATTACAACGTCATAATCAAATTCCTTGGCCATTGCGTGTTTAATTACGAGTAGTAATCAAATTCCGCAGCCATTTTGTTTTTAATTATGAGTCATAAATAAATTTCTGGGGTTTACTCGTGTGGAGATCAAAGTCCAATTATTTCAATCATGAGTTATAATCAAAACCCTCGCCCATCCTGTTTTGGCAGGAATTTTGAATTTGTGTGCTAATACGGGGCCATAACACTAACTTGTAAGACAGGTATAGGCCTTCGGAACTTGTTCTCGTGGCCCCCTTGGCGGCTTATGAATCATAACCGAAGTCCTCCGCCATTTTGTTTTTAATTATGACATAATCCAAGACCAATTATTTTAATTGAATCATAATTCAATTGTATCATCATAACCCTTTTAATTATGACTCATAATCAAGTCCCTCGGTTATTTTGTTTTGGTGGGAAATTTGAATGCGTGTTCTAATAAGGGGCCTTAACACTAACTTTTAAGACAGGTATAGGCCTTCGGAACTTGCTCTCGGGCCTTCGCCCCTGCCGTGGCCCCTTGGCGGATTATGAGTCATAACCGAAGTCCTCAGCCATTTTGTTTTTAATTATGACAGCATAATCAAAGTACAATTATTTTAATTGAATCATAATTAATTTGTATCATTATGACCCTTTTAATTATGAGTCAATCAAGTCCCTCGGCCATTTTGTTTTGGTGGGAAATTTAATGTGTTCTAATAAGCGGGCCCTAACACTAACTTTTAAGGCAAATATAGGGCTTCGGAACTTGCTCTCGGGCCTTCGCCGCACTTTCACCATTCAATTAACTCTATCGTGCCTCGGAAAAACCTACTAATCAGCTACTTACGTAAAGACAGACAGGTTGACCTTCATTTCCAATTTTGATAAAACAATAACAAACTTTCACTGGTCAATTACATCTATAGCGCCAGGGGAACACTCCTAATTATCTAGTTACGTAAAGGCAAACAAGTCGACCCTCATTTCCAATTTCGATAAAACAACAACAAACTTTCACTATTCAATTACATCTATAGCGTCAGGAAAAAGCTCACTAATTATCTAATTACGTAAAGGCAAACAAGTTGACTTTCATTTCAAATTTTGATGTTTACGTTCTACAAAACTAACGCAGTTTTGATATTAAAAGATAAGCACGATAAAAGTAAAATATACAGCTGATCACATATTTTTCATCTATTATTTAAGCGAGGATGATGCCAGAGTTCCCTTTTTACTAATTAGCTGCTTATTTAAGAACGCACCCTCTAGAACATTCAATTCAAAAGTACTGTATTGATTCAGATTACATCTTACAAAATCACCCTACAGCAAATCAGATTAAGATTTTTGATTGACTGAAATCGAATACTGCCAACAAACACGCTAAAACGTATAAATGAGAACGATCAACTTGATCTATCTGAACTTTAAGTTTATTAAGGCGGATTCCGTTTTAAAGATATTATAGGCTTCGTTTCACAAAATATACGAGAGGCAAAAAATCTTTACTGAGTTTGCTTCAACTGTCAATGCCTACACGTTGTTTCAACGTTCTCTAGCTGTAAGGTTATGATTTGGAAACAGCTTCCACCATCACCTTACATATAGAAATAACGTTTTAAAAATCAATTCTAAAAGACTACTTTGAAGTAATTTACAGTTTGAACAATTCCTAATACAGTGTTTCTATAACACTACCTCTACGGAATTTTAGAAAGTCAGTCAATTAGGAAAATATGTGAAAGGTGAAAGGACCTTGAAAATGTAATTACGATGTTGACTTTGTTTACGTGATTTGTTTTACGTAAAAACCCTGTCTAATTAGATTGAGTCTATAAAACCCATTTACAGTTCATACGTCGTGTTAAAACTGTGCTATGTCAAGCTTGTCAATTTCGACACTTGTAATATCTTCGAGGGTGGGCTGATGGCAGAAGACAACATTGTACGTATGTACTATCACATCGTTAATAGAGTTGTTGGTGGTGAAACCATAACGGCGATTGAACTAGAGCGTTTCCAAAGGCTGCGCTCCAAAATGCAAAAGATCCAATCCGAATTAATGGCTGTGTTAAGTAACATTTCAGCTTTTAAAATCTGTTGTTAATATCCATTTTTCATTCTAGATGCTAGCTATAGTAGAAGACCGTGTTCGTGGTATTGGTGGTTACGGTAGTGGCCCATCATCATTTAAAAACGTTGGGTGTGACTTAGTAAGTAGAATTTTTTTTATAAATGCAAAATTGGTTTCTGTACGCATCACCTTAAATATTACAGTAACTTTAAGATGGTAATCGATGTATTGTTTTAGAAGTCGCCAACATCTACAGCCGCTGATGGTGTTTGTGCTGATCGTATTCAACAGCCGTCTACACGTGAAGTCGTAAGTACAAACAATACGTTTTCCAAGTACATGTATTTAAAGATGATACTTATATTTTGCACATCTTAATCTGTATTTTTAATTACAGGGTGTACGTGGAGTACCGACAACAGATGCCTATATGGTGGTGGTGGTAGTGGTGGTGACGATACCTTCTGCGGATAATTCATATGTTTACAGTACTTATGGGGAAGAAGTATATTAAGGAGTTTAACACCATAGCGAGGAGGGTTGTGTTTAAATTTAAAGATGCTAATGCCATTCAATCACCAGCTACATGGCTTAAGGTATGCAATAATAGATTTATTTTGAACCAAGATTGACTAAAATTGCATTTTTGTTGCAGAACACACTAGATGAATTGCTGATAAAAGTGTGTGCAGGGTTTAATCAATCGGACCGGGCTGAGATGGTGATGACTAAAGACAATTTCCCCGATAAGCCCTTACGATTTTCACTCTGTCATGCAGATCAACTGAACTCCTCTGTGATGATGGCAACGCTAGAGAAAATCTTGTAGAGTAATGTAAGTTTCTTTAATAATGATGCGTTGAATTTGCAAGTAGATAAGTTGTTTTACCTGTGGGATATGGTAGGGAACGTATGACAGTTTTCCGGAGTTTTGCGCGTTAATTTATGTTTAGGATGGGTATTAGCTGTGACCATAGCTATAGCCGAGGGCGATCCTCGAGTGGTAGCCCTTAAAAAAGGTCGTCCTATTTTGAATCCGCGGACACAGGCGTTATGTGCTGCAGCTAATGTAATTATAAATAACGGGAGCAGTATCGAACACATACAACAATTTCAAGATTATTTAATTAATTACACAATAGTAGTGTATAACCCCAGGTTAGGTAAAACAGTTAATTTTGAGGGGCCAAGAAGTCCCACGCATAAAGTTTTAAACTTAATTATTGAAGACGCTCATTACAATGTAATAACTAGTTTAACCCGTGCCTTTTCAACAAGAATTCTGTAAGTTTAGAACTAATAACGACGAACGCCGCTAGAATTGCCGTAACATTTACCCTTGTTGTCATAACAATCCCCCTTATCAGTCTGTTGACTATCGTTTGCGATGAGTGCAATAGGGATTTCCGCGGAAACCACTGCCTACAGAACCATAAACTTAGCGGTCTTTGTAGCAGACTCCAACATTGACGTACTTGTTTAATGAGTGCATGGACAAGCAAGATGCCTCATAAATGTGGTTTTGCAGATTGTATCCGACATTTTTGTTTCATGTCCAAAAGCACGGCGGGCTCGAAAAAACTCGCAAAAGATTTTATTTTTGTGTTTTACGATTTCAAATGCCGCCAAAATACACCTACTAACAATACTAACACATACATCCGTACCCCTACGTTGTGTGTTGCCCAGCATGTTTGCAACCACTGTATTAATACCGATACAAATATAGAGCAGGCTTGCGAGCATTTCGGGCAACGGCAACACATATTCTAGATCTCACCTGTATGCGAACTCCTTTCCTACATCTCCTCTCTCGGCAAGAAATGAGTGTCCATTACAGCCTTAGCCCACAATTCCAAATCCTTTTATGTTAGTAGCTTTCAACCTGTGATTCCGTCAACAACATAAAATGAATTTCCTGTATTATGAACCCACAATCGAAGATATTCGAGATTTTGGGGACTTAAGGGTAAATTATTATCGCATAACAACAGCTGATGATGATGCAGTCGTGGAGGAAGATAGAGAAAATCAGTCTGAGAGCTGCGTCAAAGTTAATGTTGGTACAGACACCGATAAGCCCTCTAAGAAGGAAGCCGTATCAGATAAGGAGGATGCTACTGCTGCTGGTACATGAGGTGTAATCTTAAAAAATAGTATTACTTATAATAAAAAATTAAAAACCCTTTATCTTTTTATAGAGCTTATAACGAAGATGCTTTCAAAATGCTTGTACGATTTAATTATGCCTCATAACTGGCCGCATGAAAAAACAAAATGGAGGAGGAATTTAATTATGACTCATAATTCAAAACAAAATAAGTGGTCAGGATACCTTGATTATGACTCATAGTCAAAATAATCCGCTAGAAATAGTATGAAGCTCGATTTCCGCCAAGGGGAACTCGACATGGAGGGAGAAGAGTTCCGAAGGTCTATATCTGTCTTACAAGTTAGTATTAGGACCCCTTATTAGAACACAACTTTAAATTTCCTATCGAAACAATATGGCCGAAGGCTTTGATTATGACTCATAATTAAAATAATTGGACTTTGAGCTCCCCACGCCTTTCCCCACACCAGTACACCCCAGCAATTTAATTATGACTCATAATTAAAAACAAAATGGCTGCTGAATTTGATTATGACTCATGATTAAACACAAAATGGCGGCGAAATTTGATTATGACGTGATTAAAATAATTGGATTTTGATCTCCCCTCCACAGCTCCCGCGTTTGCGTACCCTCCAAGGGCTGGACTGCCAAAAACACTTAATACCGCCAAAAGGACCCTAATTAGGGCTGAAAACCCCATCAAGGGACCTAAAATGCAGTCAAGGGGTGGAAAATGGCCCCCGAAAAGAAGCCGTACTTAAAAACGAAATGGCGGAGGGATTTGATTATGAATCATAATTAAAAAATGGTTGCGGAATTTGATTATGACTCATAATTAAACACAAAATGGCGGTGGAATTTGATTATGACGTAATTAAAATAATTGGATTTTGATCTTCCCTCCACAGCACCCGCGTTTGCCTACCCTCCAAGGGCTGGACTGCCAAAAACACTTTTAATACGGCCAAAAGGACCCTAATTAGGGCTGAAAACGCCATCAAGGGACCTAAAATGCAGTCAAGGGGTGGAAAATGGACCCCGAAAAGAAGCCATACTTAAAAATGAAATGGCGGAGGGATTTGATTATGAATCATAATTAAAAAATGGAGGAGGAATTTGATTAGGACTCAATTAAAAACAAAATGGCTAGTGTTGGGATCATCCTCGCACCCCTAAATCCAGAGGATGGACTGTCAAAAGAGGCCCTTAATACTGTTAAAATGGCTTTAATTAGGGTTAAAACGACATCAAGGGGTTGAAAATTCCATCAAGGGGTTGAAAATTGCCCCCGAAAAAAAGACGAACCTACCCTTACCCCCCACTCCGACCCCCACCCACATCCTCAATCCCCCCACCACTTTTAAATTAATTATGATGTCACGGTCTCAAGTGACCTCATTCTACTGCTAGTGATATCATGGGATTTTAATGCACAAGTCTTTGATTTTTACTAGGTGTAATTATGTAGAGTTGTAAAATCTTTAAATCAGATATTATGATTAATTGTTTGATGATTAACCATTTTGTTTAATTATTAGAGTATAGCATTAAGAAATAATCAATTTTAATTACCTCCGCCGTGGTTACGATTCTCGTATTGATATCTAGTTAGCCTAGACCGGTTCCGTGGATAAAGAAAATATTGTATTACCACAGCTACGAATAACTTATTAGAAGTGTATGTAAAGTTTCTCGTCAAAAAGTCACACTAGAGTTGCGCAATAAAATTTGAAAAAAAGGGTGTCGACCGAAATTGTGAAAATTGAAGCGGTTAAGAGATAAGAATATTTACAAAGATATGCTTAATATCCTTAACGATCAATCTCCGTCGTATGCGGTCGTAAAAAAATTGGATTTCAAGCTTCAAAAGAGGTAAAATTTCCATTGAAGATGAAAAAATATCGAGAGGGACGGTTTCTGTGTCCACTCCCGTAAATATGGATGCAGTTCATGACATGATTTTAACAGACCATCCAATTGGGCTAAAACGAATATCTGAGGCACTGAATATTTCATATGAACGCGTCCATCATAAAGTTCACGTCGATTTGGACATGAGAAAAATTTCTGCAAAATGGATCCCCAAATATCTGAATGTTGACCAGAACCGTGCAAGGGTAGAGGCATCGCGTTCGATCTGTGCTCGGTTTGAAAAAGATGCAAACTTCTTAAGCCGTGTTGTTACTATGGATGAAATTTGGGTACATTTCTACGACCCAGAAACAAAGCAGCACCCGATGGAATGGAGAAGAAGTAAGGCTATGTATGTTCTGGCGCAGGAAGTGACGTCACACCAATCCGCGACGTGAGCGAGCACTTAAGCCCCGCCCGCACCGGAATTTTATGGTTGGAGGACCAATGGCAGAAGAGGGCTTGGTTCTTCCTACCGGAAGCAGTAATGACGTCAAACCAATGGGATGCGAGGATGGACCCCGCCCCCTGTTGAGTTCCGGAAGGGGGTTGGCCCAGTAGAGACGTTGCCGCCATGTTGGAATTGTTCAGCAGCCTCCGGAGTGTTTGGACGTCTTCGGCGGCTTCCGGTAGGTTCTTCGCCGGCTTCTAAGGGCTTCTTTAGAGGTCTTCAGCGGCTTCTGGGGTGTTGGTTTCCGGCGCCGCGTTGTTGAGATGTCGCAATCTACGGAGCCGTGTAGATCTCTCTTGTTTGTCACTGTTGAAGAGGAACTTCCGGTTGTAGGATAAAGCCAGAAAAAATTATTTGCACCGGGATTCGAACTCCAGCAGGTCAAGTTATGAATCTATGCATATCCATATAACCAACTGAGCTATCAGGGTTTTAGATATGAAACGTAAAACGTGTTATATAATCGTAAATATTTAGGCTGACGTCAGAGAATGAATGAGTAACTTTTCATTTGGTTGGAGTAATCAACATCCGGCGCGCGATCTAAAAAATAATGCTAATGTACACTATAATATGTAATTACATTTTTACAATTAAAATACAGATTTTATTGTTTTTAAAGTAATAAAATAGCTGAAAATAATAATGCTTAATTAAAGCATTTAGTAATAAATAGAAAATAATGTTGTTGATTAATATGTGATACTAATAAGGTAATAAATTATAAAAATACTTTGATGTTATGACTTAAAACTATATGCATTTGTTAGAAAGCTAATTACAACAATAATCATTATCATATGATGCTGTATGTAATTGCATTATGTTCTAAAATAATTAATACTAAAACATTAAATAAAAATTAAATTTACATTGAAAAATTTCAATATAAAGTTTATCTAGAAATACCATCCTGAGTGTTTACATAAATATTTAAACTGACGTTATAGTGAGTGAATGCGTAGCTTTTCAGGTTGAAAGGAGAGACCGTATTCGAAAGAGAAATGGAAACATTTCGCGCGCATAACACCATATGTAATAATTACAATTAAATATGAAGTAATAAAAATAGGGTTTGCATTTTCAAATAAATTCTAAAATAATTAATAGAACTAGCGGTGCATTTACTGATAAATATATTATAGCTAATTACAACATTCAGTTAAATCTAGAAATCATCATCATATGTTTTAATTGAATTTAATAACAAATATAAATTTTAAAGAAGCAAATGTTATCATTTAATAACATCCTGCAACTGCTCCAGTTATAATTTACACGCAAATATTTTTTCTAATTTATTAATAAAGTAATTACTGCATTTGATAAACATATATTTACAATTAGAATACTAGTTACAGTGTTTATATTTTGCAATTAAAATACAGTTTTATTATTGTTTTGAAGTAATTGCATATCCTCCACAAAGTATTAGTAAAGCTAATAACATTCAATCTACATTGAAAAATTTCAATATAAAGTTTATGTACAAATAACATCCTGAGTGATTTATATATGTGTAATAATGCATGAACAAAGAAGCAAGCAGGTTTTTGCCTGCCATATAGCCGCTGTCATATCCGTTTAAAAAAAGTTTTAATCAGCGCTACTCAAACTTTATATTAATAATTTAATACTCCATACGCAATAAACAATTACGGAAGATAACATTTTTATATCCACATGTACAACCTGCAACATCCGGTGCGTGACGGTTATAAGAGAAATGTAACATACAACTCTTTATCAGTCGTTATCACGCTTTTATCAGGTGAGTTTCAATATTATATTTAAAAAATAATAATTAATTACGACTATTGACAAATTTCAGGTTTTCTAACCCTTATTATTATACTTTTACTTGCTGTGTATCTGCTGCAGTTCATTCAACGGATATTTTCAGGTATGTTTCATTGGTTTTACTAAAAGCATTATTTTTATAAATGAATTTTTTAGATTTAAATTACCGGCAAAAGTGCTCACCGCTTGACTGCTATTGTAATTATTTGTATCGCTCCAGGTAAGTTATATATTTATATTTGAAGGATTAATTATATCGATAAATTACAGGTTCGATAAATTAAATCATATATTACTTCCTACTGCAGTTCATTCGTTCGCTAGATATTAAAGGTATAATGTTTACAATTCATGCTAAATGTATATTAATGATTTATTTTTAGAAATGGCTTTAATCGAGAAAATCAATTCGTCTTTAGAAATTATTGAACATTTTTGCAAGCACGCCAATACTCATGATGAGAATAAAATCTCCAAAATAACAAACATCATCGACGCTAATTTAAAACTGATCAAGACATGTGTTGGTGACTCATCACTGAGTATTGGCAACAAAAGACATCTAGCTAGCGTTGCAGGGAAATTGGAGCGGTACAGGATACTACTCAAGCACTTAAGGAAACCGGCTGTAGGGTCCCTCGAAAGCAAGGGTACAGTCGAGTGGAGAGGTTTGATTACAGTCCATAAAATTCAGGGTGAGCACTGGTATTATAATTAATTTAGGGCATAGGACATTAGGGACATTTTTAATGATAGCTTTAAGTTATTTGCAGTTAGAATTAGTGAAATTTTTAGCATTTATAATAATATTTTAAAAGTCAATTTAAAATTACCTGCGGAATTCGTTAAACCATTTTTAAATGATGATGATGATTTAATGTGTAGGGAAAATTAAAAAAAACTATTTAATAATCATGTAGTAGATTACTTGATGGAGCGATTGCTTCAATCTGAAGAACAGGATAGTGGTTGGGCTCTATCAAAAATTATTTCGCTAACTGTAAACGTAAACAGCATAACTCTAACAAGAGCATCCTCCTTTCCGTCCGTTATCAACGTAAAAAACAATGAAGCCTGTTTCGGGTGGGCTTTAGATCGGCTCTTTTTCCCGCTCCTCGTGACTCTGATCGTGTAGTTTCCCATGGCATTCAATCAAATCCCTCAATTTTTAAAACAAAATCCTAATTTATCTATAAACGTGTATGCCCTTATTAGAAAAGACTTAACTACGCATAATACAGTACCTATCTATTTATGCGAAGATAAGAATCAACCGCATGTTAATTTATTAATGATCCATCAGAATTATGAAATTGAAAGCGAAATATATGATGACGTTTCGAGACTTGGAACAACTAACGATGATGATGAAGTCGTTAAATTTCATTTCTGCTGGATCCAAAATTTATCGGGATTAGTGCTTTCACAGTTAACGAAGAATTGTAATAAATATAATAAATATTTATGCGATAGATTCCTGCACTATTCCAGTTCTCAAATTAAGTTAGGTAATCACGAGTTAGATTGTAAGTTAGTTAATAAATGTAGGATAGAGATGCCAAAGCCAGGTTCAAATGTGTATTTTAAGAATTATGAGTTTAAGCAGACTGCGCCATTTATTTGATATTGCGACTTGGAATGTTTAGTGCAGGATTTCAAACATGACGAAACGCGGAATACCGTTAAGTATAAGAAACATAACGTATGTAGCACCGCATATTACCTCCACTGCACGTTTAACGATTCCTTATCAAAATTTCGGTTGCTGAAGGGTGAGGAGTGTATTAATTGGTTTAGTAACGAGCTGCTAGATATGACTAGTAGTCTGCAGCAGTATTTTGAAAATCCCATACCTATGGAAACGTTTTGGGACATGCAAATGCTGGAATATAATGCATCCACCCACTGTCATATTTGCGAACATCCCTTTTTAGATCATGATATTAAAGTAAGAGATCATTGTCATTTCACCGGTCAATTTAGAGGTAGGGCTCATCAAGCATGCAACATCCGGTATAAGGCCCCGTGAATAATACCAGTTTTTTTCCATAGCTTTTCCGGTTATGACTCACACTTCCTGGTGAAAGATATTTCCCAAGCCATCTCCGGTCACATTTCATTATTACCTAAAACTAAAGAACGCTACATATCATTCACCAAAGACATTTATTCCATAGTTAAATTTCGATTTGTAGATTCATACCGCTTCATAAACGAGTCCCTAGATAAATTATCCTCCTATGTATCATTTAACGATTTCAAAATTTTCCGCAGCACGCTAAGTCATTTGAATGATGAGCAGATGCAGTTATTAACTAAAAAGGGGGTGTATCCGTATGAGTATGTAGATACGTGGGCTAAATTTAACGAAACTTGTCTTCTTGATAAGGATAAATTTTACAGCAAGTTAAGGCAATCACATATAATGCTCAGAACGTTTGGCAAAAGTTTCAAATTCAAAAGAGGTCAATATAGCGATGTTTATCTGGCATATGATGTGCTTCTACTTGCTGACGTATTCACAAATTTTATAAATAAGTGCATAACAACTCACAAGTTAGATCCGGCATTCTTTTACACCGCTCCGGATACACCTGTTAAATGACACTAAAGTTGGACTGGAGCTGCCCATCGATGTTGATATGTTATTGTTCGTGGAAAAGGGTATAAGAGGAGGGATAACGCAATGTTGTACTTAATACAGCAAGGCTAATAATAAGTATATGGATGACTACGATCCCAGCAAACCATCCTCTTATATCCTTTAAACAGGTATGATTAATTTATATGGATGGGCTCAAAGTCAATGTTTGCCGCGGCATGATTTCAAGTGGCTTAGTGAGAGGCAATTAAATTTACTAACCTCCGAATCAATTTTGAATTTACCGGATGATGCATGCAAAGGATTAATGCTAGAGGTGGATCTATTATATCCGGATAATTTGCATGATCGCCACAAATACATCCCCTTCTGCGTTGAACACGGTACTCCACCTGGTGGTAAAAATAGGAACCTGCTCGCAACGCTGCATTCTAAGTCTAAGTATGTCATTCATTACCGCAATTTGAAGCAATGCCTTCAAGCAGGCCGTGTGCTTGAGAAAGTTCATCGCGCGATTAGCTTCAACCAATCACGTTGGCTCAAACCATATATAGACTTGAATACAAGGTTGCGAGCAGAATCCAATAACTATTTCGAGAAAAACTTGTATAAATTGTTAAATAACGCAAATTTCGGCAAAACCATGGAAAATGTTAGAAATCATTATAGAATCGACAAACTTGTCACCAGGTGGAGCGGTAGGTATGGAGCCAATTATTACATGTCTATCGAGTTATCTAAGGTGGAAATATACTTTAATAAGCCATTATATGTGGGAATGATCGTTTTAATCATTTCTAAAACATTAATGTACGATTTCCACTATAATTTCATGCAACGTCCGTTTAATGATGATTGCGTGAAATTATTATATATGGATACCGATAGCCTGGTGTAGGAGATGAAATGTGAGGATGCATACGATCTTATACGCAACAACATTTCGCGTTTTGACAACCCCTACAACATTCCAAGATGCAATGGCAAAATAATTGGCTTGATGAAAGATGAAATGAGTGAAAGAATAATTACTGAATGGGTGGCTTTGGCATCTAAAATCTATAGCTTTAGACTTAAGGATTATGAGGTAAGGAAGTTAAAAGGTGTTAGGGATTATGTTGTACGAGATAGGATTAGTTTTAACGATTATTTAAAATGCCTAAGAAGCGGGGATATTACAAACGTTTCTCAAAGCAGTATCATATCGAAAAGCCACCACGTTTATAGTATAGAACAGCGTAAAGTCGCTCTTAACAATCGCGATGATAAGAGGTATTTGCTGCCTAATGGTAATCGATACACTGCCATGGGGACATTGCAATATCCCCGCTACTATGGATTTAGGTTAAGAAATTAGCTATTATTATTACATTTTAGATTAAGAAATTATTTATTAGTATTATTAGCTATTATCATCATCATTATTACTGTTATGTTATAGGTTAAGAAAATTATATTATTGCTATTATTATTATTATTATTACTATTATTATTATTATTATTATTATTATTATTATTATTATTATTATATTGTAGGCTAAGATAGATTAAGAAATTATTTATTACTATATCATTATTATGTTATATGTTAAGAAAATTATGTTATTTTTATTATTTATTATTATGTTATAGTCTAAGAAATTTATTATTATTATATCAGATGTATGAAAATATACATACGTTATATGACAAATTATTTATTGTTCGAAAATATATACATGTTATACAAAATCTGTTTCACTAATCCATGAATCATGTGTTTTCTCCATACCGAGCCATCGAATATATAGCTGGTTCACCTTACGCCGTAACACCTCAACGAGAAATATATCCGGATGAGCTACTTTCTGCAGTTCTTCAGCGTAAAATTGACCTAGTATCGGTTTAGCTTGGAGATCCTCCAATTAGGAGTAATATTGATTTTGTATTTAGAAATCCGAACGTAATCACCAGTTTTAAATTTTGCTGTTCCCATTACCTTAATATTATGAAACGTAGGTAAATATGTTGATGGCGTTACATCTTTAGGCTTCATTATAATCGTGGAATGCACTTTATTATTATATTCCGATGTAACTTCCTGCAAAACGTCGAGCCACTTGTATTTACCTCTAAAGATAAATCGTCTGTATAACGCATTTTTCAACGTTCTTGTAACCCTTTCAACAATGGCTGCCTTTTTTACACTACACGTTGAGTAATGATGTATTGCATAACTCTTCATCAGCCCTTCAAAATTTTTATTATAGAATTCACGTCCCTGATCCGATTGCAAGTTATCCGGAGCTCTACCCTCCTTCAAAATAGAAGTCATCGCTCGACAAACTTCGTCGGCATTCTTCGACTTGAAAGGGCATGTCCATAGATATTTAGAATAGCAGTATAACACTGTTAGAATATACTAGTGATTGCGGTTCCCTTTAGCATACGGGATAAATTCAGCTAAATCCGTGTGCCACAGATCATCCAAATGCTTGACGATGGTTCGTTTTCTCACGAAATTATTCCGCGCAGGCATATGCAATTCTTCGACAACCGCCAACTTTAAAGACATTGCTACTAGTGTAACTTATTCTCAATGTTATACATATCCCTGATGAGGATGCTTATAGCATATATACGATTAATTTTCTCCTCAAGTTTACGGTCGCGCTCAGATAATAATTTTGCAATCGATAAATCGATATCACTCTTTATTTTAAGACCTAAAACTTCCTTACACTTATCAACATATTTTTTGGTGGCTACATCCGCATCTAGCATTTGATCGATAACGTTGCAGACTCTTCTACCTTGCGCATCGTAACTACCATCTTCGGTCAATTTTAAATTAGCCTCATCTACGTATCTCCTAGATGCAACATCATCTTCTAGGATGGGTTCAGAGATATTGCAAAGTCTTTCACCTTGCATATCGTAATTATCATCCCAGGTTAATTTGATATTTGCGGCTGCATGTTTTAAATGCGCTAGAGAATGTCTGCCAAACTTATCGATGGGCATTATTAAGCAATTATACCTTCTTCTCGGAGCCCTTCTTTGATACTAATGATTTTGTTATCATCACCAGTATGGCGTGCTACTTTCGATGCGTGCAACAGTCTGAGCCGTTCAACAAGTTCACGAGGCGTATTCCAGTATACATACTACTTCACTCTATTCGACAAATTCTTCATGAAGCCGCGACCATAAGCGTTTCGTGCTGACTTGCGGCTTAATACTCTTACGGTATTTAGACAACTTGGTGCCCATAATTGCTCCGTGAGGGTCGTGATTCTTCCAATATGCGTTAGTTTTAGCTAGAATATCAACGTAGGCTGTCTCATCCCTCAACGTAAACTTCTTCGGCTCTTTCAATATAAGTAGCTCGGGAGTGCCTTCATATACCTCATCCTTTATAATTAGATTAGGTCCTTCTATATCCACCGGAGAATCTCCGATAACCCATTTATCGAAGTTTGCATCATAACGAAGACCGTATGTATTATAAATTTGTTCTTGGTCCCCGCGGATCAGTAATTCTACATAGTGGCGAGGTAAAGGATCATATTGCTCTAAGCATTCATCGGCAATGCCTGCGTCATCGAGTAATCGCGTTAAATTAGTTGGATCCGCCTGCTCTTCCTCCTCCTCTTTAACAGGATCTGTTTCAGCAATAACGTCCGCTTCAACGAAGCAGATGCTGGTTCTACATCGGTTTCAACAAAAGAAGGTGCAACCGGAGGTTTGAACTTGAGCGGAGCAGGTGTTGACGTTGCAGCAGGTACTTGTTTGAACTCCAATTTCAGCGGTTCTACTTTAATTTCCGCGTTAGCAATTTGCATCAAATGAGCCACTATAGGTTTATATGCAGTTTCCGCTAAACGATATGTTTCAAGTTCACCTCTCTTCAATAATTCCATCTTTTGTTTGATTGCGTTAACTTCCGTTTAACCACTTTATCTCGAACATCCACTGCGAGCGACTCCGTTTGAATGACTATTATACGCAGGTGATATAGCAATCAAATCCGCTTTGGTATCTGCCGCAATCAAAGTATTTTACAATGCGTGCAAAATCGTATTTAGTCTGCCAACATTGCGCGCACATTGATTTAAATTGGTCGAAGGTCATATCTGTACCTACATGCTCATCGTATACATGCTTCAAATTTATGCAATCTTGTTTAAATAACACAACCATATTCACATTATCGCGAATCAATTGCTTAGGGATCTTCGAGTATGTTTGACAGAGATAGGAGGAGTCTACGTCTGAGTGTCGCCCTCTACTGAAATAATAGCGAATTATGTCTTATATGTGACACGAGATGTCGTCGAAGATCATTATAGAACTCTTAGCGATCTCTTCCGGGATGAGTACATCTGCCTTATCGCTGAATGCATTATACCTAATACCTCTGATCGGCTTAAGTACATGCTCTAAGTATTTATACTTTGGTTGCTCGAGCGACTTAGAGTAAACGTATACATTTTCAAATTTTAAGCCATGCGGTGCCTCCAATAAGCTAAGTATCACGTTAGTCTTCCCGCACCCGGAAGGTCCGCAAATAATTGCTCTTATTGTTGTCGGATAGACGACCATGCTTCCCTGCAACTTCTGATTTCAGGAAATCGTGACCATCCACAGGTAGTTTTTGAGGCTGTTTCGTAAACTGCATCATTCAGTTGCTGACAGCATACTGACCAGTTCACATGCCGCTCGGCAGTGGAGTATTAAACACCTTAATAAACAAATTGTGTTAATATCAACTTGACGAAGGTTAGGTGGAAAATTCCGTATGTAATTCCGAATGATGCTATGAAGCTGTCTATGTATCAGAAGATTAATAAAAATTCACCGTTGCAAGTTGCGTTTCACGCTCGAGATTTGTACATATATCCGGCTTTACCTGCATCAACGTCAATGGTTTGGGCAATGAAGAGTAGTACTGGATTTCAACGTCCTCAATGGCTACTGGTTGCTTTCCATACGAAGAAACGAAATAATAGGGAAGAGAGTGCAGTAAAATTCGATCACTTAAATATCTCGAATATAAAAGCGAATATTAATAATAGAAGGTATCAGTATGAGCCGCAAAATCTCGTTTTCGCTGATAACAAATACATGGATGCTTACGAAGGATATTTAAACTTTCGAAATCAATATTATAATTCGCCTCAAGGTTCTATGCTTAGTTACGAACAATTTAAGAGTCGACCGATATTTATAATTAACTGTACTCGCCAAAACCAGAGTATTCATAATGTAGTTATTGATTTGAAATTGGAAGTTGAAGCATCTTGGGCCTTTGACGCCGATACTTCGGCATATTGTGTTATTTTGCACTATGTATTAATTGAGTATGAACCATTTACTAGCATTGTACGTAAAATGTAATTATCATATGAAACTGAATAAAGTTGTATATTGAATCATAGTAATAAAATACTGTTTCACATAATGTGCGTTTTATTTTTCACACCTGTTTTTATACCGGAAGCTAGACGTCCAGAGTATAACATGCAAACCTTCCATAACCTATTTCAAGTTTTCCCGCCATAACAATTGCATGAACCTAAATCTACTTAATATATCACTAGATGGAGCAGCGATCAAACTAATCCGCTTTTAAAAATGTAACACTAGGTGGAGTCTCTATTAAAATACTGATTTACATAATATACGTTTATTTTTACATATATTTTACAAATATGGTCTATTAATGGTTAAAGCTACATCTTTTATAAACTTTTGCGGGAAGATGTGTAAAATTTCAGTTAAAAATGAATAATCTTCTACATTGTAACTATGACCTATTAATGTTGAAAGCAATCTAAGATTTTGACAGAAAAATTTACCTCTAGATAATATACTTTCTTCATCGCTCAGACCTTCAGTATATAGATTCGTTGCTACTTCATTTACAAAATCTTCATAAATCGAGTAATTACGATAATCATTCATATAATTCAGCTTCTGATTTATCACCGCCACAGCCGAAAAGAATAGGTTGATTGCTTGCTCGGATAATAACACTGCATTGTTTCCTCTGCTTGTTCTGATTCGCTTTTCTTCGTCGGTGATGAACAGCAATTCATTATACCATAACCTATATAGATACCTTTCTCGGGTTCGTCAGATTTTAGAGTTTGACGTAATAGATGCTCAGTTTTAATGTTCGAGATTTCGCGCTATTCCTCCATATCAAAGTGCAGGCAGCATATGTCGGTAAATGTCGTCCAAAATAATTGTGCTACAGGTTTAAAGTCATTATTCTTCTATGAACGGTGGAATTATCGATAAATAGCGCCCACCTTAATAATAAACGTTCTACAACAAAGCAATTAATAAGATGTCTATAACGCAATACTAATTACCTTTAGACACCGCTTCAGGTCCATGAATAATCAGCGTTATCATCAATACCCATATAGTTCGATTCATTTCAATTAACTACTTATTCAACTACGTTACCACCCTATTTATATCGAGTGTGACGTCACATTAAATGAGAATGAAACTTAGCTGCATCCCCCAAGCTATCTTACATTACCTATGTTAGCGATAGGAAGTGCATGCCATTCGTTTATTGCCTGTGCTAGCGATAAAAAGTGCATGCGGAAATTTTATTGTAAGTATGTAAACCTGTTTTAATCATTTATTCATTATTGGTATTTCTTAGATGGACCGTATAGTCTCCGAGTTTGGACGATGATTGAAAATATTGGTCGTGTAATTAAATATGAATTGTTACAATTAAGTGCTGAAAATTTGCTTGCAATATGGAATAAGTTGCCTCATTATTATCAGGAGGATAGACAATTACGTGCTAAAATAAGATGTGTGAAGCATTGGAATAAATCAATCGATGCTGATCATATAGATGGACCACCTCCTTTAATGTTTGATTGTTTTCAATGTAATAATAAATAAACTATGATGATTTTGTATTTTACCTTTCATATTAACTCGCTGTAGGAATAAACAACTTCATACATTATAAACATTCTTTTATTATAATATTTGTATACAATATGTACATTAATATAATTATAAGAACACGATGATGATGATGATTAGGCAGGTTATCCTATAAATATAATTCATTAATTTTATAATGCAGAATAATAATAATTACTTATCTGTATAATTAACGAAGGATAGTTTAGCCATCATTTTAGATTTACCAATATTTACACCGCCTCCATAAACCAGCGCAATTTGTTCAATGCACTGCTGAAGACTGTGCACCTTCTCGTCCGTTAGCTCTTTCGTTAACCTCTCTGGGATAAATATAGTATTTCCTTCTGTTTCTACAGCTACCTTTCTACCATATTTAGTGTTTATAGTTTTTATATTTTGTAGCCGATATTTATAATCAATAACCATATCAGAAACTTTTAATACAGGCTTAAAATTACCTGCGCCTACTAAGTTTAGGTGTTGTAGAAAATCCATATTGAAGAGTGTAATATAAGTAACTGAAGTTATATGCCGATTGCAACTAGTATTTATATCGAATTTTTATCAATATATTGAGAATATGGTTGCTGGTTTCATTGTTCTATAAGAAAATAGTCACCCGGATGTAGAAATTTTGCGCAATTATTCAATTGAAATCATTATCTTCCTATAGAAATGATATAGTTTACATATACATTTTGAATAGCGCTGATAACAAAACGGATATGTCTGCGACCAGATAACCTTATTTTCATACATTGTAATATCTGTTAATAACGCTTATATCACACTTTAAGTCTTTTTTCTAAGTTATACAATTTTAACAAATGATTATATTTAGAATGTGCGCCGGAAGTTGTTTCTGTATTACTTCAAAACAATAATAAAACTGAAAATGTAAACTTTCACCATTAACACTCATAATAAAATAATAAAAATAATAAAATCTTTTTTGGGGTTTTTTAATGGTGTACTTTAAATTATACAATCTAAACGTTTCGATAACACTTACAGTTATCTTCGTCAGTAGTAATGTTTGTTAAAAATTGTTAAAGATGTTGTAAACAATTTTGTCAAATTTGAAAAATTAATTTTCCTTTCAACCTGAAAAGCTACTCATTCACTCACTATGACGTCAGCTTAAATATTTACAGGAGGTTATTTGTAGATAAACTTTATATTTAAACTTGTCAATCTAATTGAACTTTTATTTAATGTTTTGGGTATTAATTATGTTATAATATAAGGCAATTACATACAGCATCATATGATAATGATTGTTGTAATTAGCTTTCTAACAAATGCATATAGTTTTAATTCATAACATCAAAGTATTTTTTATAATTTATTACCTTACTAGTATCACATATCTATCATTGTTTAGATCGCGCGCCGGATATTGATTACTGCAACCAAATGAAAAGCTACTCATTCGGTCACTGACGTCAGCTTAAATATTTACGCTTATATCACACTTTTTACGTTTCATATCTAAAACCCTGTTAGCTCAGTTGGTTATATCGATATGCATAAATTCATAACTTAACTTGTTCGAGTTCGAATCCTGGTGCAACCAATTTTTTTAGGCTTTATCCTACAACGGGAAGTTCCTCTTCAACAGCGACAAAAAAGACGTCTGCAAGGCCCCGCAGATTACGACATCGCAACAACGCGGCGCCGGAAACCAACACACCAGAAGCCGCTGAAGACCTCTAGAGAAGCCCTCAGAAGCCGGCGAAGAACCTACCGGAATCCGCTGAAGACTTTCAGAGGCTGCTCAACAATTCAAACATGGCGGCCACGTCACTCATTAAACCGCTACTGGGCCAATCCCCTTCCTGAACTCAACAGGGGGCGGGACCCATCCTCGCATCCCATTGGCTTGACGTCATTGCTCCTTCCGGTAGGAGGAGCCACGCCCTGTTCTCACATTGGTCCTCCAACCACAAACTTACGGTGGGGGCAGGGCTTAAGTGCTCGCTCACGTCATTGTTGGTGTGACGTCACTTCCTATCCCAGAACCCGCTTAGCCTTACTACACGTGTTGTTACTATGGATGAAATTTTGGTTCATTTCTACGACCCAGAAACAAAGGAGCAAAGGAGACACTCTGGTTCTTCAAAGCCCAAGAATTTTCGTGTTCAAAAATCTGCTGAAAAAGTTCTTGCTTCAGTTTTTGGGGGATTGCCATTGAGTAATCATGACCGATTTTCTGGATAAGGGCAGAACAATAACTGGGAATTACTATTCGCCGTTACTGGACACTCTACGAGAAAAAATTATGGCGAGAAAAAGGGGAAAGTTGTCCTAAGGAATTTAATTTTGCAGGACAGTGCTCCTGAACACAAATAGCATGATGCCATGCAAACAATTTGTGATTTAGGGTTCAAATTACTAGAACACCCTCGTATTTACCAGACATGACTCAGTCCGATTACCATATCTTTCCTCAACTGAACAAAACTCTAAAAGATCGTAAATTTCCTTCGAACGAAGAGGTGATAGAAGCTGTGGAGGCCTGATTTGCAGAGCAAGATGAAATTTTTTTGAAAGGTCTAGAGGCGTTGTAATACATGTATACAACTGAGATGAAAGTATGTTGAATAATAAAATACTTTGACATTTAAATTTTGTTTGCTTTTATAGTAGGCTAAGAATTTTTCAATACATCCTCGTATCATTAACACTGTTAATGATTTTGTACGTCAGAGCTTTACTGTTTCCTTCGCTCATGTTAGAGAAATGAGAGATGCTTACACCAGTGGCTACGAATGCTCGCTTTTTTTAAATAAAAATAAAAATAAAATAAAAGCGGTGTTATTCTCGTAGCATTTGCCAAATTGCGCTTTTACCACTCGAATTTCTACTACAGAATCCGACTATTCCTGACTAGCTCTCAGTCATTTGAAATTTCGTAACACAAAAACTTGCACACACACACACAACACAAAGATGCGTATAAGGGTAGTAGCCCTACGTCAGTGAGTGCAGGGTAGTAGCCCTACCGTGTTCTAAAACCCAAAATGACGGGATTGCAGGGTAGATGCTCAGTGATCGCATTAGTCCACCGTCGACTAGACCGGAAGTTTGTTTCTTTGACACCACGCTTTCCTAGAAAGTAGAAACCATGAAGACTAATACAAATTAATACACACGAATCCACACGCCACCATAGGCACGTGCAGCTAACATCTTAAAACGATATCCGGTCCAATGCTGATATTATTTTCTGTCATAAAAACTCCAAACTTTAGATCCTGCCCTGAAGTGAGTAATATTTAAGTTGGCTTAATCAAAATCCTGCTTCAAAAATAATTACTTCGTTATGCAGTCCCGACAGAAACCTTGTTTATCTAGAAGACCGTAACCTCAAGAGTTAAACGTATTTGGTTGAGTCATTTTAACTGCCAGTCTTGTATATTTACGTAAAGTACATCCATGTTTCCTGACGGTATAAATACCTACCTGTTAATCCCCTGTTTCGTTTAATAAATAACCGTTATTTAAATACTTAATAAAGCGTTTCCGCAATCCTGTAAATCATTTTTGATACCACCCATAGAAGTCCAGTATTTTATACTGAGTAATTATTTAATTAAAGTGGACCCCAAATCAATTTACAAAGTTATTGTAAATTCACTTACTTAATAACCTAATTCGTTTGTAAATAATCAAAGAAATCGCTGTGCAATAATCCAGCAAGCATTCTTAGTAGTGGCGATCACGTTTAGTCCGTCCAAAGAATAATTAACTTTTAATCCTGTAGATTGTAAAGATAGTACGCGCTATAAGATTCCAGTATGTCCTCTTTTAAAAAATATTATTTCTTGTAAAAAATAAAAGGTTCAGTTTTATTAACTACTATACCAAAAGTAATTCCCGAGATAAATTAAAAAGTGACATTTCCAGTCGTTTGATCAACATTCGCACTAATTGTGGCTTTTCTATCACTCACGACCACCAAGATCCATTACGTTGACCAGTCGATTGTTTTAATTTAAATTGTCAATTAACATTTAGTAATTTCTCATTGTACGTAATTTCGTAATTAGTAAACTTAATTAGAATCTCGCGAATACCTTGTACGCATTAATAGTTAGATATTGGAAGTTAAATCCAAGAGTAAGTAAGTTTTATGTTAATAGAACATTAACCTAATAAAGAATTTTCTGCAGAAACGACTATGACGTCCTTTTAGAAATAATTTCGAGAGAGAAATATAAAATTATTTTAACCACATTCACGCACGCCCTACTATTTAACTACTGTAAAATCAGAGAGGTGGTCAGTTAAAATTTGAAACTTTAATAAGCTGACGTATTTTGATTGAGCGTTTTTTAAAAATCACTAATTGATTTGATGACCAAGTAGGAACACTCAGGGTCCTTGCTATCACAGATAGGCCCAGCAGCAGTCCGTACGAAAAAAAATTTGTGTTTATTATTATATATTTTGGAATTTTATTTTTTATGTATTTATTTTGTTGTTCTACTTCTTCTAGTGCCTATCCTAACGGATGTTAGCGATCAATAAGGCTACTTGCACCTTGGAAACTACAGTTCGAAAGAGTGATGTAGATTTGTTGAACCAATTTCGGAGATTCTTCAGCTATGAGGTACGTCTACGACCAGGACTTCTTTTCTCTGTAGTAATTCGTACTTTTCGCCTCTCATCACATGTCCAAGGTACTCTAGTTTCCATCGTTTTATACTGGCCATAAGTTCCAAGGAGCAATTCATTTTTCTAAAATTTCTACGTTGGTTACTCTATTTATCCATGAAACTCGTAGCATGCATTTGTATGCCCACATTTCAAATGCACTGATTTTGTTAGGTCCTGCGTCAACGTCCAGGCTTCTACGCCATACAGTAGCACGGAAAACACATAACATTTATGAAATCTTCTCCTTAGATGTAATTTTAACCTGCGGTTGCATAATATACATTTCAGTAATTATGCACATTGCAATTAGTTTTCAGAAATAAATGATCAAAATAATTATTAGATCATAAGGTGTACGTACTCCTTGTAGTGGAATTTCTCACAAGTGAAGTAAGTTTGAATACGGTTCCGCTCAAGAACGTTTTATTCTATACCCCATTCCAATTTGTTTTTGACTGTCCTTATTTTTTCAGGCTACTTCACATAGTCGTGTGAACAATGGTTCTCTAGCTACGGTTTACCGCGTGGAGGTGTTCCCGCGCGCATCGTACACTCTCCCACTATTTTATTCAGGCAAAGTGTTTACTGGGGGTTCAACTCATCATGCTGAACAAATTTCTTCTAAAACATCTGAATGTAAAAAAGATATTTCAGACTCGATTCTGATGGCGATGACATTTTCATTCTCGCGACCGGTTATTGTGATTGTCACTGCTTCGAGCTGAAAAAACATTATTTAAAACTAAATAGCACATTTTTCCCGGTAAGTTCTACCTACGTGCGAATTTGTATCTAACCATTGACAGTTTTTTTAAAGTTTCTTTTCGTTACTAACAGGTTAGCCCACAAATTAAAACAGTTGACTCCGCTCGGAGCTGTAAAGAATTGTGAGAAATTGCCTCCAACCTCTGACGTCTTACGCCTGCATCTTCGAAGATGCCACTACCAGGTAAGTAGATGAAATATGGAAATGCATTCTGTATTATTATTTAACACTCTGTCCGGAGAACTGTGGCTGGAGAGTTGACGCCACTACCGTAGAAGCAAACCTCATGACGTTGCCGCCTATACCCGCATCCTGCGATGCTCTTTGTGCATGTGGTTGCAAAGGAACGTGCCAGGCAAATCGGTGTCGGTGCAGAAAACGTTCTCATCAATGCATGAACATTTGAAATTGCCGGGCTCTAGGTATGCTTAAATTTGTTATGTTAGATAAACTTTTCTGTTGACCTCTGTGTGATGTATGAATTACACGTCGTTTTCTAGGTAAATCCATAAGCTTTAAAATCTCTGAGATAATTTTCTCATAACTGCTGTCACTTTCCTACAAATCGAGAAGAAAGATAGAGAATATACCGAGGCGGAAAGTGTTCCATTCTTGTCGAGAGAAGTATAATTCACCGAGAGGAAAGCTAGTTCTCGAGACAGGGGAATAGTACTTTTGCCGAGGTTTGTATACGATTTTATTCACAACTAAAGAACAAGCAACATTATAAGCTCAAATAAAAAAATTTTGGAACACATCCATCACGGCTTCTCGTTTAATATTGAAGGTCGTGACAATGCGACTTTTAATTTTTACTTTAATGAGAAGCCATAAATGTTATGCTTACTATTTTTCCATTGGTTTTGTCGTTACTTGTTATCAATAATTCACTTATTAAATATGCTTATTAAAGAAAATGTGTTTGTTTCCACCTATTGCTTGCGTTCACTCACCATCTACGCACGTGAGAAAAAAAGGTTGCATACTCTTGACCCTTTATCAAAATTGGCAAGTTGTCAATTTGACATTGATAGTTTAAATCGATAGTTGCTCCCCCACAGGTTGGGAAGTGGTCCATTACTGACCGCTTCATCTCATTATTGTCTCCTTTTTTTTTGTTATTACTGACCGATTAAAGTAAACCCGCAGAAGCATTCACTTTTCAACCTTTAAAGGGTTAGAAAAGCGGTATGTTACAAACTAATTGTGAATAACATTTTTTTCACTTTTTCATGGAATGTCGAAGGCTGTATTTTAAAAACTACTTATAGTATATCGATATAAATTCAGCATTGATGTTTAGGAATCTAATGTACATTAACTTCTTTAATAATTTGCTCCTATCCGTACCGTTTTTCTGTAAAATGAAAAAAAAACACGCCGAGGGACACTTTGGTGGGGGAAGAGCTGGACGGGGGAGGGGTTGCAACGGGAATTTTTTTATTCAGCGGGGTTGAATTAGTGAGAAAACACCATTTACCAAAAAGTAGTATGATTTGCTTTTAGACTCATAACAGAAGCCTTTTTTCAAGTTTTTAACCGGACTATGATGTGCTACCGAAAAATTTAAGTTACCGTCCAAGTAAAACTTGAATAATTGTAGGGTTTTCTGCAAGGTTAATTAGAAACACGAGAAGGATGCAATCTCATCTTTTGTATTGGTTGTTTTTTTATTAGTGTCAAGTTAATTAAAGAAAATACCGACTATGAGTTATAGCTATAAATACAAAATTGTATATGTGTGCGTCGATTAAGTCAGCTAAAGTGAATTTTTGAAATGACTTTAATATTTTAATTTTGCGATAGATTTCCTGCTTGCGGTTAACAAATTCTTTTTGTTACTTTATTTGTACTGTGACCAGGGGTGGATCCAGACTTCAGATTTGGGGTGGTCATGGATTGATTTTTGTTTCGGGGGAGGGGGGGGATTGCCCAACTGAATACAAAAAAAATATTATTCGCTCATATTATATTATATTCCTGATTTAAATGATCTTTCGAATCACAATATATCGCATTGACACATCCAACCATATTAAAACATCTTTAGAAATTTAGAATCACGTTAAATTCAACGATAGTATAGGATACAACATTACAACAATGATTGAATTAGAAGTTGATTTAGACTTATTTACTAAGTGCAAATGTCGATAGTCACATAGTTGACTACGTCTGAAATAGGATAGCTCTCCCATCTGTGGGTCGAAACAATTAATACCCACAAAATATTCATTTTTGGCTATTTAATTAATAGAATAATAAATCAAATAATAGTTCTTAATCATCTTCCTTAGAATCTCAAGTTCTTAGGTAATATTTTATATTTAATTTAATTTGTTTAACAAATTGAGTTTCATAAATTCTTAAATTATGTATATAATATAAACTATTAACTATTAACACATTGACTACCAACTACGAGATAACTCGTAGATTGCGTTCTTTTCTAAGACGCCAACTACGAGTTATCTCGTCCTGTGTTTACTTGCCATTTTTGTGCAGCTACGATTAAACTCGTAGTATATCAGTGCTAATATCGATAGGTGGCTTCTCGGAAAAGAACAAAAAATCAATCCTGGCTTACATGAACAGAAAATTCATTAAAAAACGAACAAAAAATATAATATTTACAATAGTTTATTTTAACATGGGAATTCCCTATGTCCAGAAATTCAAGAGACACAGTGTGTGTATATATATATATATATATATATATATATATATATATATATATATATATATATAATATGTAGTGAAACCTTTCTGGGCCATCTAATAGTTTTTATTAGAGATGAGTAGTACGAAAGCATTTGATCTGATCGGTCAATGCCAGACATTCCATTATTGTAATCTCGAATTATATTTGGTTTTATAGAAATTTTTCCATTGCGATTGGCCACCTCTAGGATTTCAACAGCATGCATGTTTGAAATGCTAAGGACATCTCGTTTGTCATGACCCCCATGCCCCCCGTGGATCGGCACCTGACTATGACAATCGGAATTTGACCTACGCATTTTATTCTGTGTTGATGTTTTGAAAAAAGGCCAATTATCTGTCCATATTTTAAACAGGTGTTTTGCAGAAGTGCAAGATATTCCTTATATATTTATTTTGAAATTTGACGTGCTTTAACTGGTATTTTATGTTTGCAGATGTAAACGTTCCGCTTAACATGCAATGCTTGTCTTAATACCTTTGTTTTTTTTAACGTTCACTCATATAGGATCTTTTATATGAATCTGGTGTTGTTTATCTGGTGTATATTTATCAAATCCCAAGTATGTCAATGAATTTATAAATATTCTTATTTATTGCAATTGTAAATCAAATTGCAATTTGGCAAATATTTTGGTTCAAATTTCAGTAATGCATTACTGTTTATAGTCATTAATATAGTCGGGCCGGCGAGATGTGTCTTATGACTCATCTTTTAGTAAAGCATGATTTAAGATAATTAAAAACGTATGTCGTTATTGGTTCATATAGTTAGTAATTTTGAATACCAACAAAACATCGTCAATGTTTCTAGGTTATTTTCAAATTTAAGCCGCGCTATCAAATTTAAATAAAATTATTGTTCCAATATCTCGGGATTTAGCATCCACTCGTGTAAATAAAATCAAATTTCGTTTAAGGTCTGTTCGCACTTATTCTGGCATGTAATGTCCACCGTGTGTGGGTAGTCATATGATAAAAATGTATTGTACAACTGTAAACGATTATCAGAACCAAGACCGGGTCAATAAAATTTCGTTTTGGATCTGTTTTACAAATTAATTATAGACTGTAATTTGGTTATCGAAGCCATTTATAAATAACTGATTTTGTCATAAATAAATACACTGTATTGGATGTTAAAAATGAAATTTATTATTAGTTAATAATATAACCGATTTTAAAAATCTCAGTTTACAGTTTGTCTATATATTATATATATATATATATATATATATATATATATATATATATATATATATATATATATATATATATATATATATATATATATATATATATATAATTTTTGCTTTAAATTCAAATATTGAATTGAATAATTAAAAGTCAACACCTTCACTTTCACTATCATCTTCACTCGACTCTCCGACATTGATTACTAGAGGTTTTACCATTTCCTCGGCTCTTTTTAGAACGTCCCACCACTGGCTCATTTCCCTTGCAGCATGTAAAATACACTTTTGCCACAGTTCTCCAGTTACTTGGTTAAGTGAATCCTTCCATAGCGATAAAACATTCTCGTTCCTGAAGCCCTGTCTTCCAACGTTTTTGTTGTCCATATTAACTCGATAGGATTGAATTGGCAGTGATACAGAGGTAAACGTAAAATTTTACGTCCCCATTGATGAGCGATTTCATCAATTGCATATATTTTTGGAACTTGTAAATACTTGGCAATTTGTAATAATTGCACTTTCAGCATATCAATGAGGAATGTTGTGTTTTCTTAAAGATTGAAGAAGATCTTCTTTCTTCCAACGACTTGAAGGTAATTTTTCTACTAGTGTAGAATGATAACTGGCATTGTCAAGAATTATCAAACTTGGTTTTTCTAAATTTGGTAAAAGCTGTTCTTGAAACCATTTTTTAAGTAAATCAGCGTTCACATTATCGTAGTAGTCTGCTGTCTTACTTTTCCTGGAAAATACCAATGATGAATTATTTAATTAATTTTTGTGCTTTTCAAATCATTATCATGGCATGATTTTCGAACGCTTCCTCGAATAAAAATCCTCGTCTCATCCAAAAAGATAGGATCGTAACTAATTTCACAACTTTTATTAGCAAAATATTTTCGCAAAAATGTTGCTCGAGCACCTGCAATATGAATCTTCTCCATTAAACGCCTTCTTCCATCGTCAACTTTGAATTCAAACACAATTTTGTGTAACAATTGTTTCAAATTCGTTTTACTGAATGTAAATATTTTATCTTCTTTAAGTTCAGTTTGGAGTTTTTCGATAGTAATATGTGAGCCTAAAATTAAAGAGTGATTAACTCCATCTCAACAATAATTTCTGAATTATTTACCAGTTGCATGCATGGTGTAAATTTTTCGTTTCAAAATGTCTTTCACGTATTCGTCGACATCCTCTGACTTCGACTTCAAACGCAGCCTATGTTTTTGCGGTGAATTCCCAGATTCTAAAGCGAGAGCCATTCTTACCTTTGTCCGAGTTACGGTTTTCTCGGAAATGCCGCATGCGAGAGCAGTTTGCTGCAAC
The DNA here is from genome assembly GCA_036346205.1 of Vesta saturnalis. Taxonomy (NCBI): domain Eukaryota; kingdom Metazoa; phylum Arthropoda; class Insecta; order Coleoptera; family Lampyridae; genus Vesta; species Vesta saturnalis. The sequence goes on along the minus strand of JARFJB010001233.1, from coordinate 1,769,080 downwards.
ATAATATTACATAAATATAAATTTAAACAGTGAAAATTATTACCGTACCTGGATAATGAAATTTAAAGGTAAACTTGGCCCCCCGTTATCGTGTTTCATCTCGAAATAATGCAGTATATTCATTAACATTACTTGAGTTGGCTTTTCAAAGATCTGCCTTTTAATGACATCATTATATGCTGCAAAATAAATAAATGAATTCAATCAATTGGAAATACATTTTACATTATAAACTCGTAATAGTGAATATTAATAATAATAGTTTTGAAAAAAACTGTTGTTTACAAATGCAATGGAAACTAACAAATTACGAAGCGAAAGATAAATTATTATAACTACAAAACACGATGCGATTATACAAAACGAAATACGAAGAACAATTTGAGGTTAAGTAGCGAAGACATCTGACAGCGTCATGCGGTTTGACTTTAGAAACGACATACGTTTTTAAGTCCTGCATTTAAAATGTATAGCAGACGTATAAATTATAACCCGTCTTTCTTTAAGTGGGAACTTCGCACTAAGATAAAGGGAAACAGATGCATTTCACAGTAATAATTATATCCCCATTCTTGAGTCCGCCATGAGACACCTCTCCCCGGCGCTGCTATAACCAGCTGTGTTAACGCATAGAGAGGATAATTAATCTTTTTTTTTAGTGTTTATGAATAACAAATCCATTGAGTTAGTATAGTTGGAGAGGTGACATATCAAGAAACGAGCGATTATCACATCTGCCTTATTGGTATGACATAGCCGCCAAGTCGTGACCGTAAACGTCAATCGTTTGTTAAAGCCTTTTTATTAATTAAAGTGCGTTGCATTTTAATAAATGAATGTATAAATTTAAAATCTTCACTCTATGTATAGAAATGGCGTAGTGTGTGCTACGTTCATGTAATACTAGAAGCGGTGTGAATAAACAAGTAACAAAGTATCACACAAGTGCCCATGGTAAGCGCATTTTCCTTTACAAAAAACCCGGCCTTCCCAATGTTCCACCGTTGAAGGCCTTTGATAATTGCAAACATCTACATAATACAGAACCTAATGCTAAAATCCCATCTCGATTTTCGGTAGCTTCAAAATTTTAAAATTAGACAACTAAATATTGGACAAAAGAGTGGCTAAGCTATCTTTCGATTTTCGGCTGAAATAGGTGTTCTTATAAAAGAAATAAAACCGTAATTTTTGTATTAATGTTCAAAATTGGATTTTTATTGCTTCCACAATATTAATGCGTTTTGCTTCTTCCCGAGCGTAATTAATTAAACCTATATTTGGGCGGTCACTTGCACACTCAGCCATCAAAAATGGTGACGCAAGGAGGAAGACTGCGGAATTTAGTGTAGTCACCTAAAATACATAAAATTCATTTCTTTGGCATCTAGGCAATCGTTTGACTTCCCAACAAAATTTGTGCATATATCACGATTTTGACATCGCTTTGATCAAAATAGACATTTACCGAAAATGCATTCACTTTTTGGGCATAGCGGTAACTCGTTTTTTCAATGAAATTGTTGCATAAATAACGATTTTAACATCGCTTGATCAAAATACGCATCGTCACTAAAAATGCATGGAATTCAAAGAAAGTGTCGCCGATACCTCAGTTTCACTTGTACGTACCCAATTCTGACACTCCGTTCCCGAAATATACTTATTTGAAATCCTGACGGATACGTCTCGTCGAGACCGATCACCTTCCCTTTGTTGGTACCCTCTCCAACGCTGCCTTCCCCAGACATGCGCATTTGAAATTGAAGTGTTGCTACCGAGGAGTGGGGTGGTTGGAGGCTAGGAAAATGATAAACATCAAATTCACATTATCCGCTCAAAATTAGTTTAAAATGGTGTGTTACACATATTTCTGCTTCAACTGGGTGAAGGGTGTAACGATTTTATTATACCTAATTCGTTTGTCTATTTTTTAATTTTCTACACGCATACTCCATCTTACGATAGAAAGAAAAGTCATATTCAAATTTCAAAGGCACTTATCAACAATGATTAGGAACGTCCTCCAAACAAGTATTTTTAAAAACCTTTGAAATTAAACGTTGCGTTTACCTGTATCAAAATTTACGGATTTGATTATTGAGAGTTTGGTCAATTTTAATTAATTTATTTTTGAAGGAAAAGTCCTCTTAACGAGGCGTAACTTATGTTCCTTTAATTACCCAAAACTTATAACAATCTCTTAGCTTTTTTACGTATTTCTCATATTAGCATGTTGTATTGGATACGAGGCAATGGAATTTTAAGATACCTGAATTTTGGAAAACACGTTGAAAATGTCGCAATTTAGTCTGGGAAATTCGCCATGAGCATTTGTGTTTTTCGAAATTTTCCAACCGAACAAGGTTAAGTTCAGTATCTTATCAGGAAGCGTGCAGGAAGCATCACACATTAATGGTTATAAAAAGTGTCGCCCAACGTGGGGCCACTATTTTTAGAGTGATCTTGAAGTAAATTTTTTGAATTTAAATAATACATATTTAACATTTTATTTTTTAACAATTTCATCATGAATGTTAATGCGTTAAGACTGGATGAATTGGCCCATGAACTTCTGTGGATAAATATTAATCCCGAGGGTATAACTGTTCATGCAAAATACAGATCCCTTCGTGCAAAAGTAACATTAGAAAAAAATTAATGTTTCTTTAATTACATCTTATACATCCGTTATCTTTGACATAAAACTAGAACTTGATGTTTGTGGAAAAAAGCTAATTGAGTTAGGGGCGTGTTAAGTATCTTGGAGGTGGCTTAACTTACCAAAAGGAAGATAAACAGAATAATTAATTATGTGTTACTTAAAACATAAAGAGTACCATCGCTTTCTCTGACCTTCTTATTTTATACCAGGTGCGTCAAACACTACAGGGCGTTATTAAATAATTATATTCAGTCTTCTAATATTTCTGAATACAGTAATTTAAATCTCATATTTTTACTCGTTTAAATAGACTAGAACCATCTGATGATAATCTTCAACAAGAACACGCTAAAGTATGTTGAGAATGCCTTTATTTAATTAAACTCTTAAATAATACACCAGAAAACTGCGATGATAATAGTAACCCAGATAATATTCATATTTCTCAGAATAATTTACAACATGAAACCCCGCTCGTGAACTCTACTACCGCTAGATCACGCGTATCGTTTTTTGGCCCTGCTAATCAACAATACAATCCTCCTGAGAATGATTACCTAATCAATACAGCATCTTCTCATAATGAATCACCTTACCTGACCATCAGAATTTGTGACATAAACTAGATAGTATTCCATTTCTACATAACTTTCCTTATAGACCGGCAGCTCTTAAGTCAATTCCAGTTTGCAAATGGAATTTAACTTTTACTTGCGATACATTCGTAACTGGTGTTAATTCGTTTTTACGAAGAGTGGAGGAGCTGCGAATTGCTCGAAACGTTTCAACCTCACAACTTTTTTAATAATGCAGTTGATTAATTTTTGGGATCAGGTTTAGGTTGGTTTAGGGCAATTCGTAACCGAATTAATACTTGGGAACAATTAGTAAATCAAGTATTGTGGGATGAGATTAAACGTCGTAAGCAAGGTTCAGATGAGAGGCGTACAATTTTCGTTGCGCTATGGTTAATACCAAAATGTTATGGGAACAGTTAAATTACCCATCAGTATTGAACGTGTGACTAAAACTTTAAATGCACTTGTTTCAGATAGTATAGAAACTAGCGTGATTCTTGGCATAGATTTCTGTTACAGGTTGAGTATTAAAACAGATTTTTCTCGAGATAGTTTCTCTGTTTCAGAATTATTATCTTTAAAAACTATTCATGGGATTGATGATTTAGATCCTAAACAATCAATTATTCTTTCACGCACTGTCGAACTGTTCAAAGAAATTTCCTGGTCAATTTTGGGCAAAACAAATAAAATAATACATAAAATAGATACTGACGACGCCCTCACTTTAAAACAGCAAGATTTCCCTTTATCACCGGCTATGCAAGTCCTTGCTGACAGAGAGCCCGATAAAATGTTATCCATGGGAACGATACGTTCTTCTACGTCACCTTGGTCTTCGCCTATGCTCTTAGTAAAAAAGAAAGATGGAAGTAGTTTCATTTGTTTCTATGGTAGGAAACTAAATGCAGTTACAAAAAAGACGCGTACCCGCTTCTCTATCCTTCCTCTATTCTGGATAAATTAAGGGATGCCAAATATATTAGTTCCATCGACCTTAAGAAAGCATTCTACCAAATCCCTCTTCACGCTGATTCGTTCGAAATAACGACATTCGCTGTACCTCGTCGCGGATTATTTGAATAAATGTATATAAATGTTACACGTCATCAATTAATGATTTGTTTAAATAAATAAATAAAATATTTTAATTATTACATTTCTATTATGGTTAAAATTGAGATACACCCCATATAGACTTATAGGCACAAACCTAGTGTTATTTACTCGTTTACATTACACATTATTATTATTCATTATAAGTAACATTAATAGTTATAAAAAGTAGCGCCCAACGTGGGGCCACAATTTTTGGAGGAACTTGAAGTAAATCGTTTGAATTTAAATAATACATATTTACCATTTTATTTTTTAACAATTTCATCATGTATATTAATGCGTTAAGAGCGGATGAATTGGTCCATGAACTTCTGTGGAGAAATATTAATCGCTAGGGTATAACTGTTGATACAAAACGCAGATCCCTTCGTGCTAAAATTTCATTAGAAAAAATTAATGTTTCTTTAATTGCATCTTATACACCCGTTGCCTTTGATATAAAACTAGAACTCTATGTTTGTGGAAAAACGCTGATTGAATTAGGGACGTTAGTAAATAATTATATACAGTCTCCTAATATTTCTGAATACAGTAACTTAAATACCAGACTATCTCATCTTTTTACTCGTTTAAATAGACTAGAACCATCTGATGAAATTGAGACTTATAGGCACGAACCCAGCGCTATTTACCCGTTTACATTACATATCATTATTATTTATTATACACAACATTAATGGTTATAAGGGGAGACTATGAGCTACCGGATTCAACCTACCCCCCAATTTTCCCGACCCCCCGCTGCTGAAAGTGATTAATCTTTGATAGTTGCAAACCTCCACAAAATACAAAATCGAATGAAAAAAAAAGATATCTTTAAAACTGAAGGAGTAGTTTGAATAACGAAGACGGATAAATGTTTCGTTTAAGGAAATTGCGCTAAAAATAAAGAGGTGTAGTATTTGCAACGTACCACACAAAATTAAAAACACTGAACGCGATTTTGGCCCAAAGGTAATCTATACGAATGGGTCGCATAATTTAGCTCTAGGTCATCGCGGTAACAAATTTTGCCTTGGCCCTAATGAAATTGGTATAAATATACACTTTCACCACTATTTGACTCAAATTTTCGGAAACGGTAGGACTAAATTCTGACCAACTCTCACAGGCCATAGAATCTAGCTTTTGATCAAGTAACAAATCCATTTTGCCGCGTCTCCAACGAAGTTAGTATGCAAGGCCTCGAGCAAAGTTCAGTTCAAATGCTGACCAACATGACCAGGAAGCGACATAGTAGGGAAGCAAAGTTAGACATTTGTTCTCGCTCGTAAATGTTAACAGCTGTGCCTTACGTTTCAATTTTCTTACTCATTTTTACGCAATGCTTTAGTACATAAGAAGGTGGACAGTATAGAAGGAATTATCTTTTACTAAATGGTTCAATCGTTTGTAAAATGCGAATAGATAAATCCTAGTCATCAAATAATAAAGAACATACTATGCCTGCAATACTTCCTGCTGTTTGAGGTTAGGCCTATCTTTAAATCGGTTTAAGTCGGTTTGTGTTTGTTTCATGGTCCTCACAATATATCCTTCTGATGACACTTCCGCTATTTGAATATCTTACTAAAGTTCTATTCAAGTATCTCACCAAATTTCATACAAATTTTGGTTCGAAATAATTCAAACCGAAGGAGTAGCTAAATATCCTTATTTGATGAAAAAGAAGTATAGAATAAGAATTAAAATAGCGTACCTAACTTAACTGTTGTTTGTGTTTCGTGGTCTGCACAATATATCTTCTGATTGCATTTCAGCCATTTGAGTGTCTACTCTTATTACTACCCTATTCTAACATCTTAGCCTACTTTTATACGAATTTTGGCTTCAAACTGTTCAAACCAACAGTTCTCAACACACAACAAACCAAGTACAATTATGAGGTCATCTTAACCGTTAAAATGCGTTGATTTAAAACATAATTTAGTTACTAAAACCAATATATAGCTAAAAAAGGCTTAAATGCCGCCAAATACCTTCACTTATCCGCTTAACGCATTAGGCCATAAACAGTTGTTTAGTAATTGATATTGCTCAAATAATTTTCAAGGGTTGCAGGATTCTTCGTTATGCTGCTTTAATTTATAAATCAGTATACGGTAAAATAATTAACAATGGAAATAAAATATCTACTTGCTTTGAACGTCCATTTGGTTTATTTACAATCTATGAAATAATACCCTATTCTTTACATTTACAAAATTAAATATTTATTTTTTAATAAATTAATATGTGTAGCTTTTAATAGAAATAACATTGTATTAAATATAGAGTTTCTACAACGTTGCCATATGTTCGGATCTCGTTTTTCTTATAGTCTGTCCAAACCTCCAAATTTAGTACGGGTTCTTATGGAGTAACTTTCTCTTTTACGATCTGTAGTCATTTCTAAATAACGGTATCCTTGTTCTTCACAACTATGTTGTCAAACATAAAATGTAATTTAATAACAAATTATAAAAATTTAATATTAGTCAAGTTGCTTTGGTATATGTGAATCCTTGCGATATTGCAGGCTCACATTCCATTAATATAAGTAATTTGATTTTATTCTCATTATATTTAGAATTTACTAGTACTACATACATAAAAGACAAAATTTACATCGATTGGGACTTGAACCTTGATGGCGCAGTTGGTTAGCGCGGTACTCTAGCAAAGTACAGGTCGTAGGTTCAAATCCTACTCGAAGTAAACTTTTTATTTATGTATTTAATAAAATTAATAATAATTTTTAATAACAAATTAATATCAACTGCGTGCACTGTTAAATTTATTGCTTGCTTCTACGATATTTACCGAATTAAACTAACTCCATTTATTAAAAATCGTTTATCCACAACCGACACATTATCATGTCATAATTCAACTGCTTACAAACGCATTATAAACACTATAAAACCCTAGTGTTATACATTCATAAAACACTAGGGTTTTATATTCATAAGACACTGTAGCGTTTTCATTTTTATTTATTAAAGTTAACATTTATAGAAACATTCTTATTATTTTCTTCTGAAATATTATTGTCGGGAACATTGACGTTAAATTTAGTTATACCCGGGGTTATACCACTTGTACTCGGAACCGAATCAATAGCTGGATTCAGAATTTTTGAACTTTCTCCTTGAATCTTTCTGGCTCTATCCATTTTATTTGACACTGCGTCTTCAATATAGCCTTCTGCCACAGAGGATGACTTCCATCCACCGTGGCGTTTAATAGTCGTAAGATCTCCTCCTGCATTGGCCAATAATGTAGCGGAGGATCTCCTCATACTATGGCCTGTATACAAAGCAGAATTTGGTAAATTAAGGAAGGCAGCTATTAAAGCAGGTATTCTTGACATAGTGTTAATACCAACTGGCTGAGTTGTGCATCTTCCATTTACGTATCGCAAAAAAAATCTGCCATTACATGCATTTTGTGTAGGATGCAAAAGTACATACTTTCTGTAAAGTGCTAAGGCGTTAATGCTAAAACCATCTTCCATAAGTGCAAAACTACGTGGAACATGGGTTTTTGTATCTGGTATTGAAACGTACAAATAAGCCCCTTTGTCTTGTATGTCGTCTATTTTTAAAAAGGTCAACTCGTTACATCGGCAAGCGCCAGCAATACCAAATATTAATGCAACCTAAACAAATTGAAAATTAGACAAAAAACAACTTAGTGAACAAATTTCACCTTCATCATTAAATATTTCTCATCTGGAGATTCCTTCAGAAACTTTTTAATGTGCTCTTGTTCCAGAACTTTGGCTTTCTTCGCTTTGTAGGTTCTGGATTTAGTTTTCAAGAATGCTATTAATTTATCATATTTTGAAATATCTATATTCTTATGCACTTTTATTATATAAGGGTCTTATTAGGCATATAAAACACGCAAGAAAATAAACGCGATAGCGTTAGCTCGAGCGTTTATTTTCTTAAGTGTTTTATATGCTAATAAGACCCGAATGTAATACAAAACTTTATCCACAACCGACAATAAATTAGAATGAAATGTACTTAATTATTCTAGTTAATTTAATTTTAATTCAATTTTCTTATTATTTGAATTTATGGGTGGTCATGGATTTATTGCTATAGTGACTGAATATGAAAACGCTACAGTGTCTTATGAATATAAAACCCTAGTGTTTTATGAATATAAAACACTAGGGTTTTATAGTGTTTATAATGCGTTTGTAAGCAGTTGAATTATGACATGATAATGTGTAGGTTGTGGATAAAATAATTAAGTACATTTCATTCTAATTTATTGTCGGTTGTGGATAAAGTTTTGTATTACATTCGGGTCTTATTAGGCATATAAAACAGTTAAGAAAATAAACGCTCGAGCTAACGCTCTCGCGTTTATTTTCTTGCGTGTTTTACATGCCTAATAAGACCCTTATATAATAAATAACTATCTTTTCAGAATAATTTCTATAATTGTATGATTGAGGTTACGTTGTAGAGTTTTGTATCATATGGAGATGGTGTAACGAACCGCAATTCCTTACTACAGAATTTTTGAATTAATTATTTAACAATCAGCCCTCGTAAAAGAAATGATGTAAGATTTCTTAGTATTCAATATTACTCAGTACCTAATTTAATATTTCTTAGTATTTCGTTTGATTGCACAACCAAAAATTAATTTGTTTCCCCTCCAACGTAGATTTCATAAAACATCGAATGTTTTATACGTCAGAGTAATCTCCGCCAATTACAGATAGGATTCCCCCAAACGGAAGCCACCACCGCCTACCGAGAGTCCCCTATAAGAACCGCGCCGCGCACCTTTTGAAAGGAGAAGAAGAGGATTTTTTATCCGATCCTAGCGAAGAGTTCCATCGCGCCTCGTGAACACATCCCGCCGCCGAGAATTATTTAGTTGATTTTACCAGCTCCTGTATTATTTAGTCCGTGAGACTAACTCCTGTTCCAGAAAACCTGCACGTGACGGTTGTTTTAAAGTAAATCGCCGCAGACCTAGTGATAGCCGCCGCGAGTTTAGCTCCCTGTATTTGCAAACGCGCACCGCGAACCTTTTGTAAATAAATAGCTATCCTCGATCTTTGTGATTAACGACATGTAAGTCTGTAGAGTAATTCATTACACACACACACACACACACACACACACACACTAAACCCCCAGGCAGCGACGGGCCAAGTCCCGAAGCAGTCGGGTGTACACGCATAACACACACAAAACCCTCAGGCAGCGACGGGCCAAGTCCCGAAGCAGTCGGGTGTACACACAGCATACACATACAAAAACCCTCAGAGAGCGACGGGCCAAGTCCCGAAGCGATCGGGTGTGCATACACCACCTACACATACCAAAGGTGTTTCGACGGGTCAGCCCGAAGTCACCTAGATCACTACACTCTACCATACACCTGACGACGGGAGCTAGATAGGACTGTACAGCCCTGCAGCTCTCATCATTTACTCTCACTTACATTCCAAACACCTGCAATCACCAGCTCGCTGGCGAAGACCGAAGTGCCTGTAATCACAAACGAATTAAACGTAGAGTATCCGTCAAAGACCTGTAGAGAAGAAAAATCGTACATCGATAACCACGCGCTTAGTAATTGGGTTTCAAGAAAACAATCAATTAATAGTTTTCCACCAGCTTATTCCGCAAGTATAAAACCGCCTTCAATAAATACGCGTTTTGTGCGTATACATTTATGTAAATTACGCTTGCATCTACGTGAGATTTCGTTCATTTACATAAAAGAAATCACCACCATAAAATTACATCCCAGAAGATAACGCGCAAATATATTAATTATACAACCAAACAGGTATAATCCGCCCAGCCTAAATTCAATGCGAAAGTAAACCTCTGAAAATATTAATATTATCGAACGTAATAGATCGCGAAGGTAAATTGTTTCACGAAGCATACGCGCCTATCCGTCTTCCAGTAATTACTAAAGTTAAAGCAGCAAGCAAGTAGGTCGGTGAACGATGGCCATGCGTACGACCGTGAACTCGGGATATCGATTTTCACTAGTGACCTAGATCTGCGCAACCCCCATTTTAAAGTAAACAGTAGTTTGTTTATTTATTCTTTTCTTTTGTAGACAGGGCCGTATCCAGCATAAATAATTAATTAAACGCAACGTTATTAATCATTTAAACATTACGTTCCTCATTGAGTGTAACTAGGGAGTATTAATATTTGTTTACAGAAACGACTTCGACAAAACTAAGCCGCTTTCCCAAGTGAGTGGAATAGGACATCCAAATTCTCCGTACCAACCTAGTGGATGCCCAGACGCCGCTGTCTAAGTATTAAGTTTCAATTGTTTTCTCAATTTTATGTTTATGTTGGTTGTTCATAATGTTATTAGCCTAGTTTAAGTGTGAATACGTTAGAATTGTACATAAGAGGATAATATACTATATATATATATATATATATATATATATATATATATATATATATATATATATATATACTATTAAACCGTTTTACTATAATTATTTTATGTGGACAGTGTAGAGCTAAAGTTTAAATCTTCCGACGAACCCACCCCCTTCTTTAGTTTCTAATCTAAAGACCGATTGCAGTTTAGCCGCGGCAAATATAAAAATTGTGAGAAAGGACCTTACAATGGAAGCTGAATGTGGTCCTGCAAACATAAAACAACATAGTGGAAAACACTTCAGCCGTAAGGAGAAATGACTCATGAATGTACTTAATTATTTCTTGGCCACAACGAACGTTAGTACAGCTGTTACAGAAGCCAACAAAGCTTTATGTTACACAGAGCGTAGTATGTATTCTATCAAAAAAGGAAGACCAAACCGGAGCAGTAGCTAGTCCGAAAAAACGCATGAAACGGAAAGGTGCACAAAACTCAATGATCGTCTTCGTGTATATGACGAGAATATACAGTCGACGTAAAGTGCACAATTTTTTAATTGAAAATATTCCACCAACGATGAATAGTATCCTTTCTTCCATTAATGGTGATGATGATCTACCAAATTTTAAACGCAGTGCACTATTCAACCTCTTAAAAGATATGGGTTTTGAGTTTCAAAAGATGCAACGCAAGAGTATCCTTGTTGAACATTATAAGATGGAGGCATAAATACTAAATACGCATCAGAAGATTCCGAAAAGAAGGTACTTAGTCTTTTATTCGATCTCTAATTACAATTAACAATGTTCACTTTTTAGGTAAATATATTATATACACCGATGAATTGTGGGGCACGCAGTTAGTAAGGCATGGTGTGACACCACTATTGAAAGTGGTCGTCAGGTATTCGTTCAAGGACTCAGTACAGGTTTTGGACCCCGATTTGCCTTAGGTCATGCTGGTGGCGATAATGACTTTATTCCTGATGCGGAACTTACTTTCCTCTGTACGAAGAATACAGCCGATGTGCACAATGAAATGTACCCCTACATTACATACGCTTTTCTAAAAAATACAGTTCAAAGATTCAATTTGTATAGATTAAGGGTAATCTTTGTCGGTATATTCATAAGTACATTGCAGATTTATCTAAATCTGTATTGCATTGCAAATATTTTTATTAATTTTGAGATTAGAAATAGTGCCTCTCGTACCGTAGATGTAGTATTATTATAACCGTAATATGATATTATAGGTGCAGTAATCTATTGGCATAATAAGTTTCGCAAACCTGCACTGTTTTTTCATAAGCTCCATACTGAATTTGGAGGTTTGGACGCGCTATAGATACAATCGTCGTTTCAACTGCGTACCGCTTAAACGCTTTAACGTCAAAATAGTAGAAATGTTTGTAACGTTTTAGCTGTGGAATGCTGTATATAAAAAAAAAGTAAACATAATACAACATAACCCTTAACTGTTTATTGGTAATCTATTTTGTGAAGAATGTCCGACTCCAAAGTATAAATCGCCGCGTATTTTTATCTCAAACTTAAGCGGAAGCAGAGGTAATAAACAAAAGTGTGGGTGTGAGTTAATAAAAAAAACAAACGTTGTAACCTCACACCGTTACAAATACGCCGCTAAAAGTTGAACGAAACGAACTTTTCGATGTCGTCAAATGACGACGAAACAGTATTCAGCTGCACTGCGACGTTCTCAACACAAAATGGATTCTGATTGGTTAATACCGAAAACGTTGGTATGGCATAATAATACACAAGAAAAAGGTGAGATCCACAAATGGATCTCGACTTTCCAAAAGGATCTCACCTTGGCCATCATATACATCAAAACGATTTCACTCTTCCTTTTTTTTAAATCAGGGTATCCAGGAAGATGATGTCGAAATATTCGGGAGTGAGTAGATGAGGTCAAGATAATGTTATAACTTATAAGTAACTACAAATAAATTTTTGTCATACGAGCCCTTTTTTCTGAGTTATAGGCCTTTAAAGTTGCAAACTAAAAACCGTTGTTTAATTATAATTTATATATTATATGTTGGAACAGCATAAAATTTTAGTGGTTGGTTACGTACCTATATCCATGTGCTGTGTTTGATGATTGTGCAGTTCGCGCGGCCAAAGAATGCCTCGTGTCGCGCATGGATGTTCGTGCATTCGGCCGTACTCGTTAACGCAATAGCGACTGAAAGCATTACCAGTGGTGTCGGTGTCGCGTTTTCAATTATTCGTCACCAAACCACAAGAAATTTTAAAATATTTTATTTATTTGAATTACATATGAACAGTAATAGTTTAAACAATTATAAAATAAAAAAATAACCATGTTGACAAGTAATAAATTTTATATTTGAATTACAAGTGAACACAACAGTTTAATCGTTTATGAAAATCAAAAAAGTATAAGTTCGATTTTTAATTATAGAAACAGAATAGGCTGTATTTTAAGAGTATTATTCAGGATTTCTTAGGTAATCAATTTTTATATTTCCATACACTTTGTGGAAAAGTTACTCAAACGGCGATAATTACCTACTATAATAATATTAAATACTACTAACAAATAAGTCACACAATCATTCATCACTAGACCAGCCACTTTCAGTTTCTGAATCGTCCTCCAAATTTATCACCAGTTTCTCGACTTGTACGTCAATTAGTATTTCGTTCTCTAAATATTTTTTTTCCTGGTCGATTACCTTCTTACCGCACTTTCGCCAGTTTTCTTGAGTAACAGCCGCTAATTCTTCTTCCAACAATCTTCTAACGTGGTTGAAGGTGGTATTTCTCTTTGCAACATTATTTTTCACTTGAGCCCAAATCAACTCAATCGGGTTTAAGTCCGAGTGATAGGGAGGTAGTTGCAGTACCGTATGTCCTTCATTACTTAATATACAATCAAACCTGTACGTTATATGTTCCTTTTTGTGAAGCTTAATTATTTCATAAAGTTGTGGTCTGTACATCAAAGGAGTGAACGGTATCTTTTTCTCTATTAACCACTTCACCATATCTGCCTTTTTCGAATTACTTCTTGGAGCACGATCCACCTGAACATTATGGTACGGCGCATTTTCAATAACCAAAACCGATTGTCGAGGCAAGTTTGGTAAAAGTTTCTCACGTAACCATTTGTCGTAGTTGCTACCATTCATCTCGTCGTGATAGTCTCCGCTGCTAGTTCCTGATTTAAATATCAGACTACAACCTGGTAAAAAACCCATTTCACCTCCTGCATGTACCACAATCATTCTTGGTCCTTTGGAAATTTCAGACAGCAGTCCGTTAGTTGTGCCATCACTCCACGACGTTGATTGCGTGTGTTCACTATGAACATATGTTTCGTCCATGTAGATAATTGGACGATTTAATTCTCGGTAGAATTGAATTTTTTGTAAGTAAGTAATTCTTAGAGCTCTTATATCGTTCTTCTCTATTAAAAGTTTTCTATTATTCTCAGTTCGATGCCATTGAAATCCCAGGTCTTTTAATATAAGACCTAAAGATGTAGCACCACCGTGCCAACCTAAATCATTGTGGAGTTTCTCGCGTAGAGCAGAAATTGTCACCCGTGCACCCTCGGTCTTGTGAAAATTATATACTATACTGCGAAAAAGGCTCTTCGAAATCTTCCAAGTCGGTCATAGGAGACGGACGTGGGCGTTTCTTGCCTGGAGTTGAAAATCTTGGTTTTCCCTCTTCTGTTGTAGCTTCACCCTCTTTAATAATATTTGCCACTGATTTAACAGACACTTTTGTTGGTTCAGACACGGTTTCTTTTAATTGTTTCAAGGTATATGTGGGGTGTAAGTTTTTCAAATAACTGTACACATTATATATCACCTCACGCGTTTGACCACTTATTGCTTGGCCACTTTTTCCCAATGTAGAACTCATATTTCTACACTCGCTTTTAAATCACAGTTGAAAACGAACTAACTAATACAAACATTTTTGAATATTTGCTAATCTGTTGTTAATGATACTAAGGAATGTCAACTATTAGGATTTCTTTAATGAGAATTTAAGCAAATGCCATTAGCATTACATGTGCCGCAAAACTACTTATTTATTTTACTATGTATTGTGAAATTATTTGTTGTTTCTACATATTTGTCTAATAAATTTGAGTATTATGAGCTTTAAAATTCACATAGGACACAAAATGGTTCACTGTCGTTTTGTTGCAATAATTGTAATAAAGTTAAATTAACAAGTACGTATGTAAATTAATAACAGAAATAAATAATTAATTAGTGTTATACATGATAATAAACGGAACGCGCTTTTGGTGGCGACCCCACAGACATGCCGCACTTAAGGACTTGAAGTTGGACGAATGCGCATCCAACGTTCAGGCATTCTTTGGCCGCGCGGACTGTATGAATCCTACACTACCCTCAGGAAGCCAGGGGCGGCTTCAGCCCACTAGTTTATAACTCGTAATTTGATTTGATTATCTACTAAATTTATTCTTAAGTAATTTAATAAACTAAAATTGCATAAAATTGAATTGTTTTATTGTATTTTAATACTGCTTTCAGGTATTTTAATTAGTGACAACTCCTGACAGTTTCTCAGTTTATACAGAAAATGGCGAAGGCGTCTTTCTGCACACACCCCGATATAAAAACGTAAAGCTCATAGAAATAAGGGCAATTTAACAAAAAAACCTGAAAAACTTAAGTTTACAAACTTCCTACTTCGAGTGGTGATTGTTTACTTACTTTTGAAATTATAGAACGGAGTGTGCCGCCCAATTTTGCTGATGAATTTCCAGTAACGCATAAAGGAGAATGATAGTTTTTATACCATCAGTTGAGATACAAAATTAAAATGGCCCTCTTCAATAGGTTCAAAATCGTTTATTGTACATAGTCACGCTCATTTAAACTTGAGTATGACTCATTGCCACAACGAACTAGTAAAACAACCATACAATGCATGTATGCGTTTCATAAAATTTTATTTTTTAAACAAGGATAAAAATAAAAACATGAATTGGTCATGTTGAATATAGAACAATTTGAAAACGTTTGTCCTAAATTATTTGTACACTTGTTTCCTTCATTTTAGGTTATATCTGTTTCTTTACGTCATTTTTTGCTTTTGTTATAACCAGTTTTTTTTAAACTACAAGTAATTTGTAGGGGGAAAGTGGTTCAGTGAGATGAAAAATTTCATTCACCAGCCATTTTTAGCAGAAACAGTTTTAATGAAGGTTATTATAGACATGTACTTGTAATGGCAGTTTACAATGGTTTCTTAAGGTGTAAGAACAAAAATAAGCATTTATAAAAGTTCTGTGACAACAATACCAGTATGCACCATTCGTTCCACTATGAACCAGATCTTGTCCATAGTGGGAAATACCATGGTGTATACTGGGATTTGTAGAACTTTATCCCTAAATGAAATCAAAACCACGTATATAAATAAAGTTTGTAACATTTTGCTTTGAATTCAAATTTACTCAATATTATATGATTATATGTTAATTAATTTTATACACATCAAGTTCTACTTCGAACGTCAACATACGTGTCGTTTTTTCTGTTGCACCAGAATCATGTGGTTGAGGCACCTTTATTATGATGTCCTCTGTAGAAATTATATCAAAGTCTTCTTTATCTGGGAATACAAATTTATTTCAAGGTAGTCTCTTCAAGAAACTGGCATGAATTCCATCTCCTTCTATCTTCTTAACTAGGCCTATGTAGTGTTGTATATTTTTTGCAAAGATATTTTACAATATAATCTTTAGTATTAACATAAATGGCTTTAATGTCGCCTGCGTCACTAGTAACATCTGTAGAATCGTCATACTGTAGTTTGACATCACTGCAAGAAGAGAATACATTTTTCTTGTAACAGAGTTGGCCTTCTTTAGTTTTTCTTGTCTAATATTTGCCTTTTCTTCTTTAATCCTTTTCTTAACATGTTTTTCAATCAGTTAAGACCGTCAATACTGATTTTTTTCTGGCTTCCCTTACAGTTTTTCTTTCGCCTGCTTTAAGATGAGGCCTCACTTCTCTTGGTGTTACAATATTCTTGGTATCTGTGATGCCTAAAGGTCCGGCAACTGTTATTTTAGCCTCATTCTTATCAGAATTCGAAGTAGAAATAGTATTTAGGGACTGCAATCTATTTGTTGCAGAAGAGCACATGTAGTCCGAAACTTGGAAAATTTGTGAATTAAAAGAAGCAATGTCAGTTTTTAGAAATCCCTTAATTATATTCACTGGAGTTAGAACTTGACGAAACGCCTGCCCAACTATACCTGCAATGGCATAGATTGGTACAAGTGTACTGGGATGATTCAGCATCCAGTCATTTATGGTTTTATTGTAATACGATTTAAAGGGAAAATAACATGCGACATCTAACGGTTGTAATCGATGACTGCAATGTGGTGGGCGTAAGAGTAACCAAGAACATTCCATTTTCCTTGCAAATATTAAGCACTCTGATATCGCAGTGACTTTCATGATTGTCCAATATAAGGGCAACAGAATTTTTTTTAATACAACGAACATTTTTTTTTAAATGTGTTATATATGTTGGACAAAATTTTCTCGTGGTGCACCAGTCAACATATGCGGTTTGAAGTTTTTCCGCGGAAACCATAGTTGGGTATGACATTTTTTTGTGCTTTTCAAAAATATATAACACTTCTATGCTATTTTAATAATTAAGTGATTTTTTAAGTATTTCTTATTTACGTTTTATATTAAGAATACACAGTAGGCATAGGAGGCTGAGGTTTGTTTAGGTAAAAATAAATGATACCTATATGTCAAATAATAAATTAAAAATTAGAAGTGTGCAACAAAGTGATCTTGGAATTTAGTTATTAACATGCCTAATTATTCAGAAAAATTTTGCATGTTTTGGATTAACCGAAGGTGATAAGAATGTGGCATCGGAATTATATTTACAAAATTTTCCTGAAAGGCAGCAGCCAAATAAAAATATTTTTGAACGGTATAGTTAATAGAAATTAAAATTTTTGCTAGCTCAAAACTATATCTTAATTAATTCTAGGTTACAGCAAAATTTAATTGAATTCGGTTTTTTAAAAATCCGAAGCCAAAAACTTACTTTAAACGAAATTCTGAAGAAAATTCAATGGTCGTTTTACGACAAGTCGAAGCAACTTCATTTAGACAAATGGTTAATCTAGACGTGTCGCGAAGCATAGCCATTCGAATTTTAAAGGAACACAAATACCATTGCTATAGATTTCAAAAAGAACATTTTTTGACTATAGACGACAAAAGGCGGCGTACTGAGTTTTGTAACTGGTATATAAGTCAGTGCCAAAATATACCTAATTTTTCAAACTCGTAAGACGAGGCGCATATAAGTAGTGATGGTATTTTTAATAATCACAATTTACCTTAGTGGGCAGATACTAACGCTCATATCAGTGTTGTCCGCAGGAAGCAAGAGAAATTTGGAATAAATGTGTGGTGTTGCATTAAAAACGGACGATTTTATTATCACATGTATGAAGGAACATTAAACTCAATGAAGTATCTCGATATTCTACGGATTCATTTGGAGGGATTTCTAGAGAGTCTTCCTTTAGCACAATATTGCAATGTCATATTTCAACAAGATGGAGCTTCCGCACATAATTCCCGTGTAGTTAGTGACTACTTAAATTTACTGAAATACTTTTTTTTTTTTGGGTTTTTTTAATGGTGTATTTTAAATTATACAATCTAAACGTTTCGATAACACTTACAGTTATCTTTGTCAGTAGTAATATCTGTTAAAAATTGTTAAAGATGTTGTAAACAATTTCGTCAAAGTTGAAAAATTGTAACATAAACATCAGCCTGCTATTAATATAATATATATATATATATATATATATATATATATATATATATATATATATATATATATATATGCTGATGCGCTACCCTGTATATATATATATATATATATATATATATATATATATATATATATATTTATTATTTTACATTTAATATTTTGTATATTGTGATATATTTAATTACTATTTTCCCCCGGTTGCGGCATCATTAATTTGTTAGAATGATTAATATTTAACATCTTTGATCCACGTTTGGGTTCCATAAATTATTGATATAATTTATACTATTATATTCGCTATTTAATAAAATTGCCTCGACTAGCATACCAGGGTATAGAGTTCAAAATTAGTTCAGTGTTAAAAGTATTAAACATTTACGTTAGGTTCTTTTGCAAAATAAAATCAATTATAATTTTAAAATAAAGTTGGAATTACATAAATATTCTTTTATTCAAACACCTTGTATCATATGCAATTACACAACATGTTGCACGCATGCGGTTGTTACCGAGTTGAGTTTGTGCGCACATTGCATCTTGGCTAAACAATGAAGAACATATAATTTCAGTAAGTATACTTTGCTTTTTAATATAATATTGGATCAATATAAAATCAACGAATGGTTGTACTATTTGCAGACTGGTATATTATTTACTTAAATCCTGTACATATGTACACATAGATCATCAGTAATAATCATCAACATAACCTCGAATATTAATATGAGATTGATGAACTTACATAAATATTTATCTTCTTTCAGCTGTTCCAATTTTCTTTATTGAAGTTCCATTATCCAAATCGGATGTAATTTAAATCCCACGAAGTATACTGATTCAGCAGTGGTTGATATACAGCATAAACTTATATAGGTATGATGCTTAAATATTTCTTTGAAATATTTACTAAACTTTTCGTAAACACTTTGAATTTTATTTATTATATAATTAAATATAATTATTTGATTTAAAGTTATTGTATAATAAAATACCTACAATAATTTATCTGCACACAAACTTTATTTAATCGAAATTTTTTAAATTTTATTTCTATTCAAATAATAACACCATGTTAACTTTGTTAAAATTTCAATTGCTTTGGTATCTGAATTATTTTAGGTTATGCGAAACACACGATCAATCTTAAATCTGAACCCATGTACAAATCGAGTGACATGCTTTCAGCTTGAAGGATTGATAGACTCTTTGAAAAATATAACAAAATCATATCATTTCTTTGCCTAATAACCAATTTGATTGGAACGATTTTTATAAACAAACATAACATACCTTAATTCTGATAGGATAATCATTTCTGAAATTTGGAAATTATTACTTTTACACATAACGTTTTTATATGAGGACATACCTTAAAAACGTTTTTTTGAAATCTACATAAAATTTCCTTTCCACCGATACCTCATATGCCCTATTTACTTTTAAAATACTTAATTCATTTAAATTTCAATAATTATGCAGTTTTACATATACAAATTTACTTATATCTAACTTATCTTACTTTCTACAGGAAAACTATAAACAGAAATGGATTCTATGACCCAAAAAGGATACATCAGTCTCCTAACTCAATTATAGTTTATTTTGAAAATTTCCATCTCAACCTCTATGTTCGTACTTGACATAACCTGGTTTCTCAACACTTGCACTTAATTTGCATTTACAATGTTATTTTAATTATGCTATGTTAATTCATTCACATTATAGTTTAAGGCAATTAAGAATCACTAACATTATAAACAAATTAATTATCGTAATAAAACTCATTGTTGTCATTATTTTTTACTTGTTATTTTCATGAGTTTTTGTGACTTTTCTATTTTTAAGGTTTATTTGTTCTTTAAAAACTAATTGGCGTCCGAGATTACATTATTTATTTTCAGGTTTGAAGCAACACCTTTTTTTTGTAAAGCGAAAATATCTAAGCAATTCTATTTTTGTTAATAAGCAAAGCAAATGTTATTGAACCTGGACCTATTAATCTACCGACGAGCAAAGTGGCATAAAATCTTCTAGTTATCCATTATTTTCCATATTTAATTATAGCTCTGGGCTAAAAGTATTTAATCATAAGCGGGTGAAATATTTATACGACACCCCCGTTTAAAGATGACACTGACACCCGAGCGAGGGACTTTGATTTACAATTTATTGAAATTGTTTGTTAACATACTTATTGTTTTGATATTCATTTAATTAAATTGTCAATTATCTTAGTGCATGTTAATGCTGTATTTGTGTTAGATATCTTCGCTTGTGTATGTTGCAGTTCCGAACATTGTTGACAACCATATAAAGGTATTGTAACATTGTATTTGTCACTTATTACCATGTCGAATATTGTGGTAGATGCTTTACGAAGCGATGAATTGTTAGTGAAACTTAGATATCGTCATGTTGTCGAAGCTGAAAAGTTATCAGTGGACGATGAGCGCAAAATATTAAGACGCAAATTAAATTCAGAGAAAATGGATCCAAGTTTATTTGATTCGTATAAGAAAGTTGAAATAAATCAAACAGAAGAATTAGTTTGTTAAAAGAAAAACTTTTTCATATTCAACCGTTAATTAATTTGTATAAAGTTAAAACAACGAAATGTGAGTTTCTCAAATTAAGTACTCGTTTGTTACATATTTTAAAGCATTTGAATTATACGGTGTTTGATGTTGAACATGTGCTTTTACATGATCAATTACTTTCACTATGCCAAGACAATATTGATTTAATCGATTCAATTATGACAATTTACAGTTAAATAATGATTCACTGTACCTTGATAATTCCAACATTTCTATGTCAAATAGTGACCCAGTGAATACTTCAGTAAACATTCCTGCTGAGGATTTTTCAAAATTGATTAAGAACTTAAATATTTCTAGAAATTATGTCCCTGTTTATAAATTAAATATAAAATTTAATGGTACTGAACAAGCAGTTTTCTCATTTATACAACGGTGTGAGAAATTAATGCTTGCTCGTAATATTTCAAAGTCAGATATGTTATTATCCGGAATTGATCTATTTTCAGGAAAGGGTTTGACGTGGTTTAGAGCCGCTAGGTCTCAAATTGATTCGTGGAATGAGCTTATTATTAAATTGGAAAGCGACTTTTTACCCAAAGCACATGACGAAGTTTTGTTAAATGAAATTAAAAATAGGAAACAGACTTTTGATGAAATTCCAACCATCTTTATTTCTGAATTTCTCAATTAGACATTCCTGCTTCTGAGGTTGAACAACTTAAGATTATCATGAAAAATTTACAGCCTTGGTATGCAACGCAATTGGCTTTTGTTAATGTTACCGATATTTTCCATCTTGTTGATTTATGCAAAAAATTACAACAGGTTAAATTACAAAACTCTAAATTTAAATACAGTTCAAATTCAGATTTTCAAAAAGAACCTGAAAACAAATCAAAATCTTTTAGTTCGAATCAAAACAGTAAACCTAAAATTAATTTTACTGGTGCTAAACCAAAAATTTCAAATTCGAGTTTTAAAAATTTTAAAAGCAATACAGCTAAACCAACAACTTGTTTCAAATGTAAACAATTAGGGCATACCTATCACACCTGTGACAGTGATGTTAATGTTACCTTTTGTTACAAATGTGGCCATTCCGACGTAACTTTTACTAATTGCCCTAAGTGCAAATTTTCAAAAAACTTTTAATTGGGAAGTGTTGTGTTAGTCGACACGACACATTCCTGACAATTTTACAGAGACTGACACGTGTTTGGAAAGAATGGCTAATTACAGTAAATAAATTTTATGGAACTCCAAAAATTTGTTCTAAATTTGTTGAAAAAAGGAATGATGTTAGACCTTTTATTCCTGGCAATTTTACAGAGACTGACACGTGTTTGGAAAGAATGGCTAATTACAGTAAATAAATTTTATGGAACTCCAAAAATTTGTTCTAAATTTGTTGAAAAAAGGAATGATGTTAGACCTTTTATTAATGTAAAAAATTTTAATGAAAATTTTGTTGCTTTATTAGACAGTGGAGCTACTGTGACAATCTTAGGTAAGCTCGCTATGTATTTAATTGATAAATATGATTTGAAATTAAATAGAAATTCTCCCTTTTCATGATTAATTATTGCCGCTAGTTCCTTACAATCCATTTTGGGAAGTGTTGATAAAAGAAATCTAAAAAAGTTTCATGGACCAACGAAGCTAATGATTCATTTTTAAAAATTAAATCTTTATTAGTAGATGCTTCTATTTTAGAGAGCCCAGATTTTTCAAAAACATTTTATTTACAATGCGATGCCCCCAATTGTGGTGTTGGCTGTGTTTTAACCCAAGGTGTGGGAGAAGACGAAGTTGTTATTGCTTATGGTTCTCGAACTTTAAATAAAGCCGAGCAAAATTATTCTATTACTGAGTGTGAGTTACTTGCTGTTATTTTTAGAATTCAAAAGTTTAGACCTTACATTGAAGGCACCCATTTTAAAGTCATTACTGACCATCATTCACTGATTTGACTCAATAATTTAAAGGATCCTTCAGGTCAATTAGCCCGATGGAGTGTTAAACTACAACAATTCGATTTTGAAGTCATTAATAGGAAGGGTAAATTAAATGTTGTTCCTGATGCACTCTCAAGAGGACCTTTAGAAGTTAACTCTTTAGAATTTTTCAGCTGTAGTTAATTTTGTCAAATTTGAAAAATTCAAACATTTTTCAAATTTGACAAAATTGTTTACTACATCTTTAACAATTTTTAACAAACATTACTATTGACGAAGATAACTGTAAGTGTTACCGAAACGTTTAGATTGTATAATTTAAAGTACACCATTAAAAAATCCCAAAAAAGATAAGTATTTTATTATGAGTGTTAATGGTGAAAGTTTACATTTTCATATTTCATGTTTTATTAGTTGTTTGCGATTAGTTTACCAAATTTATTCTGATTCACCCAATACGCAGTACTACTGCTAAAGGCATTTGCCAATATATTGAAAATTATGTGTTTCTAGTTTTCGGTGTACCACAAATTTGTATGGTGGACAACGGCCCTCAATTTAAGAGTGCATTATTTAAAAATTTATTAGATTCTTACAAAGTTCAATCTACTGCAAGTTACCATCCCCAAGTAAATTTTGTTGAAAGAATTAATAAAGTAGTAGGTACTGCCATAAGATCATACATTAAAGATAATCACAAGGAATGGGATGCTGAATGCATGAATCTACAAAATTTACACCTTCATTTTTGGCGTTTGGTTGAACTGTTCCGATTACTGGAGATTTTTATGGTCGATTAAAAGATTTTAAAGAGGATGAGTTATCAATTAACAACCGTGAACAATTGGTTCAAGATGTAAATGAACTTTCAGCAATTTTTAAGAATGTAAAACAAAATTTACATGCAGCTTACGAACGAAATTCAAAATCTTACAATTTGCGACGTCGTCTATTAAAATTAAACGTCGGCGATTTAGTTTGGAAGAAGAACTTTACTTTATCGGATGCGACAAAAAATTATAGTCAAAAGTTAGCTCCAAAATTTATTGAAGCAAAAGTGACTGAAGTGTTAAATCCAACCACGTACCGATTGGCCACTCTTAATGATAAACCCTTAGGTAAAGGTTTAAACCACATTAAATCGAAATTATTTTTATTCAAAAGTATTTTTAAGATTGTTACGTTCTAGTTTTCTTACTTACATCTTTATTACATTGATTATTTTTCACAACTAAATTGATTTTATTTTGTGCTTATTTCGCACCTTATTTTATTTATATTTTATGTGGCCTTGCAAACCACTTATTTTAATTTTGCTACGAATGTTTAGCACGATTGTTGATATTTAGATCACCTTGTGCAACTTATTTTACCGATTTTTTGGGACATTAGTTCTCAGGTAAATTATTTTCATTTATTAGATTTACAACTTACTATTGTTACAATAGTAAAAATTGAAATAACCATTTTGAGTTTACCTCTGATCGTTATTTAACATGAAATTTTCAAACTCTCAACCGTTTGTAAGAATACTAGAAATGCTTAAATACGTTATGTTTTGGTTCGAATTATTTTATTTTGGGTACTTAAAATTGTTTCGAAATTCTAACTTTTGATGATTCCTAATTTGTCTGATGTTCTGGACTTGACGGTGCTCTTTGTGCTTCGGTCCACATCGTGTCAACCTCGTTATCAGTTCACATTCCGACTGTGACTTCCTGATTATGGTGCATGAGTACTTTAGGGGGGTTATGAATGTGTTCGTAAGAGTACACAGTCGATTCCACTAATATATATGATTGATTTTGACTCATATACCGAACGTGACTGGTAGTTTTGTTTTGATGTACCTAGGGGGCTTGGTTTGAGACCACCGGGGAAGGGTAGTGGAACCGCTCTCTCTTTCGGCCTCAATTCTCGCGATTCTACGGTTTGTATGGAAGAAGTTTGACTCTTGCGTGGAGTGGCATTTTGCCGTGATTTTTATCGTTGCACAGGAAAACTGTTTCCGGGTTCGCCGCCCTCTGTCCCTTCAGGTCATGGTTGGTTTCTGTTCTCTTTTTACGTTAGCTTCAATTTTTGTTACAGGTTTTGCATTTTGTTCCCCTGATGGTGGTTTGCTTTACAAACCCCACCAGCTTAAGTTTTGCGTTACTTTACTTAAGGTTTTGGACCCTATAGTTCAACTAGTAGCGTGCGCGGTCGGTAGCGCGTCATTAGCTTCTGATGGTGTTGCGAGGGGTTTTTCCTGACCGACATCACCGCATTTTTCGTACTTCTTCGTACATTTAGCGTAGGATTTTGTTCCATTTAGTCATTTACTTAAAATTTAGATAACACCGTTTACATTTTTGCTTGAATTTTATATGCTTAAAATTTTTATATTTCATCAGATTTTGATAAAATATTTTTATTAGCTTAGTGTTTGGGATCTCCGCGTCTAAATTTTAGGGGGCAAGCCTTTTTATGTATGTTTAAAATTTACGTTCTTATTGGCAACTTAAGTGCATTTCGTGTAGCGTTAGTTGCATACCTTATTGGCGTAAAATCTCTATTTAGTTCCTTTACTAAATTATTTCAATTATTATTTACTGCACATCCCTTTCCGCGCTTTGTGTCATTTTCGGTCATTGCGCAGGGTTACTTTGGGCGTCCTTCATTCATTGCTTGTACTGCGTGTTTAAGTAGAAGTCATTTTCGCTTTAATTTTTTATTTCGAGTGCCACATTTATATGGTGAATTTTTAAATTTATCATACGGAAATTTGAGACATTACATTTCAGGCAACTCAACTCCAGTTATACTCTTACCACTTATTTTACTTTGGGTTTAATTTTATTTTCACGTTCACTTTGCAAGATGATGCAATAGCGTGTGCTACTGCGAAGTGGGATTTCAATTACCAAATTTTACTTTGAATCCTGAAAAATTAATTCAGTTTGGAAGTTAATAAAAATTTCTGTATATTTGGAATTACCAGCATATCAATCTGGTGTTTACTTCAACTTCGATCAAAATTGCGCAATAAATTTAAAATGAAGAGTCGACAGCATTTCCTTATCTGCTGAAGTTCCAGTGACACCCAAAATGTGAACGAAATTACTCCAGGTATTTCATATTGTTAATTAATTCACATTATAGTTTAAGGCAATTAATTAAGAATCACTAACATTAGTTTTTAAGAGATCATCCATTATAATCAAATTAATTAGCGTAAAAAAACTCATTTGTTGTCATTATTTTTTACTTGTTATTTTCATGAGTTTTTGTGACTTTTCTATTTTTAAGGTTTATTTGTTCTTTAAAAACAAAACGGCGCCCGAGGTTATATTATTTATTTTCAGGTTTGAAGCAACACCTTTTTTTTGTAAAGCGAAAATATCTAAGTAATTCTATTTTTGTTAATAAGCAAATGTTATTGAACCAGGACCTATTAATCTACAGACGAGCAAAGTGACATAAAATCTTTTAGTTATCCATAGCTAATTATAGCTCTGGGCTAGAAGTATTTAATCATAAGTGGGTGAAATATTTATAAAACACGTGTTAAGATTACAATACATGTGAAACTTGAATTAAATAGCTAACAATATGCCGCATTATTACATATGTACTTAGTTTTATGTTAAGTTGAACTTATGCAACTTGCGGTTTACATATATGTTTAATCAATCCCTTCGCAATAACTCTATGTTTAATGTACCTTTTATTCTGAGCTTATTTCTATATTACCATGATATTTATCATTGTAAATATCATTTCAATATATATATATATATATATATATATATATATATATATATATATATACAGGGTGTTCAAAAAATGTTCCGCTAATTTTTAGGGTAAATAGAATATTAAAAAATAACATTAGTTTGGTTAATAGTTAACATGTGTCCGAAAATGCCTCCTTAAGAAGATACGGCCCTGTAAAACTGGCCCCAAAAATCCTATTTTTTTATTATCTCTGAAACGGTTTAAGATACCTAAATGAAATTTAGACCACAACTACCTTTGATTAGGTCATAAAAGATAGTGGTGACAAAGGTTCAATATCTTGTATAGGAGCGTCGCTAGGGGGAGGGGAACTTGTTTTGCCCCCAAACTTTTTTATGGGGATATTTTTCATTATTTGGGCATAAGTAGTGTTTTTAAACAATTTGCCACAAAAAAGATACTCTTGTTGAAAGTCAAAAAAATTACTGGTTTTGGAGTTATTTGAGGTTTTAGCAAGTAATGCTGACCGAATTAATAAATTATTTTTAAAATGAAACAATTAATAATTTTCATGCGCGAGAACGAACTACTTCAGGGAGTAATGATTGTTTCAGAAGCAACTATGAGGTAAAAATATTGCAAATTATTTAGAACTTAAAAAAGGTTTTAATTGTATGACATTAACACAGAACAGACAAAGGAAACAATAAAAAAAAACAATGAATAACACAAAACAAAAAAAAAAATTGAATAAGTAGGTACGGGATTTTACATTACATATTCGAAATGCCCACCATTTTCACGAATACATAATCGTAAACGTTTTTCTAGTGAAAACATAATCCTTTGGTGTGGCCGTAGTTCTTAAATTAACATTCTTAAATTATTTTCAACTCTCGCTTAAAGTTCTTCAATGGAATTTATTTCGCTTGAATATAATTTTTCTTTAACTAAACTCCACACATTAAAATCAAGGGATTTTTGGTTTAAAGGTTCCAGTCTCACGGCACCGCCTCACTAAATTCAAAAATGTTTTTGAATCCGGAATACTTCTTCTTGGAAATTTTTCCGCATATCTTCTTTTCGCTGCTTTAGTATTTCCATCACGTTCCCCTAATGTTAACAACATATTGGGATAGTCACTATTAGTGTACATATTCATTTTCAAAGTTTTTAAAAGCGTTATTACTTGTTAAACAAACCAAAACTATCAACAATAATGTGTCAAACGAATCTGTCAAACATAAAAATCTCGAGTCTGCAGTCTAAGCAAATCAAACTCAATATTTTTTTATTTTCTTATTTTAGGTGAAACATGTTAAAACCTCAAATAACTCCAAAACCAGTAATTTTTTTGACTTTCAACAAGAGTATCTTTTTTGTGGCAAATTGTTTAAAAAATATTATTTTTGCCCAAAAAATTAAAATTATCCCCATAAAAAAAAGTTTGGGGGCAAAATAAATGGCACCCCCCTTTAGCAACTGTACAAAATATTAGAAATTTGCAACACTATTTTTTATGACCTAACCAAAGGTATTTGTGATCTAAATTTCATTTAGGTAACTTAAAACCGTTTTAGAGATAATAAAAAAAAGGATTTTTGGGGCGACTTTTACAGAGCCGTATCTTCTTAAGAAGGCATTTTCGTACACATGTTCATTAACCAAACTAACATAATTTTTTAATATTCTATTTACCCTAGAAATTACCGGAACGTTTTTTGAAACACCCAGTATATATATATATATATATATATATATATATATATATATATATATATATATATATATATATATATATATATATATATATATATATATATATATATATATATATATATATATATATATATATATATTATCAGGGTGAGTCAGTTTTTGTAGACAAACTTTAACAGGAGATAGAACACATGTTTTAAAAAGAAAAGTTCCTATAAACATATGTCGTAGAAGGCTTCGTTTCCTAGATACAGGGTGTTGAATATAATTTTTTTTTCTCAAATTTTCATTATCATAAACGAATGCTTAGATTTTTTTCATGTTGGGGGGATAATGTCTATTAATTACGGGGCATAAAACAAGGGATAAGAATGTTCACAAACTTGCACAGTGGCGGAGTGGAGGGGGTGCTCAACCCCTTTCATAAACAGAACTTCTACGCCAATGACTATTTTCTAAAAAAACTCTTATTTTCATTATCTACATACAGTTTAACAAAAATAATGTACCTTCTTCTGTTTCGAAATTCCTGTGCGTTTCCGAGTTATTTTGATTTTTAGTGTTTGATGTGGTACTAAGTAATGTGCTTTATTGTGAATAATTGAATATTAAGTTTTTAATAAAAAAGATATAATAAAACATTTAGAGCCATTTTAGTACCTAACGATCGTTTCTTTAAAATTTCAAATACATTTTCATTTATAAATAGGTAGGTTATCGGTTTTTTTTAGTATCCATTGTTATTATCCTCGTATAAAAAGAAATGTATAATTATTATTGTTATGCGGTCAATACTTTCTGTATAATTATGTATGTATCAATTTCGCCATAAACATGTATGGAGTTTTTAAGTGAAATTCTAATCAGTTGTAGACCGCTGCTCACTTGCTCTCATTAAAGAGCCGCCACTGTATCAAGCCATACTCAAATACAAGACTTTTGTAAATTGAAATCTGTTTAGTACACTAATTTTAACAATCCTTATTTATTATTGTAACAATATTTAATTAATAATTGTGAAATTAATAAGAATTCTTAGCAATAAAAGTTGTTGCCCAAAGAGGAACAGCTGCTCATAGAGCAACAAGCGGGTCAGGAAAAGAAAACATCACTGTGTTAATGGGGGCAAACGCTGCTGGGGAAAAATTACCCCCGCATATTGTTTTTAAAGGAAAAAATGTGTGGGACACATGGCTTGCAAAAAAGGATGACGAATATACAGGAATAGCCTATTCGGCCACAAAAAATGGCTGGATGGAATTATTTCAAAAACAATTTTCTGAAAAATATACCCCAACAAAAACCAGTTATTCTTATTTACGATGGGCATAGTTCCCATGTTGGATTCTCGCTCGTGCAAATAGCTAGACAAGAAAACATAGTCATTCTAAAGCTTCCTCCGCACACCAGCCACATTCTTCAACTAAAATGGTAGAGGAAGAACTATGGGTACAAACTACCAAAATCTATTTTTGCGGGCAACATTTCCAAAATTTGGAAAATCTTAGATCCAGTAATCATTAAACATGGATTTCAGAAAGCAGGAATATATCCATTTTGTAACGCTGTAATTCACATAGGGAATTATGAACCTCAAGCTTATAGACAGTGTTGAAGATTTGCAAAGCCATTCAAGCGATTCTAGTCTACATGAAGTACAAGAAATGAATGAAGAAATCAAATGCATCGACCAAATGCAACTAGACCTGTCAAAAATAAATGTGGGTGATTGGGTTGTTGTGAAATTCGAACAGAGGAAACAGGTCAAGATGTATGTAGGCCAGCTCACCGAGAAAGAACCATGTCTAGAAGTGAAATTTTGTAGAAGGATCGGGAAGACATCAACATTTCATTGGCCTCATGTTGAAGACAGAAGCATCATCAACGAATGTGAGATTTTTATGCATTTACCTTCGCCTACAACAGAAAAGAGAGGAAAAATCAGATTCAACATATTATTTGATTCGTATAATGTAGGATAAATTGTAATTTTGATTTTTTGTAATACATTTATTTTGCAGCATACAACACGACTAGTTATTTACACATACCCCGGCAAACTCTCTTCAGTTCTAAATGCTAAAAAGTGTCGTAGGTTATACTTGCCCCGGTGGTATGGGGCAAGTGTAACCCAATGACACCGAAAATAAAAAAAATCATAGAGCAAAATTGAAAATCATGATGATTTTCTATATTGGTATATCCTTAAAGTAATGCAATCAGCTTGCCAAATATGAACAAGATAAACAGATAGGTTTTCTTATTTAGTCAGGTCAAAGTGGAGGTACTGAAATTCCCGGTTCCGCTTACCCCGGTGTACCTTACAAGTATAAAAAATTAAAAATTAATTTTAATTAAAATTAAGGGCGTGGTTAGCCAGTTGGTAACGGTTGAATATAAATAGCCGGGAAAGTAGTTATGATGTCACTAATGACGTAATTTTTCCGGCTCTGCAGGTTGCGCCTGGATATAAACAATGGGGAAATTTCTTGCAATGTGATTTCTCGGGTTCCACAATATCAGTATTTTATTCAAAGAGGACAAAAGTTATTTACTTGGAAAAAATATATTACATTAAAATAATATAAACTTTTAATCATGTTCATTGCACTGGAGCTAAGTAGGTATAACAGAAAAGAAATATCATAAAGGATTTTTAAATACAATAAACACATATGTATGTATTACAATAATTCTGTCTCGAGTCTAAATTATCCCAGATATGTATGAATTGCAGTTCCATCTCGTCCATTTATTAAATTAAATTAAAAGTTGCAGGAAGGTGATGAAGATCGGAGAATGCCATTTTGTTTTAAGCTAATGAAAAGGCCAAGTATGATGACTGCGTTTTTTGAGAAATACTTGTTTTATTCGTAAATCTACATCATTTACTCTAAAAAGTTAACCAAACATTAAAAACTGACGATATTGAAGCCAAGAAAATGAATACTGTCTTATTCATAAGCAACATTCACAAAACTATTTTACATACATTTTAATTGAATAATTTAAGATCATCTTATTAAATGTTACTTACACTTGGTATACAGGTTTATCGTATCGGTCTCTTTAAAAAGTTATAATACAACTTTTCTGTAAAATTTATGAGACAATATTTAGTCATCTCAAATATCACATGGGATTTATTGTATTCATCTCGGTGAGGTACCACCCCGTATATCATTGAATTATAATATTTCTTATTGGTCTTTACCATGATATGATTATATTCGAAATTTGACATTCACATTTACAGTTAAAAGGTGTTTAACGCTGTTCACAATACTTCTGCAATGGGCGAATTTTAAATTCACGCGTGCCAAAATTGCTCCATCTACATGTGTAACATTATACCTTGTATTTATTATATATATATATATATATATATATATATATATATATATATATATATATATATATATATATTGTATTTCTCTTATATTTTCTTCATCTACCTCACCCATTTTGTAATTTTTGGATGTTATTGTTGCGTTAACCTTTTCATATTCTACTGTTTTTACATCACCCCTTTGGTCATTTATATCATCTTCCAGGATATCATTTGAGACATCAAGTTCAGATAAATTTTTACCTTTTATTTTTGCTCCGTTTCCCGAATTTAAGAAAAGTAAAACTTTGGCAACTTTTGCGGTTGGTTAATCATCATCTTGTAACCTTAAACATGAAATAATAAAATAAAAATTACATCAAATTAAAAATACTTACCGGTAAAATTCTAAATGGGTTTTCTCCGTGTGACCCATAAATTTTCATTAATTGTAATATAGTTGCAATTTGCTTGCGAAATTTAGTACTAGTCAGTAATTCTGGATTTTTGGCTCCGCATTTTTTAGCACAGAAGCACCAGTAATCCAACGATCTTCAACCCCAGGGTGTGTAAAGACGTATTTATTTGTACTTGGTATAATGTTAGTAGTTTTTCTAATTTCTAGTAAAATGTTTACAAATTTCTGCATTTTTCTAGTAAATAAGATGGGTACCGGTTTACTACCTTTTCCCAAACATATTACACGTTTGAATGAACCACTAATAAGTTTTTCAACTTCTGATAGGGTTTGCAACGATTTTTCTTGACTTAATAATGTGTTGTTTCGTTGATAAGTATCAATATCTAAAAATTGGACTTCACCTATTCTCTTTCTGTTAAATACCAGTACATAGTCATAGTACACTCTGTAAGGATTTTGTAGTTAGTTACTATATTTTCTCTAGCTTTCAACTTGTCATAAGCTTCTTCGGCTTTTTTTAAAACAAAATTATTAGATTTTAAAATATCTTCTGTTAAGGGCAACAATTTCGGTTTTTCCCATTTATTTTGGTTCAAATTTTTATTTGCGAAGCTGGAAATATCGCCACACCAATGTTTGTGTACCATGTCTCTTAATTCGTTAATATTTTTTAAGGTAATTTCACAATCAAAATTTACGAACAAATTATTTTTGGTAATACATAATTGCTTTTTTTGCAACATCACATAAAAATTTTAAATTAGTTCCCAAATGTAAAGCTAATGAAGGTGCTTGAAATTCTCTGGTATATGTATTATAACCACTTATTATTTTTGAGGCTACTATTATATTATCATACATTTCTGGCTTTAAAACTTCAATAACTCCGTTAAATTTTGCAAATTTTCTTAACGCTATTTTTAAACGAGCAATTTCCCTCATTTTATTGGATACAACTACATTCATCTGCTTCCTTTTATGCTTATTAAGGTACGATTCACCATATAAACAAATTAACGGATCACTTTTAGCAACATAACTTACATTATCTGGTCGCATAATACTAAATACTTCCTTCTTCAATCGACTTTTATTTAAAAAATTTCCTAGTAAACCAACTGAAACTAAAAACGTTTGTGACTCCGTAAGGTGCTGTTTTCTAGATCCTTTAGATGAAGTAATATTTTTTGAATGACATATTTTTTTATGTCTCCATAAATAGGTTTTCTTATAGTACCCTAAGCAATTAATGCAAGGGTAGTACTCACTTTCACTTACTTCATCATTCTTATAATAACCTTTTTTGGGGTGTCTAACTGGTTTTATTAGGTTTTTTTGGTCTTTCAATATGAAACTGCCTTTCTTTCTCAAAGCAATAATAGCGTTTCTTCTTGCTACACTATTTTTAGGCATTTCTGTTATCTTTTTAATCGCACCTTCATCATTATGATTTTTTAATAAATGACGAGAAAAATGGTCTACTTCTTCAAAACAAAAAGGACACATCTTTCTTATAAAGCACTTTATTAATTTCAAGTGTGGTTGGTTTCTAAAAGTAAAACATTAAATAGCACACAAAAAATTACTTGCATTTCGTAATAAATCTATTGACTTGTTTATTTTTTAGTTTTGACAAAAATTATCGTAGGTTATATCCCAAGGGCTATGAATTTTGCCAGTTAAAACTACAGCAGCATTTTTTATAAATTTGTTTAGAAAATATAACCTTAATATTTCAAAGTAAGAATCCGAGACCGGGTTCTTTATAAATTACTAAGCCGAAAATATTTGCTAAAAATCAAATAAAAAAAAAAAGCTGCTGTAATTTTAACCGCAAAATTCATAGCTCGTGGGATATATGTTAAGATTATTTACCAAATCAGTATTACACCTTATAAAAATTGTTAATCTGGTTATTAAATACTATCAAAAATGTAAATAAAATGTAAACAAAAAGTTAATCGTAGGTTATATCCCAAGACCTATGAATTTTGCCGGTTAAAACTACAAGCAGCTTTTTTTTTTATTTGTTTAGAAAATATTTGACTTAATAATTCAAATTAAGAGCCCGATACCGGAGCAATTATTAAGTCGAAAATATTTGCTAAAAAACAAATTAAAAAAAAAGCTGTTGTAGTTTTAACCAAAAAAATTCATAGGTCGAGGGGTATATGTTAAGATTATTTACTAAATCAGTTTTGCCGATTATTTATTACAAAAGATTATGAACGTAACAAAACAAAGTTTTTTAATTTAATAATAATTAATTTAACAAAGTAACAAACATTGTACATTTTTGTTTTAAGTTATTAATGACTGTCAAAAAGGTAAACAAAAATTTAATAGCTGAATAAATCGCACTAGGAAATATTCAGTGTAAAAACGCTCTGATTGGTTCAGTTGAGGAAAGTAGCATGCTGTGATGGGTTGTTTGTTAGATGTAGTAAATAATCAATATTAAATTTTATTGATAAACAAATTTGTAGTAGTACTTTTACTACAAAAGTAATATAATTAAATGAATAAAAGTACTGTGAAAAATAATTTGATGTTGTGTCCATATTACGTTTTGATTTCAAATTAAGCAGTAAAAAGATCTTAAAAGCTTTATAATTTGTAATAAATGCTATCACCATAACATAATTAATAAAAAGAAACTTCAAATAATGATGCTATTTCTATGTTATTTTGACATTTTTTAATTTTATTTCATAAAACGAGAGATTACACGAAAAATTATTCTTTGCTTTACTACTTATATCTATCTGTTTGAAAATTTTGCATTACAAAACACCATTTTATCTCATTAATAATAGTTTATCTTTACTGAATATTAAACAAAAATGTACCTCTTTCTTTTTTGAATTTGAGCCGTCTTGTGGGGCGTAACATGTTGATTGACGTATAATTGAAGAACTTGCACATAAATTATTCAAATCAAAAATATCTGACCCACTTGAGTCAGAAGAGCAACTGGGTGGTACATAAGAAGAAGAATCCGAACATGGTTCACTGGTGTCATCCTCACCGCCTTTTTTTATAAGAAAGTCCTAAAGCGAGTATAAATTAATCTAAATACCAAAAAAAGTTTAGGGAATTTGAGTTTCAAGACAATAAATTAATAACATTCTTTAAAAAACGTTATTAATAACGCTTTGGTATAGCAAACAGTTCTGAAATTTCAATAAAAACTAATACAAAGTTTTAATATCTGTAATACACAAAATGTTTAGCTTTAACCAGATACTTAGACGTGGATAAAAAACTGCCAAAACGCTTATTATTTATCGTATAAGTTAATAATGTGCAATTGCAATATTTATACTACGATGCTGTTTATAATATGCTTATTACGCATTTCACATGAGCTCTTTTAATTATTACTTACTGTTATGTCTGAATCAATGGAGTTTAAAGATGACTCATTACAAATCTGATCCGATATTTTATTATTACTATTATTAAGACTGGATGGCACAGACACAGTATAGTTATTACGTGGGGGCATAGAAGAGTCATTATCTGTAAAAAACAAATAACTTTAATTGACATCAGAAATTAGATAGGAAGGAGATGGTTACTAATAAATAAAACTGTACCTACTTACCGTAAGTATAGGCATCTTGTGCTAATTTAAGTAATAACTTACTTCGATTCATTCTGTTACTAAAATGCCCAACAAACTGCAAGAAACACAAACTTGCAAATGATACGTCCTATACAAGACAGATAAGCGCGGCAACACCGAGTTTCGTCAAGAACGTTGATTAAATATCACAATTATATACAAAGTGGCTTAAGAAGTGCGTTACACACATTTGGCTTATGACCGTTTAACGAATGTGCAACTTTTGTGTATTTAACTTTATATTACCCCTCTTAGATTGTTAATTGAGTTATATTTGAATTGTTCCTTTTTTTACTAAATATACACAAATAAAGTGCCACGATCTGTTCTTTGCTACAAAACTGTGTTACCAACTACGCTACTGAGGGAGCAAATCCCACTCGATTTAAACTTAATTTGTATGCATTTTTTTTATTAGTGCTTATATACACTAACTTTATTTATTAATGATAACAGTCAACTTATTGTACTTACGTCATAAGACCCTGCGATTCGCCAGGTTTCACACGACATAGCGCATGGCTGATTTTAAATTTATTTGAAAAGCAACATTCATAGAAAACTATAGAAGAGAATATTTTATTTGAACAAAGTTCATTGATTATACAAATTGTATATAAATTAAACTTTAAAAGTACATACAAAAAAAGAATTTCTCGAGTGGGATTTGAACCCAGGATCTGTTCTTTGCTAGAGAACTGCATTACCAACTACACTACCTTTTTGTGTCGGGGGTTTTTAAATTACACTACCTTTTTGTGTCGGGGGTTTTTAAATTTTTAATGTAATGTTATTGTTTCTGTATTGTATTTGGTGAAAGATCTCTTACCCATAATAGGCTCTGCATCTGTGTAAAGTTTGAACTAATCTTGTGTTGATACATTTCCCTGCATTCATACCAAAATTTTCCAGTTCTTTCAGTTGTATATGCATACATAGTTCTTCTTTGGCTACATTGTTCAAATCTTGCTTCCTCACTGATTTATTTGATTGATTGCTCTCCATCTTTGGTTTTATGAATTCATCGGTAAACTTTTATTTTGTTTGTATTGCTTTAGAAAATTGATTTTTCTTTTTACATCTGGCACATATTTTATTGAAAACTGGGCAGTATCCTAGAATGTATTGATAAAGACATGTAGAGCACTGTATTTTTTATAACTGATGTACCTCATGGTATCAAGTTTTTCATCCGATTACAAGCTTACTAAGCTCGACAGATTTATTATAGTCAAGGATCTTATGTCATTGTCATTGTTGAATTTGTTTATCATACAGTTCAATTAATAGTTGATCTTTTTCATTAAAACTGCACATTATTATTATAGTCTCTTATAGCACATACCAAACAGTTTACCTAATATACTTTTTTATTGTAAATGTAACTTTTACCGTAAAGTTTGATTACATTAGATATTCATATTTGCAGATTAGGGTCATGATCTTACAACAGTATTATATGCTAAACAACACAGAGATTTTATATTGAATTTAATAGTAACATTATTATTTTCACATAAATTAGGTTTTAAATCAAATATTTAAAAATACAAAATGACTATTTTTTTTTAACTGTGATTTATAAACGTAATCATTGTAATAAACCTAGATATTTGCTAGATATATACATACATTCATGAAATAAATATAAAAGTTCATTAAAATATAATTCAATGCCTATCTAATGTAACAACAACCAAAAAATCATGTACATATATAAAACTAAATAATTACATTTACGTTTTAAGCATTATTAAACAGTATTTATTTTATGTGCTTATATATTTCATAAGTAATACAGTTCTGTTTATAAATGTTCCCACTAAAAATTTTAACAAAATAAAATTGCATCTAATTTATGACTAAAATAAATGTGATATGAATTTAATAAAATACTGTGATTCTATCTATAAACATACAAACTAATTGAAATTACAGCACGGTTAAACTTTGGTAATAAAATTTGCACCATTTTGAGATGTCTTTGAAGGTATATAGTTATAATAAAAATGAACATGGTTTAGCGCCATTACATTTTAACCAGAGCTGAATTTCATTGCAGTCGCCTATAATTACCAACACTTTTTCAACTCCCACATGAACAAAATAATCAAATTACTAAAAGATCATTCAAAGATGATATGGAGCACACAAATATCAATAATCAAATGCTCACCAAATGTTTTTTTTCGTCAAGTCAAAATATATCCAAGTATCTGTATGGTTATTAATTAAAATTTAATTAAAGTATCTATTTCTTACAAACTAATAAACATGAAATTAATAACAATTAAAATTCTATCACAAACTTAAAATATTTACATCTTGTATTTGTATGATTAGATCAAGTTATAAAACTAAACAATTCATACTACTCTGTTATTAGGATACAGTTTTTCAAATACTTAACATTTCAAGTGGTAACAAAATTCGTCTTTATTTTAAGCAACTTCAAAACTGACTAATTCACATGACATTCACCAGTGGATAATTTTCTTATTCTAAATGGACACGAGAGTAATTCGGTACAACTTATAATACCAAAATAAGCTACTTGCAGTAGTAGTATATACAAAGATCCGAAAAAGAGACAAGTTCAAGCAACCTAATGGTTAATGTCTTACGGTGTTATTGCCAAAATTTAAGTATATTATTTACAAAATGGTCACCACTTGAAACCCCATTTATTACTATTTTTTCATAATTGTATCATAAGATTGGTGAGTAATTGAACACAGAGGCACACACTTTATAATATTTATAAGGCTAAAATTTGTTTAAGTGCAGGAATACAAGATCGTTCTCAAATTTATATGGCTGTAAAATACAATTTGAGAACTAAGACAAAATAAATATTTATAAATATATCACACTCAGACTATTTTGACAATAACTAATACCATATACTACACATTTTTAAATTATTGTCTCACTCCATAACTAATAAGCTTCAAAATTTGTGTATTAAAATAAATCAATGTAACACTTAACTAAAATTCACATCTCTGATGTACAAAACAAATTTATATACAAGTTATTAATTATGCTACAATTTTTATAAAGACAGAAAAAATAATTTTTCTAAATAGTTTTAACATCACAACAACAGGGATAAATATATTAGAGATATGAAAGAACAATGAAGAAAAAGGCCACTGTTGCAAGTGATTGGCCTCATTTTATATATTAAAACGAGTTTCGGATCCATCAGCTAGCATTAGAGTGACAGTTCGATTATTTATCCATATTAGTCTAGCTAATCTCATGGGGTTTAAACGAGCCACATCTGCTATAGGTGCTGTACTATACGATTTTACACACCGTGTTTGTGAGGCACCCAATCCAAACATGCCTAAAAAAGAAATCAATACATTCCATGTTTAAATGTTCTGAAAAATGACTAAATTTATTATTTACGGAAGTCGTTTACACTAAAATGGAAAATGCAGAATAATTCTTATTCGCTATGTGATTCTTACTAAATACAAGCAACTGATGGGTTATTCATTCCATTGTATATTTAATAAATTAAAAGAAATTCTGCTAAATTGAAAGTATTTATATTATAGCTGAAAACCACTCGAGGTATAATATAATATAAATCAGCACTTTTCAAATTCGTCGAATATCTTGTAATTTATTATATAATTATAAACGTTAATTTGTTTATTGTACTTCTTGGTGATATCACTCACTTTCAACCTAAAACCATCATCCAAAAAGCTTTTCACAAACCTAGTGAAAACTTAACATATTGACTGCCAACTACAAACTAGCTTATTATAGGTTGTTTATTTACCATATTTGTACAGCTACGAGGAAAGTCGTAGTATAACAGTGTAAATATGAACGGATGCCCTCCGAGAAGAGAAGAAAAAAATCAGGGTTGAAATTTATTCAGAAGCAAAAGTTTATACAAGTTCATTCAAACAGAATAATATTTTAATTATTAATTTTATTAAATACGTAAATAAAAAGTTTACCTCAAGTAAGATTTGAACATACGACCTGTACTTTGCTAGAGTACCGTGCTAACCAACTGCGCCATCAAGGTTCAAGCCCCAATCGATGTAAATTTTGTCTTTATGTATGTAGAACTGATGTAAATTCTAAAGAGATTGCAATCAAATTACTTATATTAATGGAATGTTAGCCTGCAATATCGCAAGGATTCACACATACATTAATATAAGTAATTTGATTGTAATCTCATTATATTTAGAATTCACATCAGTTCTACATACATAAAGACAAAATTTACATCGATTGGTGCTTGAATCTGGATAGCGCAGTTGGTAAGCGCGGTACTTTACCAAAGTACAGGTCGTAGGTTCAAATCCTACTCGTACTCCTACATGTATTTAATAAAACTAATAATAATTTTTAATTACATATTTACCTTTGAACTGATTCGTTCATAACAAAACTTATAATAATATTTTAATTGTTTATGATAATTTTTAAAACAATCTTTCACGCAAAGTGCTGGCTTCTCTTGGCGTTTTTTTACCTTTGACACAAATTTGACATGGCTTTGTCACATACAGTTTTTTTTTTTTTGGTAGATGGAATAATCTGTAAATAATGAAGCTATTGAAATCTATTTTTTGTTTAAACTGGTTCAATCTCTTCTCCAATCGACAGAATGCTTTTCTAAACTTTAAAAGTTATATTTGAGAAGAAGTTGGTCATTGGAAAAGTGCCTGCACGTATATATAGTGCTAGTCAAAAGTCCTCTCCCCTCCTTGTATCTTTTGAACGGTTTTACTTATACTAATGAAATTTGGAAGGTGAATATAAACGGATATAAGCTTTTCAACTAGTCATGACAAGTGACGTAATAGTCATATATGACGTCACAGGGCCACAGTGACCAATAATTTTAAATAGTACCTTATGGCAAGTGACACCTCGTTTGAAAGGTATTAAAATTACCTATTCAGTCATACTAATTTTGTTAGGGTTTAGGTTGATTTTGATAGAAAAATTAAATAAATACTAAAATTATAGTTTGGCATTTAATTAATCAAGATTGTAAAGTCTGCCTCTGGTTAATTGACAAAAAAGTTGACGTTTTTTAATTCTCTCGTTGTTTTTACTTTGATAAGTTTTTATACCCTGACTATTCAGTTTAATTATTCTTTAACGCGACGTTTAAGTGTCTACATAGACAAAATGGTACGTACGGTAGCCGACAATATAGCAGCTATCTTAATAATTGGTGAATGTAGAAACAATTTCCATGCAGCGGAACGTCTTTTTAATGATAGGTACCCCGATCGCCCTATATTGAGGACTTATTTGAGGGAACTTCTTCAGAAGTTTGAAGCAACCGGTAGTGTTTAAGATGTCAAACGATCTGGTCGACCAACAATTAGTGACGACAAAAAAATCGACATAATTGCAGAAATGGTAGTACATCCTACTTCTTCTACAACCCAAGTTGCGTCTATCTGTGAAGTCTGTCAAAGGACAGTACATAGGGTGTTGGCTAAAAACAAATTTCATCCATACAAATTAAAAATGGTGCACCAACTTTCAGATGATGACCCCGACCGAAGATTAGAATTCTGTGAAAATATGTCCAATCAAATTATCCAACACCCAGACTACATAAAATCAATTTATTTTAGTGACGAAAGTACTTTCTTCCT
Source organism: Vesta saturnalis (assembly GCA_036346205.1). Classification (NCBI taxonomy): domain Eukaryota; kingdom Metazoa; phylum Arthropoda; class Insecta; order Coleoptera; family Lampyridae; genus Vesta; species Vesta saturnalis. The sequence continues at coordinate 1,727,507 of JARFJB010001233.1, read as the reverse complement.
CAATGGAAACGTTAACACACAAAATGTGAGATATTGGAGTGACACAAATCCTCAAATCTTTCGTGAAAAACACACTCAATTTCCAGAAAAAGTAAATGTTTGGGCAGGTATTTTGGGAAACCACATAGTTGGACCTGTTTTTCTCAATGCTAACTTAACCGGTGAAGTGTATCTGGAGATGTTACAAAACGCAATTGAACCGTTAATTCTTGAAATTTTGGAAGATAATCTAGATGAATTCGGCAACTTGGAAATAACGTTCCAACAAGATGGTGCTCCTGCACACTATTATGGTGCAGTAGGACGTTACTTGGATGAAGAATATCGTGGCAGATGGATTGGACGACGAGGTCCGATAGAATGGCCAGCTCGGTCACCAGACCTGACACCATTAGATTTTTTTCTGTGGGGGTACTTCAAAGCTAAGGTTTATGCTACAGCACCTGGCAGTATACACATTTTGAAACAAAGAATTGTTGAAGAATGTAGAGCAATTTCCGCAGACACATTTGAACTAGTATGACAAGAGTTTAGCAAAGGATGCATTACTGTCAGGAATTAAGTGGAGCACATTTCCAACATTTACTATAAGAATTGGTCCTTGAATCTTGATTAATTAAATGCCAAACTATAATTTTAGTATTTATTTAATTTTTCTATCAAAATCAACCTAAACCCTAACAAAATCAGTATTACTGAATAGGTAATTTTAATACCTTTCAAACGAGATGTCACTTGCCATAAGGTACTATTTAAACTTATTGGTCACTGTGGCCCTGTGACGTCATATATGACTATTACGTCACTTGCCATGACTAGTTGAGAAGCTTATATCCGTTTATATTCACCCTCTAAATTTCATTAGTATAATTAAAACCGTCCAAAAGATACAAGGGAGGGAGGGGACTTTTGACTAACACTGTATATGTATTTATATTATATATATATATATATATATATATATATATATATATATATATATATATATATATATATATATATATATATATATATATATCTCCACAACATGTAAAGTAACCTTTTTAGGCCATCTAATAGTCTTTCTTAGAGATGTGTAAAACAACAGCATTTGATCTGATCGATCAATGCCAGACAATGAAAGTTCTCCATTGCGATTGGACACTTCTACCATTTCAACAACATGCCCATTTGAAATGGTAAGCGCATCTCGCTTATCTTTCCACTTACATACAATAACAGGTCTGTCAAATAACTCTTTTTCAGTTTTCACTTTACTGCATCTCTGGAATTCGACTTTCTGTTATTTCGTAGAGTTCACACACATACGTTTTTCCAGTAGTTCGTAATTTTGTAAGCGTAACTGAATTATAAAAATAATCCATATACAGGGTGTTTCAAAAAAGGTGGTCCTGTTGCTAGGATAGGTACAACACTGAAAAATAAGTTGGGTTTGCTTAGTAAAAAATTTTCGAATATATAATTTTGTATGAATATGTTTTGGAAGCTGGCACATCCCATGAATTTGTTTTGATATCTGGCTCTCATAGAGGGCGCTAGTTACACGGTTCATAACATAAAGTTCATAACTTTTTTGAAGTTAGATTTTCAAGTCCAAATTTTAAGTGAACTCAAACATCACTCAATTTTACACCAAAAAGGTACTATTGGTAAAACTCGATACTGTGCACCGTTTTCGGAATATTTTGATTTGAAAATGATGAAGTAATAACTGAAGCTGGTATAAAGTAAGTATTCTTATTATAAACCAAAAACAATAACATTATTCTAAGGCTAAAGTTTTTAATTAAACGTAGAATCACGATAAGAAAATTACAATAAATTTGACTAACAACATAAAATATTCAATTAGTTAGAGTAAGTGTTCAAAATGTCATCAGTTAACCATGGAAAACAGACGTTTATTGATGGTTAAGACGGTAATGTCAATAACATTTTATATTGTTGATAAATACGTTAATTAATAATCAAAATGTATTCAGATGTTGAATACACCGACATGTTATTATTCTTACTGAGTGTTTAGGAAACGCTAGTGCAGCGGTTGCGCGTTATGCAGAAGTTTCCCAGAAGAAACCTACCAGATAAAAAAGCCGTGGAACGACGTTGTCAAGAAACTGGAAATGTGAGACCAAAAAAAATTAATTCTGGTGGGCCCAGAATAAGAACCATTCAGAAAGAGAATATCATTTTAGATTTAGCTGATCAAGATCCAAGAATTAGTATAAGAAATATGGCACGACATACAAATACGTCTTTTGCAAGTACTTGGAGGATACTTAAGGAGCATCAGCTACATCCTTATCATTACAGACAAATCCAAGAGTTCTTGCCAGACGATCTACCAGTTAGAATGGATTTTTGTGAAACGTTACAAGAAATGACAATTCCAATTTTTTTAAATATATCCTTATTACCGACGAGGCCACCCTTACACGACAAGGAATGTTTAATTCTCATAATGCACACTACTGGTGCGATCAGAATCCACAAGTTAAAAGGGTATCACATTACCAACACTTACTTAAGGTTAATGTTTGGATAGCAACTTTAGGTAACAAATTAATTGGTTATCACATTATACCTGGAAATTTAAATGGTAATGTGTACCTGAGCAAAGATCTCTATTTTTTTATGTATGATGGAGCTCTCCGCACTTTGATAGAAGGTGTCGTAATTGATTCAGTAACCATTATCCGAACTGATGGATTGGTAGAAGTGCAAAAGGTCCGATTCATTGGCCTCCACGGTCATGCGATTTCAACCTTTGGACTACACTGTTTGGTTGAATCTTAAGGAAAAAGTCTATGCTACATAGGTAAATTCACGTCAAGAGTTGCAAGACAGAATTGAACATCACGTTAATGACTTTATAGCTGATCCTCAACTGTTTAGAAGATTAATTCATTCTTTAGAAAAAAAGATAGAATAGTGTAAAGGGAGAACATTTTTAATACTTACTCTAACTGATTGAAAATTTCATGTTTTTAGTCAAATTTATTTTAATTTTCTTATTGTGATTCTTTGTTTAATTAATAACTTTAGCCTTAGAATAATGTTATTGTTTCTGGTTTTTAACAAAAATACTTACCAGCTTACCAGCTTCAGTTATTACTTCATCATTTTCAAATCAAAATATTCCGAAAACGGTACACAGTATCGAGTTTTACCAATAGTACCTTTCTGGTATAAAATTGAATGATGTTATAGTTCACTTAAAATTTGAACTAAAAAATCTATCCTCAAAAAATTTATGTTTAATACTAAGTACCAACCGTGTAACTAACGCCTTCTACGGCAGCCAGATATAAAAACAAATTCATGTGATGTGTCAGCTTTCAAAACATCTTCATACAAAATTTCCTTACAATGTTTCCAGTAGTTTCGACGTAATCGTAAAAAATATGTATAAAAAATTATTTTTAAACCCTGTATCTTGAATACGGATGCCGTTTCGAAAAATTTTTAATAAGCAAAACCTACTTATTTTTAAGAGTTCTACCTATCCTAGCAACAGGGCCACCTTTTGTTGAAACACCCTGTATACTGTATATCCCTTTATTGAGATAGTCTGCAAGTAAGTGTAAGACAACATCAGTAGTGTGACCTAAATTATTGTCAATTTATTCACATTTTCTGCTATAAACTTTAATTTTGATAACAACACCATCGGATTCACATAGCTCATTGACACTGTATTTGATTTTTAAATTTTTTATGTACTAGCGGAAATACAATCTTCCACACCACAACATCATTGATTTGTCGATACAAATACTTTCATTTGGCACTTAGCTTTGCCACATATTTTTGAAATGATTTATTATAGGTCACACCTTGTATAATCTGTCTGAGGCTTGTATTGAGATATCATCACTTGAATATATATTGTACATATATTTACTGTTATTACCATCTTCGATGAAGATCTCGTCAGGTTCTGAATCACATAGATTAGTGTAATACTTAAGTTGTTTTTCAGTAAGTGGTCTATTCTTATTCATATTGGGGTATTAAGACACAACAAGAAAAACATAAATGTTATGTGCTTGGCACTATATCTGAATTATTATTAACGAACTTATACATAGTATATATCTGATTCAGCTCTAGTGAAGTGTGCCTGTGCACAAATTATCTCGTAGTTGGCTTCCGCGAATAGATTTCTGTTACATCAACTAACTACAAGATAATTCGTAACATGTTTAAAAAAAATTCTTTAAGCTTTTTGAAGATTGCTATATATTATAATTACAGTTTTTAATAATATAATGATTATATTGAATTGGCTTCTTAGATCAGAATCCTGAAAAGTTTCATGGCAGTCAATGTGTTAAGATTCATTTTTATAAAATGACCCTTTCTGATAATATCTTAATTGTTATAAACATAGTAAAAGTCAAAATTACTATAGCTTGTGGATGTTTGAAGAACTACGTTCTAGCTAGTAGTGCAATATCATGATGAAGTCAATTAGAACTAACCCAGAGGACGTGAAAATTTTAGTTTAAGATTTCCTATTATTATTGATGGTTATCTGAGTGAATAACGTTTCTAAACTAATTTCCATTCAACTTTGCGTTATTATCAACTTACAGCCAATAGTACAGTTTTTAACTTACTTTATTTTGAACAATATTTATATACAAATTACTTACCTGTACTAGTTTGCCAAAAACTTAGTTTATTTTCACCGCATGCGTAACTGACCAAAAATTTACCATCTGGACTAAACGCACATGCCGTAATAGGCGATGAATGAGCATTAATTGATGTACATTTACCCTGCCTCAATTCGTATAAAGTTAAACTTCCACTGTTCGATCCCACTGGAAATAAATATGTAAATTCATTAGATCATCAGAAACATGATAATTTCATACAATTATTATTCACTTAATCTATTATGCCATATATTTTTAATACATTGGTACTTGATTAGTGAAAAATGTTTTATACGACGTATCGAGAGCTATTAAAAATATACGTGAGTTGGTTACAACAATGCCTACATTATAATTCAGTATAATAGGAAACATACATTGCAATATTTCGAAATAATAATGCTTCTCATAAATCGTACGCCAAATACAACAGGACAGAATATAACAAGACATAGGCAAGTCCAAAACATACATAGCAGAAGGCGCTATCAATCAAGAAAAATGGTTTGTGTATTTTATTTAGTAATTAATTGTAACATGCATGAAAATTGATTCAAAGGATGTTTTGCAGTCATGTTACTCATTGGATAGAAATTGATTCAGGACATGATGGTTTTGTTTTTCAAATTTTAAGTAGATACGTATTATGTGTTTTGTCGGGTTGGACTATACATTTTGGAGGCGTTAATTTAATTACAATTTTTTTTGTGTTGTTTGAAGATATTTGAATTTTTTATTACAAATTGAAGTAGAATTCAGTTTACCCAATTATATAAATGATATAGAAATTTTCGGTTTGTTGCCTTTATTAATTGAAGTTTATTATTTTCTGTAAATAATGGTATTCCTATTATTCGTATTTAATCGATAATTATAGTTAGTGGAATTGAAATTTACATTATGGAAAATGGTTACCTTTCATTAAGATTGCTTCAGAAAACATAAGTTGGCAGGTTTAAAAACATTCGGAGACGGTATGTCGATGGTTTTGATAAATTTTTATTCTAAGAGACACAAAAAGAGGATGACCGTTCTTATACGTTAGTTTAAGGTTGACTATTGAAAGGTTTTAGTTGATGAAAACATACCATGTTACCATGAGATTTGGTTCAGAGTGGATTGTTTCTATGACGTAATTTTCTCACTTTCGTTTTCCGAGATGCATTTCATGTTTACCGTGCTTACCATTTTAAAGTAGTTCTTTTTATGATTGGTGAGTTGAGACGAAATTCAATGTGGCTTAAACTGAAAGAATCTTGAATCAGTCTGGGCTGAGATGTAGAAGATTCAAGGTTTGTTGCGGCGTTCGCAGCGTACACGAAATGGGTTTAAGGTGGAGTGAACATCGTTACGTATTACCGGGGGTGATTTGAATTGTTATCCTAGAAAGTTTTCCGTTTGTCCTTTTATTTGGAATATTTTTGAAGATTCGTTCACCACGGAACTATTGTATCATGTATCGTTTGTCAGAAGGACAGTTTTATGGGTTCATCGAGGAAGGGCCAAGTGTTTACTATTAGTGACGATCTCATTCATGGACTATTTTATAGCATTTTGTTATATGCGGATCTTTGTAATAAGTTCATGGTTATTTGTTGATTACATTCATGCAGACAGTTAACCACTAACGAATGATAAACTTGCTGTAAATAGATCGCTTATATAAGTTTGTGTAGATAAAAGCAAAGAACGCTTGTACATAAAGTTATGATTGTATATAGAGTGGACATAAAATAAGTCAACCCTGATATTTGGCAGTATACATTCAACTTTAAGGAAATGCTGAAACACGTCGATTTTTGTTCCAAGGAGGACATATTTTTACGATACAGATATCTGTAATTTGTCAACCCCCTACCTTCTACTTCCCCAACCACTTAATCTAAAATAGGGAATGTACCATGTGTGGCACATCATTAGAAAGGCATTTAGATGGAGTATTCAGGAATATGATCATCCATGATTTTTTTTTTCGATATTTACACCGATTTTGCAAAAAAAAGTCTTAATTAATTGAAAGAGCAACACCTCTTAAAAATGAAGCGCAACGCAAAAATGTAATGTAATTAAAGTAACTAAATTGTAAGTTATGATACACAAAACAATTTACTCAAATTAATAATGAATTAATGAATTGTACTACCCTAACGATGATATTTATTATTATATCTTGACTTTGTTCTCTATAATTTTTGAACACGCTGTGTAAGCGCTTAATTAATTTTTTTTATTTAACTAATGCAGTGCTGAAGGTCGTTTGAAGATAATGAAACAGTACTAGGTTTCTCAACATCTCTAAGGCGTATGAAATGGTGGACCGAAACATTCTACTGAACAAACTGTTTAAATACAGGATTAGAGGTACAGCACTTGATTGTGACGTTCTGACGTTGAAAAATCAACGTCAGAAGGGGCAAATGAAATGCATAGCATTACGCGTAATTACAGCTAAATCCACTACGATAGCCAGATTGGTTAGCCAGAAGAATATTATATGTATGAAGATGTTCTTTAATTTGCTGGCTCATGATTTTTTCAAGGACTTTTGACACTGTTGTGAGTACACTTATTGGTCTTAAATTGTTTAATGAATACACTGAACTTTTTTTAGGGATAGGAGTGATAGATAGGACAAACAATTGCTTTTTTCCAAATAGATGGAACACAGAATTATGAATACAAAAATTGTAAATGCATGTGAAATGATCAATTATACGAGGAAGAAAAAGAATTAACATATTGATACTTATATTATCAATTCCAGCATTATTAGAACGAATGCCGGAAATAGCATTAAAAACGTCTATAGATGTTATTACTGTAAAGACGAACTCTTTAGTAAAAAAGATTGTAACATTTCAGAGTTTTGAAAAGGACAAACTATTCTACAAATTATTATTAATACGGTTTACATCATTTAATTCGTCTTCGCTTAATGAAAAAGATACCCCTAAAAAAGTATACATTTAAGGTGTTACAAATGACGCACGCTGATTTTTTTAATTAACTGGCTGCGGAAAAATTGTTATTTATTTTAAGAAGTTCGTTATTGGAAGGTAAAGCACTTAATTGATGAAAAAGAACAACCTTTTACTGTGAAATTTGGGACTTGTTTTATGGATGATTTAATGTCTGTTAATATTGAAAGGACTAAGACTCACAGAAATTCCAAACTTGTTGCCCGTAGCTAAAAATTCCACACAAGAAACAAGTTTGGCTCCCCTTAAAGTAAAACATTTAAGGGAAATGTTGAAATATTCGGATGAACCACATAAACAGTTTTATTCAACAATTTTGATGAAATACCCTACTCAACTAAAATGAAGGTGTTAATCAATATTCTATAAAATGTTATAATGTATTTATTTATAAGATTTTGTTTTATTCGATGTCCTAACGATTTAATAATATTGAAAATGAATAGAATCCAGGATGCTTTAGTTATTTTATATGAAAGAAGGAGCGTGACAATTTTACATTGGTTTGTTCGATATCATACATTTTGTTCGATATTCTTGAAAATATAGCAGTTTTTTTTTGTTTAATATTCATTTTCAACAAAAATAAATATTAATTGTACTACGTCACAATCTGATATATTGAAACTGTAATTACTAGGTCTGTAGCCAGATTATGCAGCATTCATAGGTCGGTGTCTTTAATATGTTGCCCCACATGAAACAAAAAATCTAGCCACTGTGTAAAATCTCAGTTTTGTGATATTGAACAAACTAATTTTCGGCGACGATTTGTGGAAGATGATGTAATGTGCTACGATATATTTTGATATCATTTATGTACATCAGGTGACATAACATAATGGATTTTGTATTTTGCAGTTTTGTTATATTATCGCCTCCATTGAGACTTAGCATTCGCGATAATAGATTCAAAGCAAGACAAAACCAAAGAGAGCTTAATGAAGTCTCACTGAAATATGTCCCTTTTGATTTTTATAGGATCAGTTAAGATGCTATTGTTTTTAGTTTGTAACCTTGGTGTTAACTGCTATTTTTTATTGTGAATCTTAGGACGAAACAATTTTTAGATTGACATTATATATTGGTAGTATTTGTAGTACCCAGCTATGCGGTATTGAATCAAAGGCCTTCTGATAATCAATATTGGCTGTATAGATGTTTCTTTTCTTCTTTAGAGCTTGGTTTGTTACTATCAAATTTATTAATAATTGCTCCTTGCACCCTAATACTCCTTTGTGACAGCCTGCCTGTTGTTCAGCTAAGATAAGGTTATCATGGCAATGTTTGTGTATGACTTTAGATACGCTGTTATAATTTTATACACAGTAAGAAGACAAGAAATTGGTCTATAATTAGCAACATTACCTGTATAATTGTTTTTTGGTAATAGTTATGTTATTCCTTGTGTGAGGAAGGATGGGATGATTTATGGTTGTCTATAAATGTATTTATGTAATCCTTAAGAGATTCGTGAGCATTTGTGTATTGTTTTAACCAGGAGCTATGTATATGAGCTGTACCTGGAGCTTTCCAGTTATGGTTTTTTTTAATTATATCTTTTAATTCTTATTTTGTTATAGGTGTATGTCATGATCTTTAGATGTCTGCAGTTGCCCATTTCTTCTTGTATCCAATACACTTCTTCATTCAACAACATTTCTTGGTAATATTTCTGTATATCTACCATATTTGGTACTTTAGATGTCTCATCTTTATTTTTCCTCCTACTTCTCTCTAATATCTAGTATCTCTCATAATATTATCTAATGTTATCTATTTGTTTCTGTACCCTTGTAGTTCCATGCTTATATTATTATTTTTATTATTATACAACCTCACGTGGTATTAACACTTGTCACGCTATAACGCATTTTTCCGCTCTGGTAATATAATTATTATTATGTTCTGACACAATTTTAATTCATTTTTTCTATTAAAAAATATGTAATCAAAATAAATATCAAATATCAGTCACTTTTATTTTAAGAATCTGAAATGCTCGTAGTCAAGTAAGTTCACAATAAAATAAAAAGAAAAATCTATATGACAATTTTTACAAACCTGCTATCCTTCGGGTTGCTGGACAATGGGATACTTGATTGAATCGACAAACTGCTGGAAAAACATCTTGCAAACCTTTGGTTTTCAAGTGACCTACATCCAAGCAATGTAGAATAATGTCCATTAACTAAAAAGTTGGTATAAAGCAAAACTTTTCATAAATAAAAACAAAATTACTTCAACTAACAACTCCGCCATTTCACTTTGCATTTTATCTATCAACAATTCAACACTTCGAAGAATTTCTGGTTTTGCTTTATATAATACCGAATTATTCATATTAACATTTAAAGCTTGCGCATTTTGTTGCATTGCATTGTACCTAGTAACTTCACGAGCCAATGTGGTTATAAAACGGGCGGGTCTGGAAAGTAATCAAATAAAAGGTAATTAAAAACAAACTTTCAACTTACCTGGCAGTTGCAATTAATGTTAATGCATGCCTGGCAGTTCGACAAGAATCTGCTTGAGGTGTTAGTGGTAAACCATATGTCATGTTTGGCACTAATTTATCAGCCTCAGAACATAGTTCCAGCAAACCTGTAAATTTTACATTATATCGTTTTAACAGTTTAACAATCAATCATTAATACCTAAAAGAACCTTGCTTATATCTAAGTAAGGCTCCCAAACTGTAAATCCTCTTCCAATTAAATCAATCGCTGCTCTACGAAGAGGTGTATGAGAAGGTAATTTAGCAGAAGGAGGCGCTAATAATAAATGTAACAATGCCATTGAAGTAAGCCGTGCTAAATTATTATTTCCGAAACCTATTAAATTTCATTATCCATAAAGAAATTATGTGTTAGAGAACATACCGAAACCTTCTGCAATGGAAGATTTGCGCAATTCACTGTTATCTGCCTTCTTTTTTGGATTATCTGCCATAATATCTTGACCAAATTCTGCACCAATTACACCTAATAATACTACAGCTGTTGTTTGTTTACGTTTAAGTTCTGCCAAACTCGATGGTTTGCGAACTTGGTCTTCTTCCTCTTCCTCAAATTCTTCTTCCTAAATTTTTGTGCAATGTACTGTTGTGCTCATCAATATAATTACTTACCGTGGGTTCTGGACTAAGTAATCCAACCGAATTTGAATTTCCATTATTTGCAGTAGGTGGAGATGTTGCTTGTTGATTAATAGTTTCAGTTTGTGTATATAAAGGAAGATACTGCGCCCATGAATCAATTAACGTTTTTCGACCTTTGGGTCCCATTCTAGAACCAAATATGTTTATCCAATAAAACCAATCAACTAACATAAATACCTTCCCAATTCTGCTAACAAAAGAGCTTGTGCAGCTTCTCGTACTTCGACACAATGGTGTTGCCACCTTTTTGCCATAGTTTCTACTTGTGGACGTTTGAAATGTTTAGAACCTAATTGAACGACCTAAAAATATACGGTTACACAACAAGTACGATAAAAGCTTAAAAAATTTACTACTTTATCTGGCAATAGCACACAATGTAATGCTGCTAATAATGACCAACCCTGTTTAATTTGAGCTTGTTGCTGTGTATATAGTTCTTCATTTTCTTCATCTGCTTTACTCCATTTTACTCTTGTTGATTGTCTAAAAGAAATATATTTTCAAAATAATGGCAATTACGCTAAACAAGTGAATAAAAAAAGTATTATGACACATACAAAAAAGCTCAAGATAACATTAAAGAATAGCATGTACTAACCTATGCAATTTTCTATTCCGTTCTTGCTCTAATATAAATGTTGCATTACTCATGGACATAAGTGTATGACTAACAGCAATTATAGACAATAAATGATTACTAGTTAATGTCGTACTAAGTTCCCAATGGGTTTGACAAGTAAATATACGAGTAAGTTGTTCTCTGTGTACAAGTTCGGGAGGTAAATCATCTTTTAACCCTTTATCGTCTGCTGTATCATTGTTTACAGGTATTGTGTTATGCCATGTTGGAAGAAAAAGTGACATGTAATTGGCTTTTGATAAAACACCAAATGATATTGGTACCTACAACACCAAAAAGTTTAAAAATTTTAAATATATAATTTACATTCAACTGACCATTGGCCGAAGTAAACCCAACTTCGCCTGGCAAACTATGTCCAAATCATTATCCAACCCCCAAGCATGTAAAAGTGACAAAAGTAATTGTGCTATTTCCATACCATGACTAGCTTCAATGGGACCCAAACTTTTGCTATTTGCTCGTGAAATGGAATCATTTGAATCTAGAAGAATAAGAAACCAATAACTCTAATTACAATATCAAAATTATTAATAAAAATAGTACCCCTCAAAATAATCATTTTTCACTTGAGTGCAGACAAACAAATAAAACGACAGATGTACAGCTAGTACTTATTAATGCAAGAAGAAAACAATTCTTACCCTTCAATGACGCATCAACTCCTTGTTTTAAAACACTTTCAGCCTTCGCTTGTATTTTAGTATGTACAGTTTCAGCACCTTCTTTCATTTTTGCTAATATTCCTAATACAAAAGATTACTTGATAATAATCTTACGTCACATTTTGTAACATGCATATCAAACAAGTGAGCAACTAATCAAATAAAAAGTAGAAGAGTGATTTTGAAAACCCATTAATGTATAATCTCTTGGGATTTAAAAAATCTAAGCTAAAAATGCCACATTTCTAAATATAGTTTACAAAATGAATGAAATAAGAGAATATTTTGCTACTAATGGCTGAAATTGTGAAGATTGAAATTGATAAAAAGAAACAAAAGTAGATGAGGTTACTTGATAAATCAAATTAAAAAAAAGCAAAAAGTGCAATTGTGCTAAAACAAAATATAAAAACTAAATGCGGTTGTTTTTAACAATTTTCACGCAAAGCAACTGAGGCAGTTTTCATTTTCATCTTACATGCAAGCATGTAGCAACTACATAATTGAAACAAAGCACGAACATATCTTATATAATGTTATTACCGTGTTTATCTTTTTCCTTAATTATACGTTCCATATTTTCTGCTTTATCTTTCACTTTTCCAAAAAAATCTGTACGAGAAATACAAATTCTTTAAGTTAATAAGTAATCATACGCTACTTTGTACTACTACAAACACGTTACAATTTAAAAGCTTAATTACACAAGGGAACCATGGTCAGACAACAAGAACATTAATCACATATTTTTGTTGTCCTACCCTCACCTTTCACACATCAAATCATCCAAGCGGACAGGTCCAATATCCCATTTATTTGAAGTTACGCATTTCTATTGTGTTAGCCTACTGTACACACGTTCTCACAACAAATTGTTGACACTATTACGAATCAACAAGTTTTTTTCTATATTATTCATATAAAGTTAAGTTATACAGATTTTTTATGCATAAAAATATGGCTAATGATCACAGATGTTATAAAATTCCCCAAATAACTTTTGTTACGTGTGGGGATGAAACGTAGTGACAGATCTAAAAAAATTTACGGAAGAGTTAAAAACCGTTGACACCTAATATGTGCTGTATTTCTTGTTACATGGGACTTTTGAAGTGGGTGAAAGGTACACAAAAGAAAATGCCATGTCGCAAAATTCATTTTCTACACTCTAATTTAAACTTTCTGTCTGACAATTTTGGTGTAGTGAATGATGAGCAAGCAGTGAGGTTCCACCAAGATACCTGAACAATAGAAATAAGGTACCAAAGACGGTGGGATCCAGCTATGATGGCAGATTCTTGTTGGTTCCTCAAAAAGGAAGATTCAAAGTCGCATAAAAGGCAAAAGAAAAGTTATTAACTAAATTATACCGGTTTTTTTTTGGCGCAAAATACTCTTCAATAGTGGCCTATTTAAAATTAATGCCATTTTGTTAATAGTTATTTATATATTAAGGGAATTATGAGGTTATTAACATACATAACTCACGTGATAGGTAAACAATTATATTTCATATTCATATTTCATTATTATTTCATAATTCCCTAGGGAGTTATGAACATGTTTACAGTTACGGTAACTAAGGGTTTATTTGTTTATAATGTATTAGTATGAAATAAAATTCTTTATGAACTGAATTTACATAATATTTTAACAAATTTTTTTGTCTGTTTCCTAAGTTTTTATTAATTAGCGCTGTATCTGTAAATTTAAACCTGTTACAATAAATCCACTTTTGATTTCTGGTTATGTAATCTGAAACAAGTAACATTTTACTGGTTTTATGAGAAAGTTGAAAATTTGTTCCTTGTGTTATTATTCTTGAATGGAATCACATTCCAGCGTCCCCATTTGCTAATATGAACAAAGTCAGAGAATTAATTATGTAATATCTATAACATAAATAATTGTAAAGATTGTAACTCTTGAGACTTCTATTATCTATGAATGATAAAGCTTGAAATTTCAACTACATGTAATTTAAGCTAGGTTATATAATTTCTCTTTACAGACTTAAAATTCTAGCAATACATTCACTTCTAACCTTCTATACAGACACAACTTTGAAAAAAAATTGTGATGGTCTAGTGACGCCTTTGTGTAACGCTTTTAAGTAATTTCCTATTTTTGCTATTAATAGTGCAATTAAAACATGTTTTTCGACCCTTAAACAGTTTTCTTAATTATCTTTGTGTTAAAGAGTTATGAAAGACAAATTTAAATTGTGTATGTTTTTGCGTTTGTAACTTTAGGATAAGCTTTAATTCATACGTAAATTAGTAAATTATGAAATGTGTTAATATTACTTTTGTGTGTGGCATGCGTGCCGGCGAGCGTGGTGCGTTGTGCGTGCGTGAATGGTGCGTGCATGCGTGGTGCGTGCATGTGTGATGTGATGTGTGATGTGATGTGTGATGTTTTGTGTGTGTGTGTGTGTGTGTGTGTGTGTGTGTGTGTGTGTGTGTGTGTGTGTGTGTGTGTGTTTGTTTGTGTTTGTACGAGAGCCACTGCTAAAATTCGTGGAAAATGTAAAAAATGCACACGTTACGTAATTTTTTTTATTGTTTTTCAAAATATTCTTCCTTAAGATCTATACACTTTTTCATTCGGTAGAACCAATTTTCAAAACGTTTTTGCCACTCTGAGCGAGGTACCAAAACAAGTACTTTAAAAGCTTCAGCGGCCTCTTCAGATGATGAAAAATGCTTACCACGCATTTTATTTTTGATGTTTTTGAACAAAAAAAATCATTGGGAGGCAGATCAGGCGAATATGGGCAATGAGTCATTAATTTGATATTTTACTAGCCAAACATTCTGTAGTTTGTCTTGCTGTGTGCCTCATAAAATACCTAATATTTTTGGGTTTAAAATCGGGTTTTTGATTTTATTTGAACTTAGGGTGAGACGCGTTAAAATTAAACTTTAATTTCGTCATAACTCTAAAACTAACAACGATGTTAAAATAAATCGTGCATCATTTTTATGTCAAATTTAATTCACTTTTTTGATTTTGATATAATAAATACCTACATCATTGCAATTAAGATTTTAAAGAATAATTCTAAAAACCTTATTTTTTATTCTTAACGCCCCTAACGACGGTTAGAGAGCTTAAAAATCACTGTTGATCCTTAATTCGATTAACAATATCTATCTCTTTAATATGAGACCAACATTGATCCAATTCGGCTCAGCAAAACCAATTAATTGTGTTAAAAAAATTTTTCATTTCGCTATAACTTTAAAACGGGCAAAGATATCAACTTGCGGTTTTTACGTTTTTCTTGCTAATTTAATCTACTTTTCTAACAAATTGCGCCCTTCAGCACTTTTATTAGGCACTGTTGAGTAACAATGGGAACCTACATTTGTCTTCCGAACAAGCTTTATTTTACTAAAATTGAATAAATGGTTTAGAATTTACAGCAATTTTAATGATTACGCTTTCAATAGCTTCCCCCACTCTTACTCTGGCCAGTACGCCAATGAACCTTAAACAAAAATTATATAGAATTATCTAGACTTTCTAACGATGTAAGCAAAAAGATTGCACCAATGGGCAAGCTACACAAAATCAAACGTCCGAATCCCTTCGTGGGACACCTGGTGTGTGTGTATATATATATATATATATATATATATATATATATATATATATATATATATATATATATATATATATATATATATATACAGTAAAAGATTAACTCGAGTGGGTCTTAAACCCACGACCTCCACTTTGCTACAGTGGGGCTCTTTAAACTGTGCTATCGAGGAGGCAAGTCATAATTGATTCAAACTAAACTGTATGAACTTCCCTAGTTACGACGTATTATAATTTTTATATACAATGAAGGATCGTAGTCAACTTTGTTGTATGTCATGTGAGCCCGCAATTCGCTAAAATTTCGCAGATGACAACACGTGACTGACTGTAAATTTTTATTTGCTATACTCAATATTAATAGATAACTATAGGAATGGTTTATAAAGAATAAATCGAAGTTCAATATAATAATCATTAACTGTATTTTATTAAAATTAACTTTTAAAGTACATACAGTAAAAGACTAACTCTAGCGGGACCTTAACTCACGACCTCCACTTTGCTAGAGTGAGGATCTTCCAACTAAGCTATGCACGAGGCAAGTCAGAATCGATTCAAACTTGAACTGTATGTACTTCCTTAGTTGCGATGTATTAAAGTTTTTATACACAATGAAGGATCATAGTGAACTTAACTTATGTTTAGGTTTGGACATTGTTCGGTATACTGTGGGTTAGATTTTCTGGTTAAGCTTCGGAATTGTAGCGGCAAGTGAGTTGATGTTTAGCTTTTGAACGCTTCGGTTTAAGTAGTGGCTGTTTGTGATATAAGTATCCGTATCTCGTGTATCTGCCTATGAGTGTTGCATTAATGCAAGGATTAGTTTCCCAATTTCGCATGTGCTTATTAATGAATAATTACGTGTCCATACTAACTGATTTATTGTGACTGCACACCTTCCATATTTGAACACTGTTTAAAGAGAAGATATTTGTAAATTAATGAAATGTACGACAACATCTAAGACAGTACCAGCATTACTATACAACACCTTTCCAAGGAAATATTTCCACAAGATTCGAATTGTAAATTTTATCCCAAAATGCATGCCCAAAAAGTGATACGCTTTAAAAGTTCAATTTAAAATGTAGGGAAATCACTTGATCTCCGTAAATTATGAGATTTTTTTATTTGTTTTTGTACAGACGACCTATCTTATAGAAGTCAAAATTTGATAGAAATTTCAAAAAAATCGCATCACTAAAACTACCCGTTCAGTAGTGGCGTCAACCTTCAGCCCTTAAAAAAAATTATTGTTGTAAAATAAATTAAATTTCCTTTATTTTGGTAATGTTTTAAAATAAAAGACTTTTGTCTCTTAAATTTTTGTTCTAAAATCGACGGTTCCTGAGAAAATTTATAAAATATGGTTGTATTCTGCAACTAACTGATCTGTGATTATTTGATAATTGCTTTATTTTAATAATACATTTTAAAGTAGATTTAAAACAAAAATTAAAAAAGATAAAAATATTAAAATAAAACACTAATTTTATAATAATTGCTCAAAGTGGCGTTGATCGAAATATCCCTGGAATTAAAGAGAGCGATTAGGCTTATAAATGACCCGTCCTTAACTTCTCACATACAGTCCCTTGGGCATAGAAGGATGGTTTCAGTTCTTTCTTTGTATTATCGTTATTACAACGGCTATTGTGCTGCTGAATTATATTCTTTGATACCATCTCGGGCTATCTTTGCGAGAAACACTCGGTTCGCTCATTCACATCATCAGTATGCAGTACAAATCTCCACTTGTCGGACCAAACGGTCGCAATCCACATTTTTCTACACGGTTTCTAAACTCTGGAATGATCTCCCTAGTTCCTGTTTTCCTCTCACTTATGATATGAGAAAATTTAAGGTAGCTGTTCATAAGCATCTATTGGCAATTCATTATCCCTCTACCCATCCTCCTAAGCGTTCATGAGTGCTTTAGCACGATAGGCCTAATTTAGCCTGTTCAGGTCCACAATCATAAAAAAAAAAATTTAATTGGTATAGCAGGCTTATTTATTTCGCTAATTTTGCCTAATTTCCTCGGATGCTTCAACACTGCGATTCCAGAGATCGTCTCTGGTCATTGCTGGAACTGAATAGACCTTTTTTTAACAGTGCCTCAAATAAAGAAATCTAAGGGATTGTGATCCGGTGATCTAAGCGGCCAGGCTATAGGAATATCGTTACCTAGTCCGATCCACCGGTTAGGGAAATGCGCGTGCACGTATTCCGTCACAGGTAATCCAAAACATGGTGGGGCACCATCCTGCATAAAGATTGCCTCAGCTCTGAAATTTAATGGCACATCTTCTAGAAGTTCCCACAAGTTATTCTATAAAAAAAAACAAATAAGCAGCGCTGTCTAGTCGGTTGGGTAGCATAAGGGGATCAATAATAAATTCTTCAACAATTCCTGTTCAAAATTTTTTGCTGAATTTATGTTGAAAGCGACCTTCTTGAATTACAATTGTAGAAATTATGGGAATTAAAGATGCCATCTCTAGTAAAACAGGCTTCGTCCGTAATAAGAATTCGAGCAACAATCTAAGGATCTTCAATGAAATTGTTCATCAACCATTGACTATATTCTCGTTAACGAAGTAGATCTGTCGGTAAAAGTTCTTGAACTTTTTGGATGGGATACGGTTTTAACACTTGTTCAGTAAGTTTTCGGTGAACAGCATTTTTAGAAATATTCAATTCAATCCAATTTTCATAATTTTCGGAGATAAAGTGATTTTTCTACATTTTAAATTGAATTTTTAGAGCGCATATTTTTTTAGGGGTGCATTTTGGGATAAAATTTAGAGAGGGAAAAGTGCCCTAATTTGGTCCTGTAGAAGTTTGTCAGCGATTTGTGAAAACTTAGAATGCAGACATAGGGAATTCCCATCCAAATTAAACTCTGTATGTATTGGCTTTCCAAATTATTTTAGATAAAAATGTACAAAATATTTTGAGAAACAAATTCGGCATCTAATGAAAGGATTACATTTTTTTGTAGGCTTTTTCGTGTTTGGCCAAATTTGGAAAACTGTTCGGCTTTAACACGTATTAAAATAGTACCTTTGACTTTTTGTAGAAAATGTTTTATGAAACATATCTAATTTAATTTCGTAAGCGAAGGTGTTACTCGCCATAAAAACTAAAAACTGAGTGGCATTACCGTGGGAATTCGTTGAGAAACATCATAGATTTATTTGCTAGTCTTTCCCCTGTACGACAAATCCCCGCTTTGTCACCGGTTCCGAAAATATAACAGGAAATTAAATAAACCCTGTAAATACCAAACCGCTGTTCCTGCGTTGGAGAGACAACATGAGCTGGAGGTACACGTTACCGAAGATAAAAATCGCAGTTTGAGACTGATTGGTCGCATCGCTGGAATTTGCCACACCAGTGTCTGCAAAATTTTGAAAAAACAAAAGCTTAAATCGTTTAAATAAAAGGAACCTTCACGAAATGTTCGAAGAGGTTAAATTAAATCGGTTACAGTTTTACGAGACAACGTTGGACAAAATAAATACGAAATGACGATTTTTGAAACGAGTGTTATTTACGGATAAGTGTTCGTTTTCGATGCATGGGACCCAAAGTTCGCAAAATTTTCGTGACTGGAGCACGGAAAGTCTACATTTGTAAACCAAACGCCGAAGCCAATATGGGCCGGGTTCCTAGGACACCGAGTGATTGGCCCATTTTTTATTGACGGTATGTCTGGTGAGCGATATCTTAGTTTGCTTCACGACGAAGTGAGACCTGAAGAGAAAGGAATATGGCATCAGCATGACGGGTGTCCTGCTCACTATAGTGGAGTTGCATGCGATTTTTTGAACTACAAATTTCTGGACCAATGGATAGGGCGAGGAGGAACCATTCTCTGACCGGCGCGCTCACCTGATTTGGCACCAAACGATTTCTTCCTTAGCGGTTATTTAAAAACAAACTTTACAACAAAGAGCTATTATCATCAGCGGTGGATTAGTCAACCGCTGATGATAACTTCACACCTAGAATTTCTCAAAAAGGTTTTTATTCGCTTCAGAGTTGAAAAACATCTCTCAGTTTCTGCAGATGACATGGGTATTGTGATAATTATCTCCAGCAATTTGAATGTCTCTTGAAAAACAGCATGAAGTTGGTTTGACCTAATAAATGAAAAAAAAAATGAGAGGGATCCAGAAATATTTCGAAATTATTCCCTCTCGTATACCAGTTCCAGTACAGTTTTTACTCCCGTTGTATCCAAACGTGGATATGCCTCTATCACAGTCAACAAATACGGGCCAGGAAATTTTTTGCGTAGTCCTGGAATTTTGAAGATTGGAAAAGGTTTGATGCAATAAGGTTATTTGTGAATTTGTATCTGGCTCTTGTTTCACTGATTATGCCATTGCAAACTTCTTTGGCTTCTCTGTTTTTTTTTTTTGTTCCTGTGAATGTGTCTATTCGTCTTCTCTTTCGTGTTTTTTGATTACTCTTGTTCTCTACATCTTCTTGAATATTGGCAGTCGAACCAATATTATTTCGTATGTAGGATATCCACATGCGGCATTATTTTATGGAATATCCTTAGCCAAAATAAAAAATCTTCATTTTTTAACATGCGTTTAGGTCCGGAAGCTTGCTCAATTGTTGTTTTATGTTTTATTTTAACACTATATCAATTTCTTCCATACATTCGATAAGCTCTTCTCTGTACTCAAATACAGTATTTGAGTTCCTGAATTAAAGTTCCACCTTGTAGTAAGAGCCCGGGGTAATCTTTTGCAAACTACACTGTCCAGAATGGCTGTTCGCTGGGGAGAGTTTGAGAAAAAGGAACAAATTACACTCAAATTGGCAAAAAATATACGTACACTGCGACTGATGGATGCAGCATTCGACATAACCAAATTCATAACTTTCCTTAATTTTAGCTTGAACTCATAAGTCATAACATTCGATCCATCAGAAGTATATGCTTATCAATTTCAGTTTTTATGCATCCCGATAAAGATTCTGCATCATGTTGCTCTGGTTTTAGAAAACCCCAAACTATTTTAACGGGTTTTCCATCGCATATATACTGACATATAATGGCCATTTGAAAAGTTGCCGAAACATCAGTAGTTTCGTCGGCAATAACGGACAAATAATTTGTGGATTGCATTTCCTGAGAAATTGTTTCACAACATACTTCTAACATAGATTGCAGCAATTCATTTTGGATAGTGTTTGATGTACCTTTAAAAACAGTGCCTTCATCTAAATGCATTTTTCATGACAGCGTCCAATTCGGCACTAAAATTTATCAAACCTCGAAATACTCCCGGATTTACAGAATCTGCAGTTTCATCGTGACCCCTTAAAGCTAATTCGAAACTGCCACAAAAGCGAATACAGTTGATTATTATATTCAATACATACCAGTTTTTGGTCACTAGCACATTATGGTGTTCAATAGATTTTCTATATTCAGAGTCCAGCATCGTATAGTAATTTTCACGAGTCACAGCAGTTACGTCACTAATATTAATACAGTCAGAGGACGCCGATGTTGTCAGATTGTGAAAAATAACAGTTTGACAACTGTCAAATCTCAGCTTTAGGGGTTATGTTTATTTTATCACAATAATAAACAGAATTGCCAACCTAAATCAGTTCATTTTGCATTCTCTCGTGCTCAATATTCGGATTCTAAAGGTGGTAATGAAACAAAGTTAATTATGACGCAACTGCTCTGACTCGTGAAAATTGGTATAGCAATATTTGCCATGCCCAACATAGCTAAATTCAAAACCGTTTTCATATGCACTGGAGACTTTTCGTATTTGTTAATTTTTCATTTATATGGTTTAAATCGGTTATCCCAAGAAATTTCTCCTCCAAATAACAAACACGAAAAACAAAACGTAGCATTTACATTACCACATCCGCATTACCAGACATGTCTTTTATATAATTCTTTGTTAAAAGTACGCACACATTGTTTATTTTTGCTTTTTACGGCGACTTTTATAATATCTGGTGTAGGTCTTCCAATACGTTTAATTTCCAATGGCAAAGTAGAAAAAGGTTTTTTCAAAATAAATTGCACCGAATTCATTTTAAAATACACTCTGTTACCCTTACGTTGAAATTATTCCATTACAATCACAAATGAACAACCTCTCATTCCGAATGCGAACGTACGATGCAAACTAGCGCACCGTCGCCTGGTTAAAAACGCATTTGACGGCTAGCCCGAATGCGCCCGAGTATGTAATTAGAAGCCGATAGCTAAATATTCCCGTGCTACGACTGCTAGAGCACGGTGCGTAATACTTCAATACTTAGCGGTGCATATTTTAAGTAGGATTTACTTACTATGCGATATAAAGCAATATAATAGGCAAAAAATAAATAATATCTGGGAATTAATATATTTTAATTTGTTACTTAGCTTAACTCATTGCAGTCTGCAGGAATATATTTCATATTTTTTTAGTAGTAACCGCCCCTGCATATTAATATTCTTTTTCGCTAAACTGAACGTACAGCACAGCATTGGACGTCAATAATGAAGTTGCCAAAGTCAAAACTAAAATAATCAAGAAGCGAGCTTACCATGACATCAACTAATACGAACACCTGCTAATCTTGAAAACGTTTTTGGTACATTAGGACCAATCAAATCTATGCGAATAAATATGAAAATGTAAACTTTCACGATTCTCACATATATTTAAAATATTTATTTTTTACGTATAAAATCGTGTATTTTTTAATTTATCTTTATATAGATTTATATGTTTCCATAACAATTACAGTTGCCATTCCCAGTAAATGTTAATATCTTTAAGAATTAAAACGTCAAAATAAATTTAAGAAATATGAACATTGAAAACGCAGATATAAGCCTGCTATTAATATAACAGTTTGATAAACGTATAATGCTAACTATGAAATGTTTATTCGTTTATCAGATTGTTAACAGCAGGCCTATATTTGCGTTTTCAATTTTCATATTTGGTAAGTTTATTTTTGCATCGAAAAAAAAAACTTAAAGATATTAACATTTACCGAGGACGAAAACTGTAATTAACCATAAAACATAAGAATATTGGTTAGGCAAAATGGTACAATCTTTGGAAGACAAAATCAAAGCCATTATTATATTTAGCATAGGTACTGTCCGCATACTTAATGAACAGTTCTATCAAAGCAACATGTAGAAAGTATTTTCAGGAACTATTATCGAGATTCCAGCAATAGGAAAGGCACCAAAATTAGGAAGATCCAAATTAAACGATAACAGCAATATTCAAGTCACAGGTAAAATGATTGTTAGTCCCAACAAGGTACCAAAGTTTCTAATCGTTGTGATGTTTCTAGCACCTCGGGGGGTTTCATGCATTGATTAACCATGATAGTACAAACGAACTTAAAGCAGAAAGGCTCAGCGTAAATCCTCACTACTTGGAAATTTGAATTCTAAATTCTTTTAACTATAAAACTTCCACGTATTAAAAGTGCTGAAAATATACATGTGAAAATGTCATTATTTTAATATCAACATGAAATCGAAGATTAAGAACTAAAAAGTGTGAATATCACAGTTTACAACGGTTATGATCAAACTATATTTTTTTGTTGCGCGGAAGTTCAATACATACGGGGTTTTCTATAGATGAGCGAGTATTTTAAAAATAAATTTTTCTTTAAAGGAAAATGCAAATGGGCATATGTTTACCACGTAGTCAGACTTGCGTTTTGTAATGCTTCCTTAGCTTTTGTTACATTTAATAATTATAATCCATTTGTTGCAATAAATAAATCATTGTTACCGGTTTAGAGGGCAAACTTGTTCTTTTTGTTTGGTGGTTTTAATAATGTCGTGTAAAAATTTTATATCGATAAATAACCACATCCGCCTTGGTTTTAAGAAGCTTTCAATATCTTTTAGGTGTTCGTGGTAGTGACAAATCAATTAAATTAAAGGATTACTATATTTCAGCGTAAATGTAAATTAAAAATCAAAATAAGCAATTCTATAAGCTGGAGTAAACTTTAGAAAATGCTGTCAGTATACTACAGATTTGCAAGAGAAGCTATTTAATTATTAACGATATCCAAGTTTTGTATTGGGGTGCCTGTTGATAACATTAGCATTTAATCAATCAACGACTTCCAAATAACACAGACTTGTCCTTTGATTACATTGAGTAGTAAAGTTAGGATTCAGTTTCCAATACAGTATCTCGATTATACAATTATTCCGTTGAAATTTGTTCAAATAGTCGGCGTTAGCACTTGTATGGTTTTTTATCATTGCTGATATGATTTAGCATTGTTGCTTGTTATTAACATTTTCCGCCCTTGCCCAGAACTCAACATGAGGCAAAAAGTGACATAATAACCTAAATTTATTTATTTTGGCAATTATTAATGACGCTTGGGGATTATCAAACATGTAACCTGATGACGAGAAACATTTTTCGAACTCCAACTCGCTAATTACAAGCTGCTTATCTACGACTTTGTAGTTGTTAATTTAACCTTTTTTTTTTGTTGTAAAAGAAAAGTAAAGTGTAGATGACCGTGAATTATGAAAAAGAGATGGCACCGGCGGTCACTCAAGCTGTCGCTCCACAGCTTGCCGGCTAGTTTATTGACCACCCCTTGTCCAGTTGTAAACTAAACTCTAGATTTTTTCTTTTTATATTAAAACAAAAATTTGATAGTAGCTAATTACCAGTGGCCGAATGTCTCAAAAATTATACGTTTAACGGAATATGAAAAGGGAAGTATCAAAAGACCATTTTATCCATTTCAAAAAAAAAAAATAAATAAAAAATCAAAATGTCTCCATCCGTAATTTTAAAAATTTAAAATATCTGTAACAAAAATTTCACTGTAATAAACTGTAATATGTTCTCTGGTATTCATGGTATTATATCTAAGGTTAATGAAGGCGATGAAGGATACACTTGGTCAGAGTAACTTAGCTAATGGGTAAGGTGCTAATACTGATGGTACCCTGAATCGTGTGAAAATGTAGAACACAAAAGGTGCAAGCGGCATAAGTTACGAAAAATGCAAATATTGAAAATGAGCTTTGATAACATCACTGGTCACAAAGAAGATGGTCAACGTAATCCATATGAAGATGCACACCATAAACGACCCAGACATGCTTATAACGAACATGGCGTATCTGATACCAAAATATAACCAAAAACGGCATTAACATATGATCGGTAAGCAAAAATACATGAGGACAATGTAGATGACAAAGGTGGTGTAAATAAGAGACGCATAAATGATATTCATACCATTTGACCTAGGTGACCTTGACGTCATGGATGGCAGGCAACACGAATGAGGAAGGCAACAAAATTACATAACTGACGTAGGTGAAGCAGATCATGTGGGTGGAGTTGATATCGGTGATGCAGACGAGGAAAATAACGTAGGCAACGTGCATGACTTTAATCACGTGGATGACATGGACAAAGCGGATGACTATGGCGTTTATGACATAAATTAACTAGGATAACCTGTACGACGCGGATGACTCGACTGGCGATGACTGGGTGGTACAGATGAAGTGAATGACTAAATCCGTGTACGGTGGTAATGTGATGCCGTAGATGCTATACCTAGATGACCGTAGACAACGAATATGGCAAACAGTGTTGAAATGGCTTTGATATGCAGATAGTGTAGATGGCGAGAATAGCGAACTTCATTAAATGAATTAAAATCAAATAAAATAAAGCCAAATTTATTTTATTTTTGTGTGAGAAGCACAACTACCTAGATAATGTAAATGGCGCAAATTCAGTGGATAGTGCAGATGACGTAGTAATGTGGATAACGAAGAGGGCAAGGATGGTGGAACTGACATAGGTGACGTTGACCTGAATAACGAAAATGGCTGCTACGGGCGTTGTTGCTAATTTTTGCTACTCACTAATGACGGTTACAGTAGTCCTTAGCATGTATGCATTAAGATATTTGGTCCAATACTAAATACTTGACATTAAACGCTTTCCAATGAAAATGGTAATAAAAATGTCTTTATCTGGATTTATCTGTTACAACTTGCATATACATATGCATGACGTCTACAGTCGTTCTCTATACAAATCTCATTAGTCAGTATACCGGTGGGTTGGTAGCTGTGTTTACGCGTGTGAAGTCACCACCCAACAAAGAGTTCCAATAGTTCTGATTACAGTTCTGGCTTTCTTTTAAAGAGTTTAAAGTACTTTATAAAAAATAAAGAGTTGCGCTCATTAACGGTTCCAAATTTTAATTTGAAAAATGGGGTGCTAACTTCACATCAAAAATCGAGATCTCCAGTAGTTATAACTAGCTAAATTACTATATTTTGCAAAGTTCTAGAGTTCCTGATATGAAATAAAATTTTAAATTTTTGAAAATTCAATTTTGATATGCGTGCAGTGTTTGCTGTGAATAGCGTATAAATTTTTTTTTTCTAAAATATGGCACTACAGTTGCATATTATAAGAAAAAAATTAATGTTGATCACAAGTAGCTACTGAACTAAATTCAGAATATGACTACTTCGGAATCAGGGTTAGGTTCACCTTTGACAACAATGAATGTGGTGTAGAGACGTATTAATGAACCCTAAATTTATGTGTTTGGAAGTCATGCTACATTAAAGAAAAATGCATCCTCAAAAAGCAATCCTAGGTTTTTGGGACAAATTGGCAAATAATCTAATTCAAATCAATGCCAAAAGAGATACCACTAGAAAATCTTTGCTATCAAACTCTGTAGAAAGAGTTAACCTAAAAAAAGTAATAGAAGAGCTGTCGTGCATAGGTCATCAAAAGAACAAAGAAAAAAATGATTCCAATACCTGCAGCATATAAGCGATATATACTTTGTGTTGTCGAGAATGTAGTGAGAACAGGTTTGTAAAGAAGCATAGTTTAAGTGTAAACACTGTAACAACTCTTTTTTGTGTTGTATAAAATATACCTCAATTTAGGATCTTTCCTTCATTTAGTTCTAAATACAAGAAAATTTTAATTATTTTACAATATTGGTATGAGGTAGGCAACTTAATTTGCATATCTACATAGTGCATATTTTCGTAAAGATTTATATTCCCATAAACTGTTTTCTAGTCATTTGAGTTGCGCAACGCATCGTGACTTAATTCTATACGTAACGCGTCTGCGTTAAGTTATTCTGCTCATATCTTGTGCGCAGAACAGCATCATCTACTTCGAAATCCTCCATTTTCACTTCCTGTTTAAATGTCGAAGCATGAAGCTGCTTCTTTTTGATTTTATCTAAAATTATGTGAAAGCGCCATCAATTTGGTGGCGTTTTCTGTACGTTTTCTTTACGTATTTTTTCCCATTTTTTACTTTAATTATACGTTTATCATTAATTCAATTTACAACGTAATTGAATCTTAAGTACGCATTTGATTTTATTGTTGCGTACATTTTTCGTTTTATGATTGCATTTTTTGAATGGATACTTCCAATTAATGCAATAAGAAGTGGATTTAAAAGTTTTAAGAAGAAATTTGTACGGATTTTATAAAGATAAATTCAGTTTGGGGTGCGGCTGATAACATTATGTCAAGATTGCACAATGATGACGTAAGAATGACTTCATCTTGTTAACCGCTTCGTAACCATATTTAGATACCAGAGGTTGTCAAAAAGAAAAGTTTGTGTACAAAAATTTCTAAGGTATTTATGTAGTGTTTTATTTAGTACTTTAAGCATAATTTTAAGACCTTCATTATTTCCTCATTACATTTAGATATTCAATAAACATAGTCTGTATATTGTTATTTTTTTTCATTTTTGTAAAGTCGGTTTAATTGTCCCGATATTTAAAAAAAAACAATTTGGCGCCCGAGATAACTTCATTCATTTTTTCATTCTTTATTATTGAGGGTAATTAAGCAAATCATTTTATTTGAACCCACCCTGTTAATCTACCGACATGAGTCAAAGGCACAATTATAAGTGGTGTAAGGTTGTATTTTTGGAAAACTTAATTTATTTCATTATCTTATAACTTACTTTTTAATATTGTTATAGTTTTACATTTTTTATTACAAAACTGTCAGACATTTGTGTTTCAATAATTACCAAATAAGAGTTTATCGTTCTCCTTTTTTGTGCAATACTGTTCTACGCGAAATGTTTTAGTGTATTTTTCCTATTAATCATTTGTTATACGAAGTTAAATAAGCCTTAAAAATTAATTAATTTATGTTATTTTCCCACAGGCAAAAAATTTGTCTTTGATCAGGTGTATAATTTTATAATTTTTAAGGTGTAAGAAAAAAACAAAACTTACTTTCTTGTACAATTAACATATGAGGAAATTACAATATGTTTGAAAATAGCCGTACCTCAACTCTAGCAATTAACTCATTTCCTTATATACTCTTTGCTATTTTACAAAGATTCAGCCATAAGAAAGTTATGTGTAGGACAACAGATTTTCTTTTCATCAGGACAAGATCGACATCAGTTGAAGATTATAACTCATATTTAACTATAACTAGCAAGTTATAAGTTTATATGCAAAAGCCGACTATTGTAGTCACTATAGATCATGGGCAAGTATTGTTTTGTAAAATTATATTACGTTGGTCATCATTTACAAGTGATAGACTATACAAAAGCACAATTTATCTTCTCTAACCAGAAAATGTGTTCTGGGATGTAGCTAGAGTGAAAAAACTGGCTGTGAACATGTTAAGATATGTTTTGATTAATATTGATCAAATAAAACACCTCACAATTTCCACCCTATTGATTTCTAAGTTTTATGAAAAGCTGGTTTATAATATTATAGGAGGACGCAATAGTATAAATGTTTTCATATACAGTTAGAACATGTGGCAACCTCGTACGGACGCAGTAGGATATGATGACCTGTAAAAATATATTTAGCGGGCGCAGTAATGGTAAATGATTGGTAGTGCTGGGGAATTGAAAATGTATACAATCCGTTGTTTATTAACCCTCGGAGTACGGAGAATATTTTACTTACTTAGATTCCGAAGATGGGTCAACCGTGACCCATACAGTCAATCTTGATTTAACCGTTAAAATGTAACAAGAGAGTTTTTAAAGAGATTTTTATTAAATATTAGCTTCATTTTAACA
Organism: Vesta saturnalis; assembly: GCA_036346205.1. Taxonomy (NCBI): domain Eukaryota; kingdom Metazoa; phylum Arthropoda; class Insecta; order Coleoptera; family Lampyridae; genus Vesta; species Vesta saturnalis. The sequence goes on along the minus strand of JARFJB010001233.1, from coordinate 1,698,646 downwards.
AAATAAAAAAAAAGCATGAAATAATAAACTTAAATTACATTTTATTATAAGTTTTGTTATGAACGAATAAGTTATTTATGTATTTAATAAAATTAATAATTTTTAAATCACATTTTATTGCATTTTTTTTTAATTAACAATTTTTTTTAAGATGGTCCCCCTTCATCGTCTTTTTGACAATAGTTACATTTAATTTTCACAATATGAACTTCTTCCCATGTTTGTCACACGGAACCGAAGTTTAAACTTGTCCTTGGTGTGTATTTATAAACATATTGTAAACGTTCCGAAAAGCGGGTTAGACGTGACGCAACAAAATGCGTGTTGCGCATAAGAAGAAATATAATTTATCTGTTTACGAATGATATGAAAAATAATAGAAGGGAACAAATAAGGAGAACTTACGAAAAGCCAAATTTGCAAAAAAAAATTTTAAAATGATTGCTAAATAAGTGAATTTCGGGTCAGACTTGACCCACTCTTCGTACTCCGAGGGTTAAGCTACGTTAATTCCGATTGGTGCAATCGTCAGGGAATTAATTTTTGAACCAATATACACAATCAGATTTATTCTAAACTACGTATTTCTAGGAGACACAATAAGATTGGTTTCTTGAAGGATGCAATAATGAAGCAGCAATAGCTGCTGTTGTCCTCAATAAATATAATGGGTTATTAATAACATTGTACAAATGTTCTATTTTTATAAAACAAAATAATTTCATGTCATTTGAAAACAAATGTAAGATTCATAACACTACAACCTTTTTTAAGAAATAACAGTTGAGTTCAATGGGTGTTACACAATTCAAACATATGAACGCAATTGGTTTTTTCATTAACGTCACAAGCATGATAATGAAACGCTGCAATGTATACTTCTCCAAGCACAAAATTAACCCACAAAAACATTTTTATAACTGCACTTAAAAAAGTTTCTAAAAAATAAGTTCTCATCATATCCTATCGACGTTTCCTAATGAAGACTTAAATTTTTATGAAAGTTACATTTAAATTTATTATACTGAAAAATGTATCATTCCGAAACATCTCGTTAGTGGAAAATTATAGTTAGGAATACAAAACAATAATAGCATACATTTGACCCATCTAAAAGCAGTTTTCCTATAACCACATAAAATTAAACTAAACATTAAACAACAAACCAGTAAGGTTCATTTTATTGAACTCTGACACTTTTATTTAATATTCTGGAACACTGAATCTGAGGTGGAACAATGTAACAAACTAAACATAACATTTATATTGTAGTATCATCATGGTAATACAGTTCAATTTAAAAAAACCAAGAAGGTTGAGAAACAAAGTTATAAGTTGCGATAAATAACTGATTCTTTATTCCGACGAACGTTTCGGGAAACTAATAACGGTTATTATTCCCTTCTTAAGAACCAATTACAAACATTGGAAACAGGTAAACTAAAAACGAAAAAAAGGTACATGTATTTAAAAGAGAAAATAACAATATGTGGACAACTTCAACGATATTGTTAACATTTCCCAATATTCAATGTTATATTCTCTTTTAAATACTTATACGTACGTACCTTTTTTTCATTTTTAGTTTCCAATGTTTGTAATTGGTTCTTAATTTTTCGAAGAAGGGAATAATAACCGTTATTAGTTTCCCCAAGCGTACGTCAAAATAATCAGTTGCAACTTATAACTTTGTTTCTCAACCTCCATGGTTTTTTTAAATGGAACTGTGTTACCACGATGATACTACAATCTAAATGTTAAATTTATACAGTTCATGAAATGTTAACTTTTAATACAAAAAAAATATACCTACCCATGTCCCATACATTTTGTTTGTAACACTCTTAAATATTTATATACTAATTAAACATTTTAATACCACATTGTTTTAGTCTAATTTTGACTAAAATGTTCTATTTGAAATCCACGAAAACATCATAAAACTGTATGTATATTGTCAAGAATTAATTCCAAATCCATATGACATGGTAACTCCACAATTGGGATACAATGTAAGGCAGAAAGATCGTGATCTGACGTAGTTTAAAAAAAGACTTACGAAAATCATGGTTACTCAAATTTAGTGTTTTGTATTCACAATTTATATAATAATCTTAGGCCAAACATATCAGATTATTTTTATTAGGTGAACTAAAACTTTAGGGCTTATTGTTAAAAATTTAATATGAAAACCTGAGCTAAAGTTGAATTATCTTGAAAAAGGGCCTCGCTACTTTTTGCTCTAAAAAGTCTATGATTTTCTAGATAGACATCCAAAAGAGGTGCTGATTACGCGGTGTTTAGAATATGTGTAATATTTACAACAAATCCTCAATCGGAAACTTACCTAAAATTTAATTATCTGTAAAAAGCATATATTTTTTGCTCTAAGGGTAATATGTCTCAAGGCATTTACAAAAAGTGCTGTTCGTATATGTCTTTATACTAAAGCTAAATAACAGAATTCCTAGTGTTCACAAAAAGTACTTTAGCATTTCCTCTAAAGCACATTTTATTTATTATCTTACAACCAACTTTCAGAAAGAAAACTTGACCAAAATTGAATTATTTTTAAAAAAGGTTTCTATTCTTTTTGTTCACAAGTTGAGTTTCCAAGATATTCTTAAATTTAATAGAAGCGAGATATTTCAGCAGATTTGAAATATATAGCTTCTTTTAAATCTATTTGATATTTTTTTTAATTATTGTAGCTACAGTTAGACACACATACACAGATGACAGCATGTTGAAAATAGTCAAAATCATTTTTAAAATGCTTCAAACGTGTTGAATCATCAAAACACCTTTTTTTTCCTGAAAACCATGCTCTAATTATACATGTTTCATGTAGTCATGAAGTTAAAAGCAGACTATCCAAAATATAAAAATATCACTGGTTTCTTATGTAGATAATTGACAATTATAAAATAATGATATAAAGTACGAGAAAATTCACATATCTGAAACTAGTTTATTAATTAGAAGAAATTTTACTATATAAACAAATTATTTCAATAGGGATCAACCTGTTGCAATATATAACATCATCTCTCAAAAGATAATCAAAGTGGTTGATGTTAGTAGAAATGTGACTAAAAGAAATAATATTCCAGTGAATATAGACACACTTTGAAACAAAAAGCATAATGTCTCATACCCACATACCATACAACAACAATATGTAAATGAAAAATAATGGAAAAAAGCCATACAACTTAAGTACTCAATAATGCTAAAAAAAAGAAAAATTTTGATAGAGACCCACCTTTAGTACAACAAATAAAAATTTTTTAATCGCATTATCCATAATTTTAAATTTTGTTAATATATCCGTAAGCACTTCAAATCCACTGTTACACTTTAAAAATTCAATTTTAAATACTCACCGACAATTTTTTTATGAGCATCTGGACTAGCACTGTGTGTTAAAGATGCCACCTTCAGATATTCCGATTGTGATATTAAACCAGCAGCTTCTAAACTACCAGGGGACATAGCTGAATACTCTTCACTTAATAATTCGATAACTAGTGCTTCTATGTCAAAAAAAAGTATGTGACTCTCAGGATCTATAGTAGAAGTTGTTTCATTCAATTATTTCTTACAAGAAAAAGATCTTACCCTTAGGATTGGTTCTTAAGCCTTGTACTACTAATGGTGCATGATGACCCAATTTCATATGAGGATCATCATTATTTGCATGAGCACCCAGTTGTTGTAATTGATGAAGTCCTCTCTGTGTAGCATGTCTTATTGCAGAAAGATTTCGATGTCTTAAACCCCTGAAAATTAAAGTGCCGAAATGATTTAAACAAGCTTTATTTTTTCTAGATTACCTAAAGAAATGAACAGCAGGATTTGCAAGCCCCACTTCGGAAGATGTATTATAACTAGATTCATTTTCATCACAAGCATACAACACTTCTTCTGCAGCTATACCTACAAAACAATAAATAGCTTCACTAACTTCAAAAAGAAAAGTTACAACTCTACCTTGTAACACTCTATCTAAATGACCTGTTTCCATTTGCCAAACATATACAGTACCATCAGAGCAACCAATAATCATAAAGTCATCTAATGGCCTCCATTTTATCGTGGTTACAGGAAATAAATGTCTAGAAGCCAAGCATACACATTTTCTCTCTGTTAAACTTAATAATGTTACCGAATGATCAGAAGCAACAGAACAAATACATTTTTGTATTCTTGTCTAAAATGTTGTTATGACTATCATTTGTAACTAAAATTGAGGTCAACTCACACTACATGCATTTGGAGGAACAAGAAGTTGAGTTATTTCACCGGCATGAACACAAAACCGATGCAACAAATTTCCAGTATATAAGTCCCATAAACAAACAGCAAAATCAACACCGCCTGAGATTAAATGATTTTTATCATATCTAGAATGTTCACGGTAAGGATACAATAAACAATTTACACGTCCTCCATGTCCCGTTAATATTTGATGAGGAGGCCAACCTGACAAAAAAAAACATAAAACAAAACATTCCTAAGATTTTACTACATACCATCATATTGTTGATGGTTCCCATGTAACAACTGAAGCATAACAGTTTGTGTTGCAGGAACAATAATAATACTACCATCTTCTCTTCCAACCACTAATCTACTTTGAAGTGGTAAATATATACTCGCCGTTAATTTAATTACTAAAGAATATAAGATACAAATGAGCATATTTACAATCATTAAAACATACCTTGGTTTTCTGATTTTTCAAGTTGATCTAGGATACCAACTGGACTAGGATTCATACTGGCCCAAGCTTCTGATAAACTAGTTGTAAATGAGGCTTTCATTTGGAGAGGTTGAAGAGTTTTTTGTTGTTGGATATTAGATAACTCTGCTGGAGTAATATCGGGAATATTCCAAACTAATACATAACCTTCTGAATCTCCCCTTAATAAATAACGAAATGACCTTCCTTGTTGCTGGGTTGTAACAAATCTCATCGCCGGAGGACAAGATAATAACTAAAACCATAAAAAGGAATCGTAAATTTATCTAGTGCTTGAAAGTAACATTTTTAATCATACCTTATTATCTGGTTGACTTAGAATACAATACAAAAACGGACTATCAGACTCCAGTGTTGGACTATGAAAATTTTTGTTGTCTGCTATACTACTGCAATAAGAAAAAGCGTTATTTAATAAAATAAAGTAAATCCTTTTAATGCGTATAAGTATGTTGAAAATACACAAAAGTAGTATTTGAAATTTGATCTTATTCACTGTCATTGAATATTGTTCCAGAATTGACATCATCTATCCAAAAACATTATACACCTTGAACAAGAGTTATAGTACAGTTAGATTATTTACATTCTTTAATTTAAACGATTTGTTGAATTAACACAGTCCGTGTTTTCGAAATAACAATAAAGTAGACATTGCCCTACTAAAAAATCATGTGAATTAAAGATATTTCAAGTACGTAATTATCTAATATATTTTTCTGAATATACATTTTGTTCTCAAACATAATTCCATTTTCGATAATCACGGTTCTTCAGTAAAAATATACGAGTCGTAAGTACTTATTAGAGATAAAAAATGGCAATACCTTTGTTACAAAAAAATATCTAACCTACCCATAGAAATAGGTACTTACATAATGACGGTAACAACCATAAGAATGCCTCACAAGATGTAAATGTGACAGTTATTAGATGAATGGAAAAGAATCGACAACATGCTTAAATAAAATGAATAACCATTCTTTAATAATAATTTGAAGACAAGATTATGTAGCTAAAGCTATCGTGGTTTACAAAAAAAGATACACTCACTCCCTTTAAGGGTAGGGCAGATAGAACTCAGATTTGTTGAAAATCCAATGTAAAACAAACAAAGAAAAATGCTAATGTTTAACAAAACACAAAATTCATCCCATTATGGTGTGCCAGAAAGTGGAATACGCAATTATTAAATACTCTAATATACAGGATGTTTAAAAAAGATGCGGCAATATTAAAGGGGTGATTGCCCAGGTCATTTTATACAATGAAGTTCCTATAAACATAGGTCCGCAAACGCTTCGTTACCGATCTACAGCGTGTTGAAGTTTAATTTTAAAAAACAGTCAAAATTAGATTTTTCCAAAACGGCTTGAGATATCATAATGAAATTATACGCTGTGGGAGACGCATACTTTGCAATATAACACGAAGTTTCAGTCGTACCATTGGCGCGCGTATTGGCACGTCACAGGCTATTTTTCAAGAATAAAGTAGGATGCCGCTGATTTCTCTAAAAAATATTTTTCAATTCTTTGTTCAATTGTGAAGAAAAAAGCTCTCTTGACTTTTTATCGTACGACGTACCGTTTTTGAGTAACAAAAACATTTTAGTGCATGTCCATTTATTATGCATACAAAAAAAAAATGTTTAAATATTCCTGTATTATTCACTGACATATCACTGACATATTGAATGGGTCTCGTGATTAATAATTTGTTGAAGTTCCTTATCACGAATCGCTATACGAATGCCGAGATGACCGACATGCACTACATTTATGGACTTGCTGATGGGAATGCATTAGAAGCTAGGCGGTTGTATACTGAAGGATTTCCGGGCCGTATTGCTCCTGGTAGAAAAACTTTCGAATGTATGAAACAGGCACATTAAGACGAAATGGAGGAGCAGGAAGGCCAAGAACAGCAAGAACGGTAGAGCTGGAAGAGGATGATTGAAGAAGATCGAGGTACTTCTACTCGAAAAATTGCTGACGCTTTGGATGTAAGTAATGGGACTATTTGGCACATTCTTAAGAAAAATTTGTTGTATCCATTCCATATACAACGCGTTCAAGCATTTCTTCCTGCTGATTTTCCTCCTCGCATTGCATTCTGCCAATGGCTTTTGCACAAAATGGTTCAAATCCCTCAACTCCTGATGTTGATTCTGTTCACCGATGAAGCGAGTTTTTCAAGAAATGCAATACGGAATTTCCATAATAACCATGTATGGAGTGAAGAAAATCCAAATGAAATTGTTGAAGATCGTTTTCAACATCAGTTTTCTTTGAACGTTTGGATTGGGATTGTGGGTGACTGCCTAATTGGACCGATATGTCTACCCGGGAGATTTACCGGAGAGGTGTACCGCAACTTTTTGGAAAATACGCTCCCTGGATTTCTGGAGGACGTACCATTAGCAATTAGAGATGCAATGTGGTATATGCACGATGGCGCACCAGCCCACTTTAGCCAAGTAGCTCGTGATTTTTTAACACCAGCATACGGAAATCGTTGGATTGGCCGGGGTGGACCTCACTTATGACCTGCACGATCCCCGGACCTAAATCCCCTTGATTTTTTCCTGTGGGGCCATTTGAAGTCCTTGGTGCACGCTACTCCATTGGAAAACGTAGAAGACTTAACAAATCGAATCATTGCTGGGTGCAACTCAATGAAAACAGATCCTTGTGTTTTTGAGAGAGTTCGCCAGTCAATGAGGAGACGATTGGATTCTTGCATCCGAGCTCGAGGTGGTCACTTTGAACAGTTTTTGTAATTTTTGGTTGGTAAAATTTTTGGTTTGGTGAAATATTTGTTTTTGCCCTTGAATGAAACCCTTGATTTTTAAAACTTTTTTTCTGTAATAAATGGACATGCACTAAAATGTTTTTTTTACTCAAAAACGGTACGTCGTACTATAAAAAGTCAAGAGAGCTTTTTTTCTTCACAATTGAACAAAGAATTAAAAAATATTTTTTATTTTTAGAGAAATCAGCGGCATCCTACTTTTTTCTTGAAAAATAGCCTGTGACGTGCCAATACGCGCGCCAATGGTACGACTGAAACATCGTGTAGTATTGCAAAGTATGCGTCTCCCACAGCTATTGACACGCGTAAAATTTCATTATGATATCTCAAGCCGTTTTGTAAAAATCTAATTTTGACTGTTTTTTTAAATTAAACTTCAACACGCTGTAGATCGGTAACGAAGCGTTTGCGGACCTATGTTTATAGGAACTTTATTGTATAAAAGGACCTGGGCAATCACCCCCTTTAATATCGCCGCATCTTTTTTAAACACCCTATACACATATATATATATATATATATATATATATATATATATATATATATATATATATATATATATATATATATATATATATATATATACATTCCATTTAAAAAAACATAACTTTGGAATAAAAAGGTATAGAACAAAAGTGGCGACGCCAGTAGATAAAGTATAAAAAACACTACCATTTTTTCCTCTACATTTTTTTTCTCAAATCTATAATAACAGAGTTATTTAGATTTAAATAAAATGCAAAATTTTAGTTTTTTTTTTCAACAACTGAAAGTGTCGTTAATTTAGGTTCATAAAACTGCAATTCTTTCCCCATTTAACCGAATCTCGATCTCTTGTAGTATCCAAGATACCAATGCTTAAAATGAACAAAAACTCACCCTGCATATATATATATATATATATATATATATATATATATATATATATATATATATATATATATATAGGGTTATTCTGGCTATTCGACACGAAGTATTTATTATAGCTAAAGTATTTGATTTTAAAAAAGTTTTATTTGATGAATGGATAAGGACCTATTGGCGCTTCATTTTAAAATTATTTTCATGTTGTACGGGGTGTGCCAAAAATCAAAGTTGCTACTTTTTAAACGGAACACCCTGTATATTATTTTATTTTCAGTTTCTATGATGAAAATAAATGCGAGTTTTATTAAGGCTTAACCTACCTAAACCTTATGGTTCTTGAAATATCTAATATTTTGTGAAAATGTAACAAATTTAATTCTTAATTTCTCAACTTGTATTTTTTCTTTTCAACCAAATTAAGACTGGGGTCTACTAATTGATCAAGTTTTATGTCGCCCGTGTGAAATATTCACTAACTTATACAAGGTGTCTTAAAATTAAGAGTCAATAATTACAATCTTCAAACGATAGTAACTTATTTAACTTAAATAGGACACGCTGTATTTTATGGTAACAGCAGATGTAAAATTTAATTGTCTATCGAAATAGTATTTCATATTCCTATGGCTAACTCTTCGTATTTTCAAGTAAAATGCACATTTTGTTTGTGCAAACTGAGTTCAAGAAATTTATAATTGAAGGCTTTTTGACAAACAAAATTAATTGAAGCAGTCATCAAGTTCTACAACCTAATCTGAATTATTATGTAGTAATAGTAGTTTAGTAGTTTAAAATAAAAGAATAGTAGTACATAAAAATCACTTAATCAAATGTTCAAAATGACGACCGTCTGTCTCTAAACACAAACGTATTCTCTTTTTAAAATTTTCCGCAACATTTTCCAACATACGTGTGCTTACAGTTTGGAAAGCTTCTTTTATGCGCTTTTAAATCATCTCGTGTTGTTGGAGATGTGTTATAAACCATTCCTTTTATGTATCGCCATAAAAAAATCCATTGCCGTTAAGTCGGGTGACCTTGGGGGCCAATGTTCAGATCCATTTCTTCCAATCCATCGATTTTGGTAATGGTGATTTAAATGTTCTCGGACTCCGCGATGAAAATGTGAGAGAGCTCCGTCCATTTGAAATCACATCCTTCTTATGTCTAAGAGAATGTCTTGTAATAAGGTTGGAAACTGATTTCTTAAAAATTGTAAAAACAACATTCCATTTAAATGTTCTTTGAAAAAATAAGGACCAATTAAATATTGACCCATTATTCCGCACACATTCACTGACCATCTGTGTTGATTATGAATAATACTAAATTGATGCGGATTGGAATCAGAATAGTGGAAGTAATGTCTGTTAACGGATCCGTTGTTATGAGATGTACGTTCATCAGTAAACATGACAGAATTAAAAAAGTTTTCATTTTCTGCCACTTTATCTAATACCCACATACAAAATACAACTCGTTTCCTGTAATCGTTTTCAGAGAGTTCTTGATGAAGCTGGATTTTATAAGGATGATAATTGTATCTCTTAAGAATTCTTGACACTCTTGCTTGGCTAATGTTGATATTTTGGGCAATTTGTTTTTGACTAATATGGGGATTTTCCGTTACAGAGGCAAGCACTGCAAACTGAGTCTATTCGTTTTCTGTCACAGGTTTGCTGGTAGTGGGTTTTTTTATATAGGACACTTCCAGTTTGTCTAAATTGATTTAACAGTCTTTCGAATGCTGCGTTATTTAGGCGATTTCTGTTGGGAAATCTCTCTAGCATTCTTAAAAATAGACTAATAATACAAATATCAAAAAATACTGCTAACACTACTACAGGCAATTATTACAATTAAAGACTTCCGCTAACAGTCAATAGTAACGACTTACAAATTTCTTGAACTCAATTTGCACAAACAAAATGTGCATTTTACTTGAAAATATGAAGAGTTAACCATAGGTATATGTAATGCTATTCGATAGACAATTAAATTTTACATCTGCTGTTGCCACAAAACACAGGTTGTCCTATTTAAATTAAATAAGTTACTACTGTTTAAACATTGTAATTATTGACCCTTAATTTTAAGACACCTTGTGTAATTTAGTAAATGTTTCACACGGGCGACATAAAACTTGATCAGTTAGTAGACTCTAGTCTTAATTTGGTTGAAAATAAAAAAATACAAGTTGAGAAATTAAGAATTAAATTTGTTACATTTTCACAAATTATTAAATATTTCAAGAACCATAATGTTTAGGTAGGTTAAGCCTTAATAGAACTCGCATTTATTTTCATCATAGAAACTGAAAATAAAATAATATACGGGGTGTTCCATTTAAAAAATAGCAATTTTTTTGACCCTGTATGAAATGAAAATAATTTTAAAATGTAGCGCCAATAGGTTTTTTAAAATGAAATACTTTAGCTATAATACTTCGTGTCGAATAGCGTGAATAACCCTATGGATGTGGGTCTGTGTGTCTGCGGGTCTGCCTGCCTGTGTGCCTGTGTGTCTGTGAGTCTGTGTGTCTGTGAGTCTGTGAGTCTGTGCGTCTGCGCGCCCGCGCGTGTGTGTGTGGGTACGTGCGTGTGTGTTTGTTAAATCGTTGTGGATTTTTAAATAACAACATGTCAAGATTATGTTATAGTACTGAAAACTTTTCAACTTTGTTAATTATTTATGGTGAATGTAACAGAATAATTAGCCGAATTCATAGTTTACTTGAAAATTGTAAAGCAAATGTAAGATTTCATCCATCAATTAAACGCATAAAGCCTAAAGTTGATGATGAAGACAACGAAATTACCATTTTAGAATATTTTTCTGCTTTTCCAACTGATTCATTATATGAAGCTGAAAGAGAACTGGGCATTTCGTATGTAACAAATTTATCGCATCCTTAACAAACAGAAAAGACGTTCGTATAAATTTTCCCGTGTCCAACTATTTGAAAGAAACAGACTTACCTAGAAGGGTTGAGTTTTTTAAGTGGCTGCTTATTAAATGTCCAGAAGATAAACATTTTTTAGATAATATTATTTGGACAGACAAAGCAAAATTTACGACAGAGTCCTCAATAGACACAACAGCAATTATTGGGCTCCAACAAAACCCCATGTAACGCGAGAAAGAAATTTTCAAGAGAAACGGCAATTTAATGTAGTCTGTGCAATTAGGAATGATGTTATTTATCTCGAATTTTATGATAATTTGACAGGAGAAAGATATGCTAATATAAGAAATGGTCCGACACCAATGTTACAAAAACACCCAAAAATAGACAATTTTTGGTATCAAATGGACGATGCTCCATGGTATAATTACCATTCGGTTGGTTATTTATTAACAGAAATGTTTGTAGATCGATGGCTTTCAAATAATGGTCCTTTTCGATGGCCCCATTAGATTCTTTCTTTTGGGGCTACTTAAAAAACGTGGTGTATTCAGAACCCATCACAACCAAAGACAATATGAAAGACAGAGTTAGAACCGCTATAAATGCATTAACAGCGATTGGAATTATGGTGACGATGATTAGGGAATCTGCTAATTGTTTTGTGTACAATTATAGTTAAAAAGTGTTTTTGAAAGACAAAGAAATCTAAAAATTTAGTTTTTAATTGTTTTAGGTACTTTTACGAACTTGAAAGTTTATATTGTCATAATGAAAGTATTTATGCAATTATAGTTAAAAGTTACTAAAATAACTGAAAATAATAATTGTCAACTTGTAAAAAATATCATAATTTAAAATTTAAGCGGCTTGTTGAAGGTTCCGAATTAAGGAAATAAACCGTAAGTAATTAGATAGAAAAACGATTTTATATAAATTGTATATTAATATTTTATGTACGTATTCGATGCATCAGAAATTGTTATTTAATTGTTTAGGTACTTTTAGAAACTTAATTGTTCATATCGTCATAATGAATGTATTTATGCATACTTTAAATAAATGAGAATTATTCAATTTAATTTTGTTAAGTTTGCAACATTTTAAAAACAATATAACTACCAAAAATTTGAACTACCCCTGTGTAAATGATTTTAAGTCGATATTTGCCATTTATGTAGACATTTGCATCTTCTTCTAACGCATCTACTTAAATTGAACCTACGTTTTAAAGTACAGTGTAGGTTTTAGTTCACCACCCGGGGGGGTTGTACACAACAAATTTCATTCCGCCTTCGTCATATAACATGTGTAAAAACGACAAAGTTGCATGTTCGACCGTAGTGATTGAACAAAAGCGCTAATCTGATATCCGAATTCTCTCATAATTTCAACTATATAGAAAAACCGTTGCCAAATTATCTGCCATAATGCTTTCTCATATATGTAAGTAATTGAGTCATATCGGTTTTTAAACATGAAAATTCCCCATTTTTGATCCGTCATTTTGAATTTTTTAATTTTGATAAATCATTTATTCTTAGTGATCTTAAACACCCCCAATACCCGACTTTCAAAAAAATTTTGCACCAGTTGTTACAATTTTTTTATTTAAATAATTTTTTATTAACAAAGTTTCAAAATTGATCATTAGCCCACAATACCTGAATTTTAGTCATATCGGATTTTAAACACGATAATCCTCCATATAACCTTCATATTACAAATGATCCATCTATTTTGAAATACCGTTGTTAATTTTGACAAATGATAATCCCATTTTAAATTGTTCGTAATTTTAATAATATGATTTATGACGTTTCAATTTTGAGATTGATCGGTTCATTGTTAAATTATAAAATGCACAATGTTCTTCCATAAAAACGGCTGCGCCACTGGTTATTATATATTTTTATTTTTAAATTATATAAAAAGTATTACTTTGTTTCAAAATAATTATCAATATACTTATTAGTTATCAATTTGTAAGCAATGAGTTTATCATTAATTTTCTAATCGGATTTTAAAAATCCCCCCACTGGTTGATTTTGTCTCATTTTGAATTTTCGAATTTTGACCAAGATGATAATGGCATTTTAAATTTTTAATGTACCTAATATTCATATCGATAGCTTTATCGTTACACAGATAGACACGAAACTTTTGTATCTAAAACGCGCACTTGGTTATTATATATTTATCTTTAAATGTATATCAAAAAGTATTACTTTGTTTTTTAATTATCTAACTTTTAACATTTGAAGCAATGAGTTTTTTTAATTTTCTAATCCCCGCCACTGGTTGGATTTTGCTCATTAACGAACTTGACCAAGATTTGATGGCAAAGAATTTTAGTACCTAATTTCATATCGATAGCTTTACTTACACAGATAGACACGAAACTTTTTTTTCTAAAAACTTGTTTTTTATCGATATCTTTAATGTTTCAAAAGATATCGCGCACACTACACACACAGACACACAACCAGACACGAGATTTTCTTTTCTAAAAATGTGTCTTTCGTATTGTTTAGGTCACAAAACGTCGAGAAGTGTAAAAAAAAGTTTTAGAAAATCTAAACCGATTACATAGCTTTCTCTTTATGTATATCAGAAAGCAAAAGTTGAATATCTCACAAATGTCACGATGTATTTAAACAAAACACTGCCTCAAATTCGTATTGTTTTTTCACAATATTATTTAAGTAACTTTTGATTGGCGGTATTTATTATATTAGACTAGTGCTTTGCAACCCCTATTTCCTACCCTCTGACATTGGTTTAATTTGAATTTCAAAGATCTTTAAGTTACTTTCGCTATAAATCTCAATTTCTCCCCATCTGCACCCCCTTAGCACTTTCCTGAACTGAATTCGTAAATTCCATAATAATCTTCTTTTTGGTTGTAAAACGCTGCTTAGTTTGATACCCAAGATGATACGTATACTAGATTCAGAACATTTAATTTGCTCCCTTGTTCATCCCTCCGTTTTTACCCATTAGGTGATGATTTCGGGGAAAAGTGAAAACATGTGTTTCTTTCTTAAGATACATTTAAATAACAATTTTCACGTTTCTCGGCTTAACGCTTTTAAGATATATTCACTTTTTTAAACAATTCATCTCCCTTTGAAACCCGATTTTATCCCCTTGAGGTAAATTTTCATAAAAAAAAACAGTGAAACATACATAGGTCCGTATTATTATTAATGAGAAATGATTACTCAACTTTCAGATCTCCAACTGCCCGGGTTTATGTAGGAGCCTATTTTTGCAACCCTTCATTCCTACCCCTTAGGGGTGGATTAATATAGATTCCAAAAAGTGTCCTATGTTTATTTATTATTGTAATTAATTATTATTACATTATTATTGAATAACTATCTAATTATGTAAACTATTTAATATCATTATTAAATAGTATAAAGATTTTCATATAAATATTACTTGCTACTTGTTCTAAAATAGCATTGAAGCAAGATATCAGACAACCATACCTTTACGCTGCAAGTTCAGCACTAAGGCTCAAAGTCGTTTGAGCCCTTGGGCAACATAGAATTGCATTGTTCACAATTTTATAGCCCATTTTTTGTTAAAAAAGTGTCTTAAGATGAATACAATAAAATATTTAGAAGACCATACATCGGAAATGTAATAAGTATTGGTATTGTTTAAGGATATATTTTGTTTTATTAAAATACATAAATATGTAATATGTTTTTAGATACACATAATAACTTTTTTCTGGTTCCAGTTGGGGGCTCGAGCCCCAGAGCCGTTTAGGAACCATGTGGGTGACACTAATTTTAGTGAGCTGATTGTGTTTTACATTATGTGTTACATTACAACATACAATAAACCATAAGTAAGCAATTCATACATAGTGCACAACAGAGATGTACAGCATGCAGCAAGGTTAAAGTAATTTAACAAGAAAAGCAAATCAAGTGAAGTTAGAAAGTGTTGAAAGCTTGTCAATTGTAGAAACCACTCATATTAGTAATTACATGCACCATGCACTTTTATGCACAAACTTGCAACAGTAATTGGATAAGAATTGTAATATACACTCCCATTTTCCACGAAAAAAATGGAGTGGCGCTTACAGTATAAAAATGTATATAGTATGACTTCAGTATAATTGAACACGACTGTTGGCACATGAACTTTGATAAATACAACTAAATAAAACTAAAAAGCTCAAATCTAACTGCATAATTTTAATATGATGCAAACAATTTCAATATTATATACGCGTAATAATTGCGTTTGAATTTTCAAACAAAGAGTCCAGTTATTTAAAATAATTTTGAGATCAAATTAAACACTTATTCAAGCATTGAATAAATATCTGGTGTTGAGAAAACACACTATTTTCTAACCTACAAAGTGCAAATAAAAAAAGAAAGGAAATAATTTTAATAATAATTTTTTAAGGCTATGCAACCTTCATTGTAATAGGTCCATAACGAGAATAAGCAATATTGTAAAAACAACAACAATAACCTATGTTAGATGGACGTTTAAACCTTCATGTTAGGTAGAGGTTAATAGACACATAACTTAAAAACAATTCCAAAACCGCCCGCTTCCTTAAAAATACCAAGAATACAATTTAAATTTTTATATATTTGAAATATGCAGCTGTTTCAGAAATATTTGATAAAAACCAAAAACTGCCCCTAATAAACCTCGCCGCTGGATTTGTCCGAAAATCTAATCAGCTCCAGGAGAAATGATTTCAACCTTACATACGAAATTTCAAATACGTACGTTCAGAAGCTATCGTGGCCGATCTTAGCGAATTTAGTGATTGTGAAAAAATGTCTATTACATAATCTTTTATACCTACACAGTACACATGTATACCGGGTTGCGAAAAAGTCTTGCACCAAGGTGTTATCTTTGAAACGGATAAAGGGATAGTTATGAAACTCTAGGACGATGAATGGGATTATATTTCGCATTTTTTTGAGTAAATGTCAAATATTTTTCACGTCAGCGTTTAGTGTACCGCCACCATCTTGAATTTTTTAAAAGGCAACCTTGGTCAAGTGATATAATCACAAAAAAAGCTGATTTTTTCTTCTTTCCAAAAATATTGATAATGTACCACTTTATTACGAAATTATGAGACATATTTAATAAAAATATAAAAAATGTAATTATATTTTACAAAAATTATAACTAAATAATTTACTAAGTTGCAGTTACTTCATTAGAATAAGTGCTCAAAATGTTTGATGACAATGATACAATCTCTCGAAGCTACGAATAGGATTGTTATCATTTGTGGAGTAATTGTCTGCATTTCGTGACGTATGCGATCCCTTAAATCATTTACGTGAATTGGTATGCTAACTTAAACACATTCTTTCAGGTAGCCCCAGAGAAAAAATCAAGGGGTGTCAAGTTGGGTTATCTTGTCAGCCACTCAATTACGGCTCTCGACCAATCCATCTCTGAGGGAAATTGTATTTAACTATTGCCTAACGTCTCTTTGCTAGTGTAGAGATGCGCCATCTTGTTGAAACTATACGTTCATATCTGGAAATAAACGGTTTATTTCAGGTATAATTTCATTTTGGAGAAGATCAAGATATTTGTCACCGGTAAGCGTACCTTCAATAAAAGGAAGGGCCAATCCAATGGTTTTTCACCAAACCCGCCCAAACTTTTCGTTGATGCTGTGTATGAACCTCCTCCATCCAGTGCGGATTACAATCTGAGCACTACTGAGAATTATGTCTGTTAACAGAAACGTTCGGGCAAAATGTGGCTTGCTTCATCATTGAATACAACAAAATCTAAGAAATTGTTTTGTATCCTTAATTTTCTCTGTAACTTTACTTGTAAACTCTGCGTAGTCTATTGGAAATGAGTATTAGTTTTGACAATTTGTACACAAATAATCCTAGATAAAACCTATAGATATTTTTCTCATATTAAGGCATCTGCATAATCATTTTAGTTCCTTCTAATACACAGAGGCATTGCAGTACTGTACCTGTTTGGCAACACTGCTTTACTTTCAGAAGCAGATGGGTCATGCGTAGGTTTTTGGCTAGTGTCATGTGTCATATAGAAAGTTCTAATAAAGCAGTATTTCATTGTCAAATTTTAAGTTTAACAAGTTTTATAACCTTTATGTTTTGATTTATTAAACAAATCTGTTTTTCGAAACAATTAAATTGTTTCTGTGTTTGGCAGGGTAAGTATTTTATATAAGTAAAGCATTATTCTAAAAGTTAAACAAGTTTTGTTATCATTTTTAAATATAATATATAATATGATATAAAGATAACAACATGACGAACTATGATATATTATTCATTTAACTTGGGTATACCTTAACTTGTTTAAATGTCGAGGGAAATTATAAATATTTGTTATTTATTACAGATGGTAGTCATATATTGTGCGATTGAATTATTTAACAAATGGGTTAAGCTGTGTAGAAATAAAAGATTTTGAGAGAAATAATAGGCTCAAATGCAAAGCTTATCCAACAAAATTTTTCCAGGTAAATATATATATATATATTTTACTTTACCTGTACTTCATTATCATGATTATATTTTAAAACATCTAGAATCGGATGCTAATATGGTGAATGTTTCAAAGCCAGATGAGCCTACACTTCATATATTTTAAAACATCTTGAATCGGATGCTAATATGATGAACATTTCGAAGGCAGATGAACCTACTCTTTATGATCATGATTATTTTTCAAAACTAATTTCTCATTCATCACAGGATAAGTTAATTTTTACTGCTCCTTTAACAGAAAGATGTGTTACTTCAAAAAATGGTAAATATGTGTTTCAAATTGTAAAAGAGAAATTCTTGTTTCATATTAATTTTTGTTTTACTCTTTTATATTTAATAAAAGGAAGACTAATATATTATCATATATTGGATTGAGTCACCAAGCACAGCTGTCTCTAAAAAAATCTCTAAAAAAAAAAGAAATTATACAAGCTGCTTACACATATGAAGAAATTGAATTCTAATTTAAATGCAAGAAAATTATTTTAGTTTTATTATTATAAAATGCGCTAAAAACATTTTTTTTATTATACACACACGCACGCACCCGCGCACGCGCTCACGCACCCGCACGCGCACACCCACCCACACACACACACACCCACCCACGCACGCACGCACCCACGCACGCACGCATGCACGCGCACACACACACACACACATATATATATATATATATATATATATATATATATATTTGTGTGAAAATTAATCTTGATTGAATAGTTAAATAATAAGAATATAATGGGGATGTCGTCTAATGGGCAATTAGGAAAGAAAACTCTTTTTAGTTTTACCAAGCTTTCGAAATAGTTTTATTTCTTCATCAGGGTACTATAAAGCATGATAATAAACAATAGAAAATTATTGTGAATAACAATATTTAAACTTACTACTATCTAAGTGAGCTAATTTAGCAATTGGCTTTCAATAAAAAAGATATAAAACTTAGAAATTATTTTAAATGGATTGATTGACGTATTAATTTCTTTTTCTAGCTGTCTTGACCGTCTTGTGAGAATAGATAAGGTAAAGTAAAACTTTAAACAAATTACTTTTAAAAGTTAATCTAAATTATTAATAAATTTAAATTGAGTGAAAATTTTTTTTATTATATATTGGTTAAGTGTTAAGGTTATTATGATTGTTCTGTAGTGATAGAAGGTAAGAATATATAGTTGATCATCATTTTTCTTATTAAGAATTTTGTTATTTAAAGATATCTCATAAGATTCTAAAAAGATCCTTTTATAATAATTATGCTCAATATGTAGAATTTCAGTTTTATTGAAATTTGGAAAATGTCCTGTTGAGATTCCATGTTCAGCCACTGCACATGATGGTTTTTTAAATTTTAGATCACTTTTGTGAGATGTTAATCTAACTTTAAGAACAGGAGAAGTATGACCAATATAAGAATTTTCGAATTGTTACAAGGTATTTTATATACAACTTCTGACTGTTTTAACAATTCAATTTTATCTTAATTTTAGTATGTAAGTTACTTATTTTTTTATTAAATTTTTGTGTCAACTTAATATTTGGTTCATTTCTAAAAACGTTAATTACTTCTGAAGATATAGTTTCGGTAAAAGGAATAGCAAAATATGAAATAGATTGTGGAGTATCTACTAATGGGTTATTGACGTTGTTTACAGAAATGTTATTATTATTTATGTTAGGTATCGGATTTTTATTATTTAAAATTTGAGATACACTCTCCCTGTTATGAACTGCCATTTCATCATTAGGGATATCTGTAGGTAAAAAAGTATTAAGGTGATCTCTCACTTCACCTAGATTTTCTTGTGATAGAGTAATGTTTTGGTGCATTGATATAAAGTCTATTTTTAGGGGGGGCTCAGTAAGTCCATTTGAAGATCAGTAGACAATCTAGAAAATGGGCGATCTCTCACATCGTCTCGTGTTGCTAATGTATTAAAAATTAGTTTTTTTAATAACGGTTCTGGATAAGAATTCTTTTTGAAAAGTCGATGTAAATTATTATTTAGTAGATCAGGATGCCTGATTTGTTGTACTCTCAGTTTTTGTGCTAAAAGTAAATTGATTTTCATTTTCTTACTATGGTGGGAGTGAAAATTAATGAATTGTTGAGATATCTTTAAATAACAAAATTCTTAATAAGAAAAATGATGATCAACTATATATTCTTACCTTCTATCACTATAGAACAATCATAAAAACACTTAACCAATATGATAAAAAAATGTTTCACTCTATTTAAATTTATTTATAATTTAGATTAACTTTTAAAAGTAATTTTTTTAAAGTTTTACTTTACCTTATCTATTCTCACGCTGACAGTTAAGACAGCTAAAAAATTTTTTTCAAATGTAATTCTAACACGTCAATCAATCCAAGTTAAAATAATTTCTAAGTTTTATATCGTTTTTATTGAAAGCCAATTGCTAAATTAGCTCACTTAGTAGTAAGTTTAAATATTGTTATCCACAATAATTTTCTACACTTTATTATCATGCTTTATAGTACCCTGATGAAGAAATAAAACTATTTCGAAAGTTTTGTAAAACTAAAAAGAGTTTTCTTTCCTAATTGCCCAATAGATGACATCCCCGTTATAATCTTATTATATATATATATATATATATATATATATATATATATATAATATATAAACACACACATATATATATATATATATATATATATACATACATAAAAATATATTAAACATTTACTTGAATATTCTGTTTTTTAACTTACACATCATTGGCAACAAAATGAGAACTCCTCCCTCCACGTGAGTAATAATGAATATATTGGCAACGTTCCTTCGCATTTGAAGATCGCGCCTTATTACTTTAAAATAACATCATTAAGATAGTTATCTATAGGTTTTGTCTAGGCAAATAATGATGTGGTCGACGTTTTTAATGCCTACTAGTATTTTTTGTTTAATTTTAAAAATCTACCAGGGACAAGTCATTATTAGAGTATAATTTAATTTAGATTAATCAAACTGATATTTTATAAGACATTAAGTAGTAAAGTGGTACATTACCAATATTTTTGGAAAGAGGAAAAAATAAGCTTTTCTGTGATACACCACTCGACCTAGGTTCCCATTTAAAAAAAAAAGATGGCGGTGCGCTAAACGATGACGTCAAAAAAATTTGACATTTACTCTAAAAAATGCAGAATACAATCCCATTCGGTGTCCTAGAATTTCATAACTGTTATATCCGAATGAACTAGGTAAAATACAATCATTAATAAACTCAATAATTACTTTTTAAAGTATAATTGGAAAATATACGTTTTCATTATGACAAAAGGTACAAAATTCAAAAGTAACCTATCCGAGGAGAGGTTCCCCTTCTTTTTCCCAGGGTTGCCAGTACATAACACTCTCCCTCAGTAATTTTAAGAAACAATAAAGTTAAACTAATTTTGGATAAAAATAAAATAGAACATTATTCTTAAAAATTGATTAGTATAGAACATTAAGTTGAATAGTATTGAACTTTGAAAATCAGTAAAAAAGGACAAAAATTAAGTAATGTTCCTTTTAGAAGAATACACATAGCCTTGAAACCTCTGTGGGAATTTTCTTTGCCGTTCCGATCGTCCCGGGGGAATAAGCTCCGGTTGGCCCTCAGGTTATTCGGGTAGGACCATGGGTTGAGGTTGGACCACGGGAGGTAGTTGCTCTTCTGGCGGCCCTATGGTTCGTTCGTATGTAATTGACTGTTGTTGGGTATAATCGGGACCAACGTCACTCGTTTTTTTGGTTTGAACTCGTCGGAGGGACGTAGTAATTATGTCCCTTTAAGCAATATCCATCACCATCAAGTTTGACAATACAGTGAAGCTGAAGTTTTTGAACTATAGTTCCGAGCCCCCAGGTTTGTTTGCCAGTAGAGGAATACCATTTTGCATGTATCCGATCCCCCACACATACGAGTGGGGGGGGGACGTACCCTTGGATTGGAGTCGGAGAAAGTGGGTGATCTTGGTGGAGGTGGCATCAGTAGGTCTAGTTGAATGCGTAACCTACGATTTAGGTACAATTCTGATGGGGATTTTCCACAGGAAAGAGGTATAGATCTATATTTCGTTAAGATTTCTTGAATTTTTCTTTGAATGGGTAATTTAGACCAAGCCATTGCCTCTGTTTGAGGGACTGTACATTGAGTTCCGCAAGTCCATTGGTGCCGGGGTGACCCGGTGCTATAAACTTTTGTTCTATACCAGATTTGCACAAAATTTCGTAAACGTTTCGCTTTTGAAAATTGTGGCATTGTCACAGACAAGGACTTTTGGCAAGCCATGCGTTGAGAATATGTTTTGAAGGTATTGAATGGTTGAATCGGTAGTCGGTGCATTTTTGGAGAAGCGTAACTTTTCGTCGACCAAAATAAAAAATGGTGGTCCTGGAATGGTCCTGCGTAATCCATATGAACCCTTTCAAAATTTTCGGAGGGTTCATCCCAGTGATGAATTGGTGCTTTTGGAGGATTTTTTCTTATTTGTCCGCAGTTTTGACAAGATTTTCTATGTCTTTATCTACGTTCTTTCAGTAAACGTACTGTCTAGCTCTAGCTAATCGTTTCATCTTAACAATCCCCACATGGGTGTGATGCAGTTCTGTGAGGACAATTTTATACATAGAAGTTGATACGACTACTCGCTGTTCTCTAAATAGTATGCCATTTTGAAGGTAATATTCTGAATCATTATTTCGAGTGTCATAATTGAGAGTTTGGTTGGAAATTTGGTACATGATTTCGTTAGTTCAAGTTGAGACATTTGTTCTTGAATGGGAGATCTTGGCAGAAAGTCAGCAAGGACATTTTCTTCTGCTCTTTTTTGTTGAATTAGATAATCAAAGCTAGTGTGCCAAGTTGCATAGCGGAGGTCATAGCTGGAAGTTTCGAATTCTCATGTGGAATATGAGTCAGTGGACGGTTATCGGTATAGAGTGTGAATTTTTTTTAGAGAAAATACTATTGCCAGTGCTTCCCTGTCTAGTTGGCTATAATTCATTTCAGTTTGTGTTAATGACGTGAGGTGAATGAAACTGGCCTGTCAACTACATTTATGGTGTGCGATATAATTCCTGATATTCTGGTGGGTGACGCAATCTATGGTTACCGAAAGGTCTGGATTGAATGAAGTCAGCACTCTATCGCGTGCGATTTCATGTTTCAATAGAACTTGCGATGTTTCTGTAAAAGTAATCTCGGTGGGTATGTTAGTGATGAGGTATTAGGTATGCATTTTGAATAGTACGTCAACAATTCCAAAAATCTTTTAACGTCATCTTGACTTGTCGGCCTGGGTGCCTTCATGATTGCCGTGATTTTGCTCGGGTCTTTGGAAATCTTTCCTTGTTCAATGAGGTATCCAAGGTATTGAACTTTTGTCTTGAAGAATTCGCATGTTTCTTTATTAAGATGCAAGTCATATTCTTATAGTCTGTTGAGACAAGCGATTAGGTTTTTATAGCACTCTTCCTTTGTTTTTGCATGAATTATTATGTTATCGAAGTATGTTGTAACTCCTTCAAGTCCTTCTAAAACTTCGTCCATAACAAGATGAAAGTCATTTGGAGCAGTCTTGATGCCAAATGAGAGGCGATTAAAAGAGTAGCTCGTTATGAGTAATAATTGTTTGAATTTTTGCGCTTTCCTCATCAACTGGGACTTGCAGATAAGCTTACACTAAGTCTAAGGAACAATAATATGCGGAGCTATTCAGAGATGTCAGGAGATTGGTATGAGATAGTGGGCGTCCTGTAGTTGAAAGTTCACTCCTATTTTATAGTCGATACATAGACGTACGGTGCTGTCAGCCTTGGGAATAACAACAAGGGGTGAAGCCCAGTCGCTTTCTTGAATTTTTGAAATAATACCTTCACTTTCAAGTGCATCGAGTTCTTGTTTTACTTTTATTTTGAGAGCATGTGGGGCTTCCCTAACTTTAAAAGAAATGGGTTTTGCATTGTTTCTTAGGATGAGAGAAATTTTAATATTTTTGCAGCAGCCAGCTCGTTTTTGGAACAGTTCAGAATATTTGTTGATGATCTCTTTTTCTACGTTACCCATTGCTATTGAGGATACTGTATGCGTTATTACTTCATTATTATCTTGTAAGCGGATGTTGAGGTGCCTTATCAAGGTACGGCCAAGTAGTAGAGAAAAATTATCTGGAACTATGTAAAGTATTTCATTTGATTTTATGTCATTATATTGAACTTCTACTTCTACTACTCCAATAGGTGCAAAGACACTAGACGTGTATGATCGGAATCGAGCTTTGGTTTCTTACAGTTTAGTGTTTAGATTTATTCTGTCAAAATTCGATTTATTAAGGAGTGTTTGTCCCACATCTGAGTCGACCTCAAACTTTTGAATTTTATTATTTATTTTTACAGTAATTAGAAATTTTGTCAATTTCGTAAATTGTAAATTAGTCTTGAAGAAACGAATCATTGGATTTTGCAGCCTTAACTCCTTTTTTTTCAGCCATTAGTCTTTTTAGGCATATTTTTCCACGTGACCGATTCTGGCACAGTATCCACATTTTAGATTTGCTGAATCAATTTTGCATTGTCTTGAATTATGGTTATTTTTTGCACACTTTAAGCAAAACCCCTCAATTCCTACATGTTTTAAATTTAGTTTCGATTAATGTCTTGAATCATTAGTCCTTGTATTATAATTGCTTCTTGAATTATGATTTGTTGGAATTTGGTATTGTGACCTAGAGACTATTCACACTGTCTTGGGCATTTTCTACTGTGTTATCGAATTGATCGCTTGCTATGTTTGAAGCCTCTAGCGTTTGGGCCTTTATTAACGCTTCGCTAAATTTTTTGGAGTAATCAAGCCCATTGATGCTGAATGTCTGGGTTTGATAGGCCTCTTATGAATTGGGAATGGAGAAAGAGGTCAGCTACTGACTTCTTGCATTCGTAATAGACGGTTTCCATTAAAGTTTGACATTTAAATAAGAGAGAAAAAAGTTCTACCCTAGTTATGTCTCAATTTAGCAGGATGGCCACACAAACGTAAAATACCACCATATATTGGCAATCCGTTTTTATTGTTCTAACCTAACCTTTTTTTATACGCGCTCTGTTGCCCTTGTTTCTTGTACCTTATTAGTTATTCCGTCGTTTTGTATTAATCCTTTTGTTTACATAATCATTATTTCGGTGCTTTTTTTCACATTGCATTACCTACTTCTATCAGATACGTTCATTTACCTTTTCTTTCTTCCTTTTTGTTAATCACCCTGCCTTTAATCCTTACAGTCTTTTTCAAGCCTCAATTGTTTACAACCCTTGGTGTATAAGTAAGTATTTAGATAACTGATTTGCTTCTCATTACTTACTAGGTGTGTTACTTTCTTAGTGGACCAACCACCTATATCATTGCAGCCAGAGGACGTTCCAGGTGCTTTTATGGCCAGGTGCAAATATTGAGGATCACTCTAACTTCGAATTGCAAAGATGGTTAGAACGTCGAGCATTAAAGAAAACTAGAAGTAAGGCCGAATTAGTGCAACGGGTAGTAAAAAATTTAGTATTCATATGTGAAATTAAATTTTGTTTATTTATAGTGTCATTAATTGTATAGAAGCAGGACAAGATCACGATATTTCATTAACCATTGATGGAGGCAAATGGTACGACATGAAACGAAATCTCATTGTAACTGCATCTACGTCAACTACTGCAACAGAGGAGTCACTTTTATGGGCACGTTTTTCATCCCGTGATATTCCTTAATATTTCAACAAGGGCCGTATCTATACATTCCTTGCAGGATGTTTTTTTGAAAATGAAGATTATGAAGTCTGTGATAATGCGGAAATAGCTAAAAAGCCGTTCAGACGTGGCAGTCAATTTGTAAGCAGTGACCACCTACATGATGTGTTTGATAGCAGCATATTATTTAAAAGCCAGGTGTTTTGCATCTTTTAATAAAAAGAAAATCATATTCTGTAATGGTAAAGTTAAATCAACTATCAGGGGCTGTTATCAGTGGTACCTGTGAATGTAAGCAATCAGCATTGGGTAAATGCAGCCACGTAAGTGCTCTTTTGCTATTCTTAGAAAAGTTTATTAAGGAATATGGTTGTGATAGAACTCCATGCACTAGCAAGCTAAGACAGTGGGGTTTAGGTGCTAAATTTAAAAAACCAGGACCTATAGCTGGAAAAATGAGGTTCGAAATTCTAGAACCGAAATGTACATTAGAAATGTGAATTTAAATAATTTTATTTGTGACCTGCATAAATAAAATCAAGAATCAATGTTTGAAACTTTATTCAAATTACAATACAATGACTTTAAAATGGAACAGGACAGTATAAACATTCTTATTCAACAAGTGTTAATCTTTAAAAAAAACATGCATGAATTGATGGCAAAACATAAGAATAATGTATTTGCTATTAAAGGTGCTGAAATTCAACATTCCATTGGTTGGTATACTTGGCGAAGTTATTTTATTACATCTTCCAATACGAAGACTGCTGCCTCACTGATGACTACTTCAGCAAAAAGCAATTACTTAAAAAGGAATCTGTGGCAGCTAATACCAAAATTATCTGTACCACCAATTAGGTATGGTCAAGTAAATGAAGTGAAAGCAAGAGACAAATACATAGCAGATTACATATATTCAACCAAATGAACAGTTTTTACAAGTTGGTCTATACGTCAATAAGAATTACCCTCACTTCGCTTGTAGTGCTGATGGGGTTGTAAAAACTAATGGCATAATCGTAAGGGTAATTAAAATCAAATGTCCAAAAGTGCTGGAAGGAAAAAATCCATGTGATTTTGATACTATTTTATCATCAAAACAAAAAAGTACATTTTTTACTTATAAAGAAAATAATAGAGTTTTAAAAGCTAACCATCCATACTTGTACCAGGTTGCTACTACAATGTTGATTTTTGATGTGTCAGAATGTGATTTTGTTGTGTGGTCTAGAGTAGGCTGCTAGTTTTTAAAGTAAAATTATGTGATGTAGAGAAGTCCATTATTGACAATTTTACTAAAAAACTAAACAAAAATGTATGTTCCAGAATTATTTTGAATTAAAATACCGAGAAATCTACCATTATTTGAATTGGAATACTTTCAGTAACATATTTATATTTTAGTTGAAGTTAAACTTGATAATACAAATATGGTGTTTTCATTATAATTACCTATCAATCGACATATGACATTAGTAGATTTATTATTGAAGCTACTAATTTGATTCCTAATATGTACAACACTTCACAGAATTAGTTATACATAAAAAATGTTAAGAACACTATTTTCATTTATTTAATATGTTGTTGGGTGAAAGTTACAATATAAATAATATTCAGAGGAAAATAAATAGTAAGTACTTCAATTTGTAGTTGTTTTTGTTCAATTATAGGATTATAACATACAAATGTATTTTAAGTTAAAATAGGTTGTTCAAGTTTACCAAAAAACAAATGATACTAAAAATATTTGACATTATAGGTAACATCGAGATTTGTATTGGTTTCACCAAAATTTAGTAACATTTTATCCTTCTAATTGAGCGCTCTACAGTAATATGACACTTTGCAATTTTGTTAGTCAATGTCTCTTCCTCTGCTGTTAAACGTGTTCTTCCAGCCAAAGTATAATTAATGTGTATTTATTTTCATCACACACATCTTGAATGGTAAAACCACGATCTGCCATTATCACATCACCTTCTTCAAAAAATACAGAAATATCTGAAGCTTTAAACAATTCGATGTCAGAAATTGACCCCTCATAACCTTCGTCGTTATGCACAACTGCATCCCTTGATGACACTGCTACCAAAAATTTTACCGTATTGTAGTGCTTATAATTTGAGTATGTGTTCCCTACCTATCAGAGGAGAGGTTTCCCTTGTTTTCCCCAGGGTTGCCAGTACATAATAATAACTATCCCTTTATACGTTTCAAAGATCACACCTTGGTGCGAGACCTTCTTTGCAAATCGGTATGTAGGTTGGAAGCTGAATATCAGCAAATATGTTTAGATTGCTTGCATACATTATAAAAGTTCGCTGACATTCAAGATTTGATCAAAAACCAGATTTTAGATTGATTACAAAAAAGACAAAACATAGATACAATGTGGTCCCGATAATCATACAGTAACGAATCGTCGCAAATGTAACTCTTGCAATAAGTCATGACAAGCCAAAGTTTGTGTTTTAAATCCAACCCTTGTCTGTAAACAGATTATAAATTCTATTCCTCAAGCAACTAGTAATACGACAGAAGAACATTTATTTCGGAACAATACTAACCAATTTATAAACGATATAAACGTTTTTAAGCACCAGAAAGTAGACGACACCACCAATCTCATAAAAAAACTTCAACTTTTAAAATTGACTCCAAAGAAGGATATACATACACATTTCTAGTGCATAACAGTTCACAGGTTCTCGTAGCCCAAAAAAGTAACAAATGTCCGTATTCTGCATAATTATAATAGAAATAGAGAAGGAAACCAGGGAAGGCAATGGGAATTTGAAAGCAGTATAATCACTACTTGAGACATGACACTGAAATATCTTAAAATTTCTTACTATTCCACAAACAATACTGTATTATATAATGTAAACAAATGTGTAGATTTTTCAAAACACATGTAGGTATATTAAATAATATAGCTATTTTTAATTTCACTACAAATGGGTTATGAAATATTGATTCATCCGCCGTAGACAGCCTATAGCAAACTGACTAGCACTTCTTCACATATCTCCACAACGTTTTGAAACAAATGTGGTTTAGCAGCCAGGAGTTTTACGTTATCGGCATAAACTTACACTTCATTGGCAAAACGGGGTAGTATGACCTGAGTTATTCTATTCCAAAATAGATACAAAAATTGGCCAATTTTTTTGCAAGTGTGATATGCAAATGTATAAAATCAATCAAATAACAAAAGTGTACAGATTGTAGATTAACTTATCAATATAGCTTTGATCTGTAATTGTGAAATTATACCAGTGTCAACTATTCATCTAGTTATAGTTCAATTCTAATTAAAACGTAAAATTCATGTTGAAAACCAAAAGGAAAATAAACATTAAAAATAATAGGAAGAAAAACCTAGGACTAATCAATACTTATAAGATAATTATACTAATAAACTAAACTGAAGCAATAGCACTTATTATACTATTGAAGAAAAAAGAATTCCCATCCAGTTCAAATTTCATACAAATTAAGACAAATAGAACCATATACAAGCGTTTAAAACGATTACAAAATTAAGTACAATTTATTTACTTTAACCTTCTATATCTACTAAGGAAGCAGTGTAGATGTGTTGATTTGTGAGACAGATAGTATCATAATCGAACAAGGATAGTAAACCAATATATCTGAATTCTAAATTAGCGCGTGTCCAGGATCTAGCATGAACCCCGTTAATTGACTCGTCATTTATACTTCAATAGATGGCATAAACTCCAGACCATTCAGTTCATATTATGTTGTTCAAACGAATAATATATCGATAGTTGTAACTATCGCGCTAAATTGTACGAGATTTGATAGTTGTATTATTATTCTAGATAAAGAAATGGTTACTGGTTATTTGTATTTGAATGTAATTAATATTAAGATAAGAAGATAAGAAGATAAGAAGCTTTTAAATAAGCGCGGCAGTTGCAAGTGCATTGATGCGTTGGAAGGGAGACGTTGTCAAAATAACTGGCATTTTTTATATTAGAGAGTAGTTGTGGTTCTTGGTCGATTGACGCCGCAGCACGAGAGACATTATATAGTCACGCGTCCCAATAAAGTGTGAAAATTAATAATAAGAATTAATTAGCAGTGCGATAGGGAAGAAGTAGAAAAATACCTTCCTTATTAAAATACTAAAAGTGTTGTCAAGTTGGTGATAAAAAAAGGATTGCACCATAATTTAAAATTCGCATTAAAAGTGACGTAATAAGTGAAGATAACGCGCTTTGTATGTATCAGAGCGGCAATCAATGGTGTTTAAATAGTGAACAATAAATGTAAAAGACAGTAATCGATCCAAATTAGTGAATCAAGTACTAAAGAACTATAACTCGAATTTATTGATGTACAAAAAAGGAAGCGTTTGCGGTTTGTGGTTCAAATTTTGCTGGTCATTGCGCACGCTGTTTGTGTTTAAAAGTAAACAATTAAAGTAATAGTTGACAATTGTAAATATATCAAGCAATTATTTACAAAAATCGTTAAATTATTGGAAGAAAAATTGATGTCATCTCAACCCACAACAAAGGTATCAAAAATACACCGTCCGTGTGAGAACAAAGGAATCGGTTCCAGTTTGGCGGCATAGTGACATCATCGGAGGAGCAGCCCAATAACCTATTTGAGGCCTCTTCACCGATTCAAGAAACGCAGGGATACGTCATCCGCTTTCAACGAAAGTAACAAGTAAAAACCTTTTGATTGTGTGAATAAAAACTTTTATGTGTTTGATTTTCTTTGAACTTTAAAATTTGAACATCGATATTAAACGGAAAACAATCGTTTAATTTTGATAAGAAATTATTGTTACATGTTAGTTTTAAGAATATTATTTTAAAGTATAGGTTTGATTTTTACATATGTATTATAAACAACGCACTGATGCATTTTCGTTCGGATTTTGGATTTAATTAAATGAGTATAACGTTTGATATACTTTTATTGCTAAAGATTATGGACATTAAAAGCGTATACAAATAATGAATATGTAAATGCAGAAAGAAGTCAAGTCAATAGGAATCCAGAAGATTAAGACAATCGAATTGAGTATTACATTTTTGAAATGGATAGCAATGACCATTTCTTTTAACATTTGAGCTAGCTGGTGCCTTTAAGTAAGAAAAGAATTCGCAAAACTGAAATTAAATCGCAACCGAATTAAAATTAACTGGTAGATGATATCTTTATAAATTGAACCCATTCTGCGTAAATAAAAGGATAATCATTTACAGTCTCACAGAAACAGTAGAACATTTTTATTCAATAATTTTGACACTATAAAAAATGGTAAAAGAACTAGAATATTCTTTTTGTAGCGGGGTGAAAATAAAAAGAGTAATAACCAATGGTATTACGCCCGTTGCATAGTCCACTGTCTTACTGTCACACTAAAGTATAACAGAACCTGTTTTAGTTTTATTATTATGACCATAATAGACCTTTATGACTAAACCATCGTCACTATCACGCCATCATTGTATATGTAATGTACACAATGGTACCACCATAACATTTTATGTTATCATAGTAGCATATGAAAATTAATTCTGGTGGCAAGAATGAATGAAACTGTTAATGCAATAACAGTGCTATTAGAAAAAGAACACCTTGGAAACTTAATACAGCTATCTTTGACTGCATACATGTACTATAAACAAGCCTGATAGAACAGGAAGTTAAATCACAACAACACAATAAATATGTTTGTAATAACTATGTACGCATATTATAATACTTATGTAATAGTGTTCTATTATGCACATATTCATCTGCTTATTTGGTTATAGGATGCAAACTTTTCAACCTTGATTTCCACAAACGCTCTCGCAGCCAAAACTTTTATAGCGTTATTCATTCCGACAAATACTCTGTTTAGAATTTTACTCTATACAAACTGCAAAT
Source organism: Vesta saturnalis (assembly GCA_036346205.1). Lineage (NCBI taxonomy): Eukaryota > Metazoa > Arthropoda > Insecta > Coleoptera > Lampyridae > Vesta > Vesta saturnalis. The sequence continues at coordinate 1,667,060 of JARFJB010001233.1, read as the reverse complement.
GGCATTCTGAAACCTGGACAGCTACAAAAAGATGAATGGTAAGGAAAGCAAAACACCACATGCAAAACTAGACATATTACAACACAGATAAATAAATAATAACGTATTTCATTGTATTATTTTATAGAAAGAAATATTACCGTTTTTGGGATGAGATTGATAACCGGGGGCAACATTGATTACCACGTTGCGTTGTCATACATTTAAATTTAGCGTGCAAAACCAACAGTTGGATTCGCTTTTCGGTACCAGGTATGTAGCAAAAACCTGAGCGAATAACATATGTGCGTGTCGACTCGCTAATACGCTGTGTTGTGTAAAAATAAAAATAAAATCTTTAGCTGTTTTTACTGGCATTCATAATTTCCAGAACTTTCGTTGGTAAGTTGAATTATGATCTAATATTGAATAGTTAACCAATATGGCAAAATTCAGTAACCCGGATAACACATTGAGAGTTTATAATTAAATTTATTTGATGGGGTCAGATATTGCTTTTGCTGGTGAGATTGATCGCTTTTCTGGAGTGAGATTACTTGAGAAATTTCAAGGCTCTTCGAGTGAATTTTACGGCCATACTGATAAGTGTTATCCTTTTTTACAGAAACAAAAATGAAAAAGTTTTAATCAAATCTGCCAGTTTGTGTGGAGAATGGGGATTTCCATTACCTAAGTATTTAAGCTTGTATGAAGGAACATATTGCCGACTTAGAAAGCGACACATAAGCAGCAAACGTCAATAGATAAGAATTTTCGTCAATTGCTTGGCTCCATTCTCGTTGAAATGGAAAAAAAATCTAATACCAATAAGAATCATCCAATCAACACGTTTGAAACAACACGTATCGCGTCAATGTATTCGAAACAAGTTTTAGGCAAAGTTACATTTGATAGTGGTGCAGTTACCGATGTTAACGATGCCATTTACAACAACAAATATTCTTAACAGCATCAACAAGAAGAAATGTAAAACGCAGCAAGCGTACGGTGGATCCTGGAAAAAGTGTTACAGCGAACAATGGTAGTTATAGCGATTCAGATGCCCATGAGCCACTAACTAACCACAATTCTGATCATGAACCTTTTGAAAATGAAGAAGTACGACAAGAAACTGAATACTTTGCACCATGATTGGAAGATATTGAAGTTGAAAATTTATATTTGGTAAAGAACCTAGGAGAATCTAGAAAGAAGATAGTTTATCTCTACACGCAGAAATACAGGGTCGGGATTTATCGATCGAGGGTGTTCTTTGTGAAGTGTTGGTATCCACTGAGAAAGGGTTTTTCGAAATCCCACCCCTAAGAGTGAAATGGGGGTTGAATTTTTTGTGAAACTTTTTATTCTATCGATTGGCTCGAAAATTGGTAGATTCATTAAAATTATGAGACACGTATATCACAAAATTTTAATGTCGCTGCCCCGCATTCTGATATCGCAACAACGCGCGACGGGTACGCCTAGTTACAAATAATTATAAATAATTACAAATAATTAAAAATAGGTTTATAAACCGTGTATTGGAATTATACATTTATACGTTTCAATAACAATTATAGTTATCGTCATAGGCGTTAATGACAGATTTAAAAATTAATTAGTGTTACATTTATAAAATATATAAGCGAAATAAATAAGCCTGCTATACCAATTAAATTTTTTTTTTTATGAATGTGGACCTGAACAGGCTAAATTTGACCTATCGTGCTAAAGCACTCAGGAACACTTAGGAGGATGGATAGAGGGATAATGAATTGCCAATAGATGCCTATGAACAGCTACCTTAAATTTTCTCATATCATAAGTGAGAGGAAAACAGGAACTAGGGGATCATTCAGAGTTTAGAAGTCGTGTAGAAAAATGTGGATTGCGCCCGTTTGGTACGACAAGTGGAGATTTGTACTGCATACTGAATGAGCGAACCGAGTGTTTCTCGCAAAGATAGCCCGAGATGGTATCAAAGAACATAATTCAGCAGCACAATAGCCGTTATAATAACGGTAATACAAAGAAAGAACTGAAACCATCCTTCTATGCTCAAGGGACTGTAAGTGAGAAGTTAAGGACGGGTCATTTATAAGCCTAAACGCTCTCTTTTGAATACGATCAACGATATCGAGAACGTATTGGGGAGCACTAACCCAGAGGTGTGAATTATGTTCAAGGCCTGGATGTAGACAGCAACAGAAATACCATACGTGAATCAACTACTAATGGTTATTAGCACTACCTGTCACTAGAAGTCTCCCTTATTAAAGGAATAGACACACAAGTTTAAAAATTGTTGGTAACGACTGGTTGTTTATTATTGAATGATGTGGGACCTTTAGCAAATACTGAAGATTCATTCCCCATAACAAATATCAAAAGTTATTTCAAAAATACTAGTCTATGGAAAGCCAATATTGATTTTGTTGCCAGCACGGTTATCAAGACTTGCTACACCCAAAGAACTTTAGCTGAAGTAATAGCCAAAAATAATTTAAAAAGCAACTAAGAGGAGAGGGCGAGATACTAAATCTACAATAGCACATATAAGTAATAAGTTGATAGTAACAGAATTACAAAAAAAACCTTGAAATTGACAAACAGCAAAGCGAACAGATGAAAACCAAAGCCAAGATTGTTAAAAAAACTTATTCTCAAACGAGGAACCAAGTTCTTCTGAATCAGATATCAATATGACTCCCAAGTGGAAACAGATTTCGAATACCTATATTTCAACTAGAGGACTGTTTTGGTAAAATTTGATGGAAAAGTTTCTTGTATTGCCTTATTATTATCAAAGGTTTGGAATGTGAAGTTAAGCTTTTGAGGAGAAAGGAAACTGCAAAAAATCACCTTTTCATTAATACATATTATATCCTAACTATATAAAATGATGCTGCTTTATCAAAACCAACAAAATCATTAATTGTATGTATGTGTAAAACTTTTTACATAATCGTTATAATGTTCCTATTTAGTTTTTCATGAAATTTTGTTTAGTAACACTGGTTTCTATTTCTATATCTAAAAATGATTTTGCACACCATTTTTCAATAATTTCACCAGTGCTCTATGGAACTGTTAAAAACGTCAGGAAAATGCACTTCTGTTATGTACAGCGTATCCCATTTTCGATGTAATTGCAGGGTATCTCCGTTCTTCTAAAAGATAAAGGGTTACGGATTTTGCCTCACCATGTTATTTAAATTTAAATTATTGCTATATTTTAGTAGGCCATGACCTCTCATGATAAAACAAAACATAAAACATAATTCCTATAAGTCGTTTGAAACCGCTAAACTGCGTTTATCCAGGTATATATATATATATATATATATATATATATATATATATATATAAGATAAGTTTATTGGGGAATGCAGTCAATTATGAAGGCCAAAAGTAAAAACCCTTTGTTAATGTGCATTCTAATAAACTTATCTTATATTCATTATCAGTCAAGATTACCCACTTATTATATATATATATATATATATATATATATATATATATATATATATATTATATATATATATATATATATATATATATATATATATATCCCACCTTAACATTGGAATGAACGTTTTACAGATTCCTGCTTACCAATCCAACTGACAGAAAAGCTAATGGTATCAATCAAAAGGTAAAGTAATTGCACTTCCAATGTTAGTAATTACGAGACTAAAATATGAAATATTTAATTTGAAACACTAAATAAGTAATTCGCGTTTTTTAAATATGATATGCCTAGATTTCCAATTTGTTTCAAATGTGTAAAATAATTTTAAAAAGTATTTAGTCGCCCATGTTATTAACCTTTAAAATGAATGGATTCTGTAATCAAAAAAGACTTTTCATGGTAAAAACTTTTTACAGTGATGTTAGCTCATGGAGGTTAGAGATTCATTTGCCATTAATTTTGATAACAAACCTATACCAACAAACCTATACCGTCTTTAAGTATCATTCACGATTATGTGCAGAAATTTGAAAGACCTGGACATATTTCTGTCGAATCAGAATCTGGGGTTGGTAAATAACATTTTTTTATCGTTAAAACACTAAAATTAAAAATAATTATATCACAGGAAGTCGACAAATAGAATTAGATGATCACACTGAAGAACGTGTTTTAGCTACGGTAAACTTGGACCCGACAATTAGTTTAAGACAAATTGCTGTTGAAGTAGGTTTATCTAAAAACACGCATATGGGACATACTTAGGAAGCACAAATATCACCCCTAGAGGGCACAGTGTCATCACGAGATTTTCGATTTTGACGAGGAGCGCAGGGGTGTACTCTGTAAAGAAATGCTTAGAACGTGCTAACCGCTTTTTGTCTACACTTTCTTTTACAGACGAGTGTACTTTTACACTCAATAACGAACCAAATGTTCAAAACACTCCCTATTGTACCCAAGAAAATCCTTGAGTGAATATTATTACGTGAACTCAGTATTCTCAAAAACTTAATGTTTGGGCTAGGATTTTAAGAGAAAATCAGGAGATTTCAAATCGTTGGGTAGGTAGAGCTGGTGCTATAAATTGGCCTGCCACATCTCCTGATTTAGCGCCTTGTGACTTCTTGTAGGACCCCTTCAAAGCAAAATTTATAAAAGGCGCCATCCACATATCAATTCTTTGTGGAAAGGCAATAGAAAACGAGTGCCGGTTAATTACCGAAAGACAATTGGCTAACGTTCAAAGAGGTTTTTATAATGCATTGGGATATTGTTTGAATATTTGATTTAAATTTTATTTTTCTTTGTCTTTCTTTAGAATGTACAGTAAAGTTTTAAAACTCTAATTTTATAATTTAGTACTTTAAACTACACAATTACGTCTTTTGTCTTAATTAGTTGATTTAATTTTTTTATTGATACTATTTAACTTTTTTAAAAATACTTTCTTCATTGCAGTAGTCATTCATTTTAAAGTTAATAACATGGACGACAATATTAATAGTAATAAATTGGAAGTCATATTATTTAAACAACGCGAATTACTTAATCAGTGTTTTAAACTAAACATTTCATCTAATTTGTACCTTTGGATGTGCAATCACTTTACCTTTTGATTGACACCATTAGCTTTTCTGTCGGTTGAATTGACGAGCAGGAATCTGTAAAAACGTGCATTCCAATGTTAAATCCCTATGTTCGGGTTTGAGACCAGACATCCGGTATATATATATATATATATATATATATATATATATATATATATATATATATATATATATATATATATACACACACACACACACAGAGTGTCCCCGGATTGATTGGACGACTCGTAAAAGGCAAAAAAATTCTGATTTAAAATTTGAGCTTCTGGGGTTCAGTCCTGCTTGCCTTACTGACAGTAATCAGTAGACAAATAGCAGTTTAATAAAACCTACAGTTCGGGTTAGCATGTGTTTTAAATACATTAATATGGTAGAGGTGTGGTCTAAAAAGTAACGCGCATGTAGTAAACTGCGTATCTATTAAAAAGGAGTTTTAAAATTATGAAAGAAATCAATCTCTCAAAAAAAATACCGTAATACTGAATTAAATACATTTTTTTAAAATTATTATTAATTTTATAAATACATAAATAAAAATTTTACCTCTAGCAAAGTACAGGTCGTAGGTTCATATCCTACACAGGTAAACTTCTTATTTATGTAATCTGGTTACTGTCAAAAATTGGCACAGCGGGTACACTTTTCATGCAGAACAACTTTAGTTAATAAAAATTTGTCGTATTTGTTACAGGGCGTCCGAATTTTAAGAAAAAAATCTAAAAAAATCAAAGTGGGCCCAGAGACCTGAAATTTTGTATACATACGTAATTTTTCATTCTGAACAACTTTTTTTGGTAACATTTTGTCATATCCTTACAAAAAACGACTTTTGCTTGTGTAACAAAACATTTTTTTCCAAGGCAAACGTGATTTTTCGAAATTAAAATTTTGTCATAAAGTTTCAAACCAAGCAGGGCTGGACCCTAGAAGCTCAAATTTTAAATCAGAAATTTTCTGCCTTTTACAAGAGCCGCCCAATCAATCTGGGGACACACTGTCTATATATATATATATATATATATATATATATATATATATATATATATATATATACAATGAGTCCCAGGATTCTAAATTCATTTAAAGTTCAAGGATCTAGTTTTTGGAGAAACGCCCGGACACGTGGATTTTTATTTTTGACTGCGGCTTTTTTAGTGGTAAAATTTTGTATATAGGGCGGCCCAAAAATAAATTACGCCCACTAACTTGATTTTGTCAAATGGAAACACCTGTTTTTTATTTCATGCTTTGAATTCTGAGTAAACCTCACGTACCATGTCCTATACCTATAGTCGACAGATCTCGAGATATTTAAATATTTGAAAATTGGGTCTTGAACCGCAACACAAGTAACTACGTAGAGAGCATAAATAGATGTCCAGACGATATTATTTTCTACTAGAAATATCAAAACTTTAGTCCATACCATGAAATTAGCAGCTTGTATTTGAGATTTTTAGCGTAATGCTTAGGGAATTGAGAGTTATTTTCAGTGTTTTCTATTATTATTTGTTTATGTTATTTAACATTATTGTTTAATTAGTCTTTCTTAAGATTCATTGTTTACAAAAACGTTTAACATAAGTAAGTACAGCATAAACAAAAAGTAACCTTATAACCTACATGTAAACGATTTAGATTAAGCAATGTTCTACTCTCTGCAAGAAAATCAATTTATGTGGGAATCTTATTTTCGAAATAGGCAGCAGAATGAAAATGGTGAATGGATTTATTCAGTTTCGAAGTACAGGCAGTGTTGACAAGGGTAAACCATCTGTACGTAATCTGTTGTAACTGAAAATGTAGTTGATATACGAGTGTGCATCGAAGGTATTCCTAAAAAATTTACGATAACAAACAGGTACAAACTTTTAATTATTATTTTTACTATGACAATAATTAATTATTTTATGCATTTTAGGCTTGTTATGGACTGTGTCGATAAGCACTTAAACAAAAGTTACATTATCGTTCATACAAAATAACAATTTGAGGAATGACAAAATGCTAGATATGTAATTTTTTAGTGATCGTTTTATCTAACGGGTTACATAATGTCATAAAATACAATATACGGTTTGGTCTGATGAGGCTCCTAGTGAATTTGTAAAAGCTACATTACATCCTACAGAAATTGGTGTATATGTAGCCATGTCAAAGAAGATGTATACTAGGACTAGTATTTCTAAAAAATGCAATTAGAGCTATGATTCAAAACATTAATCAAGACGAGTTAAAAAATGTGTAACAATATGAAAAATTAATAGATGCTGGTTTAAATAATAATGGAGGTCATAATTTAGAATTAAAAATCCCAAATTAAAAAATGTTTAATCCATTATACTGTAACTCTTAATTAAATGTAACTTTTACTATAATAAAATTTTAAATTTCTGGAAATAAAGTTTGATTTCATGGGCCGTGGAAAGTATTTTGTTCTGGACATAAATTTCTGTTCTCACAGTAGATGGAATTAATAAAGACGTTGTTGATGCCAAATAATTATCCACTACAAATGAATCCATTAAATTTAATAAACGTTATTATAAAATAAGAAATCCAAAAATTATGTATGTTATTACAAAATTTAAAAAACTGCATAATACGTGTGAGCCTAGATCTCGGCCCACAAATACAAAAAAAAGATTATAAATTCACTGTCCAAAACTTCTTCGTCAGAGTTGTGTCATCATCAGGTAGCCCAGTATTAATTGTGATAATCAACTTTTCAACTTCTTGATCCATCAATCTGTCTCGCTGTCACATTTCTTCGACTATAAGATCGACGTATGTGCAATGTTTTTCCCAATCTGTTCGTACTAAATTTTCTATTTGAAGACCACTTTGATCGACGTTATGCATTGCCACCTTGTGTTTTGCCATACTCCATATCAACTCGATGGGATTTAAGTCGCAATGATAGGGTGGTAAGCGTACTACAATGTGGCCATGGTTCTGTAACAATTCGTTAACATAATATCGCTTAGCTTGATTCTGTGCCTTAACAAATGTTATTAATCCAGCCTTACGCATTTTAATGGTAGTAGAAACCCCATTGCTTTCAAGCCAATCACGAATATATATTGCTTTCGTTTTGGGTTGGGGGTTTATTGATTTGCACACTATGGTATGGCGCATTATCCATTATAACAATAGCATTAGGTGGTAAATTTGGAATTAATTGTTTTTCCACCCAATGCATAAAATTATGATGGTAATCTCCTGATTTGCTTTTGGATTTAAATATTAACAACCCATTATTCACAAATCTGTAGGCACCACCTGCGTGTACAATAATGTATCGTTGACCTGATCCATCGGTTCGGTATACTCCAGGCCGATCTTCAGATTGCTAACACTTGCTGACACCATATGAAGGATGGATATAGGTTTCTTGTTTTCCCCCAATGCATTATTCTCTCGCAGCTTGCGTATAGCGAGAACGCCAAGCAACGATATCGTAGCGTTCCATCAATAATTTTCTTTTATTGTGGCATTTTTTAAATTTAAATCCTACATTTAGTAATTGCTTTCAAACCGTATCTTCCTCACCAGCATAATTTACTTTTTCCTTCATTTTATCAACCAATATTTTTATTGTTGGAACTTTCTTGTCGACGGTATAAACTTTCTGAACTGTCCTTTTTAAAATGCCTAAATCACAATCATCAAAAACTAATTTTGTATTATAAGTGTTTTGTAACTGTGGTTTCCTATTAGTGGAGTTGATCGGCCTATTTCCACAGTTTATGCTTTTTGAGCGCGACGTTTCGGAAGCGGACTCTGCTTCCGTCATCAGGCTTAGTCCTGAGAAGGACTGTTTTCGCACTTGAGTCGAATTCATTTGTTATATCTAATTTTTTCTCAAGCACTTGACTACTCTCAGATTCGAACTTGGTACCTTTCACTTACTAGTCTGACACCTTTACCGCTGAGCCACTGAGTAATCCAATATATATTTGTTAGAACTTATATATATATAAACTATTTTCGTGGTTGCGCAGAAGTTTATTGCGCATGTTGCGCCGTAACCTCTTGCGCAGGTGTATTGCGCTTAAGCTCTTCGCGCATTATTGGAATCCATATGGGTTTCATTTCTACACTAGCTTGGCTTATTGGATTTTCTGCTAGTGCGATGAATGTGGCTTCTTTGAGTTTCCGACGAGTTGTATTCTCGTCTTTGCCACTATCTGTATGTTATCCCATTGGATGCGGTGGTCTTCGTTCCAGACATGTTCAGCGATTCTTGATCTTTCTGTTTCGCCCTTGCGGACGTTGTTCTTGTGTTCCTGAGTTCTCACTTTGAGTGGTCTACTGCTCTCTCCTATGTATGCTCTGCCGCATTCGCATGGTAGGTTGTATACACAGTTCTTGGAATTCTGATCTTCATTGTATGGTTTGGTTTTGGTTAGTATTCCCCTGAGCGTTCTGGTCGATTTGAAGGCAGTGCGTATCTTGTATTTGCTGCCTATCCTTCGTATTTTGTCTGAGGTACCTTGTATATATGGTATTATCGCTGTATATTTAGGTTCTTCTTTTCGGTTACCCTTTCCCTGTTAGGTTAGGTGTTAGATCGGGTAGCCATTTTCTTTGAGTGTTCTAGCGATATTTTCTTTTCTCTGTTCAGGTCCTCTTGTTTTGAGCATATTGTTTTGCTCTATCGTACAAGCATTTTGCTACGCCTAACTTCACGTTTTTGTGGTGATTGGAGTTGTAGTGTAGGTACCTCCCGTGTGGGTAGGTTTCCTGTATACACTTGTCGTGAAAGTGTTGTCATTCCGTGTACAAGTACATCCAGGAATGGCAGTTTTGTTCCGACTCAATTCCATTGTGAATTGATGGTGGGTGCGCGGCTATTTAGATGATCTAGGAATTCATCTAGCTTATGCTTGCCGTGTTGCCAAACTACGAAGGTATCGTCCACGTATCTAAGCCATATCCTTGGTTTCTCTGTGAATTCGGATATCGCTTGGTCTTCAAAGTCTTCCATATATATATTGCTCACTATGGGTGATAGTGGGAACCCATAGCCATCCCAAACTCTTGTTGGTAGAATTTGTCTTCTAGCTGGAAATATGTAGTTCTAATGCATATTGTCAGAAGTTCCATTATTGTGTTTACCGAGAGTTGCGTGCGTTCGTCTAACGTTTCATCCTTTTCCAGCTTGTCCCTTATGATAGTTAGTGCCTTATCGGTAGGCACATTTGTGAATAGACTCACAATGTCGAAGCTTACCAGTATTTCTTCGTGGTTTGGTTGGAAGTTTCTGATGGTTTCCACGAAGTGCTGCGTATTCTTGACCATAGGTTCGGTTTTTCCCGATAAGGGAGTGATGATACCTAGCAGATAGTGTGCTAATGGGCGACAAGGTGAATTTCTCGAGCTCAAAATTGGTTTCAGGGGAATTCCTTCCTTATGAATCTTTGGTAGGCTGTACAGATTCGGAGGTTTGCTGTAGTGTGGGTAAGTCTAGTTCTCTGGTAATCGGAGAACTCCCCTTATGTTTTGCCAGCGTCAGGTATATCCGTCTTTCGATTGATGGTGTGGGGTCTTTCGGTATTTGTTTGTACTCGCCCCGTCTAGTAGTTCTTGGACCTTACTGTTGTGTCCATATCCATTACCACAGTCGCGTTTCCTTTGTCTGCCGGGAGAACTTTGATCGTTGGGTCATTCTTAGAAATGACCGCTCTCCTTTCTAGGTTAGAGAGGTTAGGTTTAGTTCGCCTAGATGAATCCAGGACTGATCTAACGTTACTTCTGTATTCTTCGGCTTCTTCAGGATCTAATTTCATAGCTGTCGCTTCTACTGCGGTTATTAAATCTACTTTCGGAATATACCTCGGTGTTATCGCATAGTTCAAGCCTTTGTCCAGAACCTTCATTTCGTTTTCGTTCAACTGTCGTTTAGAGATGTTTATGACAGTGTTTTTCGATTGATGTTAGTTGGTTCTTTCTTCTCCTTCATTAGCTTTTCGAGTTTATTCTGCTGAATTTCCTTGTGAATTGCCTTGGTCTTCGAATATTTACTTCTGGTAGCCGTATTTATCCTATCAAAGTCTTGCTCGTTCACTCGATTTCGAATGGTTTCTCTAATCTCGTTGGATTGGTGTTCGAGCTGGTACTTTCTGAAACGGTGATGTTTGATTCGTTCTTTGACTAACGCTTCGCTAGCTCTCTTTGCGATTAGTGATATTTTCGGCTGTGTATCGGAGTTTTGATGTTAGCCAGTGGGTATTAAGTTGTTATCACGGGCTTTACAGAGGAAGGTTAGATGGTTCTCCTCTAGTGCTAGCTTGTTCATTGATGTTTCAAGCTTTCTGAAAAGTTGTTTGACTTCGGGGCCGTACCGAGTTACTAATTCTGTATTATAAGTGTTTTGTAACTGTGGTTTCATATTAGTTGAGTGTATCGGCCTATTTCCACAGTTTTATGCCTTTGAGGGCACGTTTCGGAAGCGGACTCTGCTTCCGTCATCAGGCTTAGTCCTGAGAAGGACTGTTTTCGCACTTGAGTCGAATTCATTTGTTATATCTAATTTTTCTCAAGCACTTGACTACTCTCAGATTCGAACTTGGTACCTTTCACTTACTAGTCTGACACCTTTACCGCTGAGCCACTGAGTAATCCAATATATATTTGTTAGAACTTATATATATATATTAAACTATTTTCGTGGTTGCGCAGAAGTTTATTGCGCATGTTGCGCCGTAACCTCTTGCGCAGGTGTATTGCGCTTAAGCTCTTCGCGCATTATTGGAATCCATATGGGTTTCATTTCTACACTAGCTTGGCTTATTGGATTTTCTGCTAGTGCGATGAATGTGGCTTCTTTGAGTTTCCGACGAGTTGTATTCTCGTCTTTGCCACTATCTGTATGTTATCCCATTGGATGCGCAATAAACTTCTGCGCAACCACGAAAATAGTTTAATATATATATAAGCACAACTCGTCGGAAACTCAAAGAAGCCACATTCATCGCACTAGCAGAAAATCCAATAAACCACCGCATCCAATGGGATAACATACAGATAGTGGCAAAAGACGAGAATACAACTCGTCGGAAACTCAAAGAAGCCACATTCATCGCACTAGCAGAAAATCCAATAAGCCAAGCTAGTGTAGAAATGAAACCCATATGGATTCCAATAATGCGCGAAGAGCTTAAGCGCAATACACCTGCGCAAGAGGTTACGGCGCAACATGCGCAATAAACTTCTGCGCAACCACGAAAATAGTTTAATATATATATAGTTCTAACAAATATATATTGGATTACTCAGTGGCTCAGCGGTAAAGGTGTCAGACTAGTAAGTGAAAGGTACCAAGTTCGAATCTGAGAGTAGTCAATGCTTGAGAAAAATTAGATATAACAAATGAATTCGACTCAAGTGCGAAAACAGTCCTTCTCAGGACTAAGCCTGATGACGGAAGCAGAGTCCGCTTCCGAAACGTCGCGCTCAAAAGCATAAACTGTGGAAATAGGCCGATCAACTCCACTAATAGGAAACCACAGTTACAAAACACTTATAATACAGAATTAGTAACTCGGTACGGCCCCGAAGTCAAACAACTTTTCAGAAAGCTTGAAACATCAATGAACAAGCTAGCACTAGAGGAGAACCATCTAACCTTCCTCTGTAAAGCCCGTGATAACAACTTAATACCCACTGGGCTTAACATCAAAACTCCGATACACAGCCGAAAATATCACTAATCGCAAAGAGAGCTAGCGAAGCGTTAGTCAAAGAACGAATCAAACATCACCGTTTCAGAAAGTACCAGCTCGAACACCAATCCAACGAGATTAGAGAAACCATTCGAAATCGAGTGAACGAGCAAGACTTTGATAGGATAAATACGGCTACCAGAAGTAAATATTCGAAGACCAAGGCAATTCACAAGGAAATTCAGCAGAATAAACTCGAAAAGCTAATGAAGGAGAAGAAAGAACCAACTAACATCAATCGAAAAACACTGTCATAAACATCTCTAAACGACAGTTGAACGAAAACGAAATGAAGGTTCTGGACAAAGGCTTGAACTATGCGATAACACCGAGGTATATTCCGAAAGTAGATTTAATAACCGCAGTAGAAGCGACAGCTATGAAATTAGATCCTGAAGAAGCCGAAGAATACAGAAGTAAGGTTAGATCAGTCCTGGATTCATCTAGGCGAACTAAACCTAACCTCTCTAACCTAGAAAGGAGAGCGGTCATTTCCTTAAGAATGACCCAACGATCAAAGTTCTCCCGGCAGACAAAGGAAACGCGACTGTTAATGGATATGGACACTTACAACAGTAAGGTCCAAGAACTACTAGACGGGGCGAGTACAAACAAATACCGAAAGACCCCACACCATCAATCGAAAGACGGATATACCTGACGCTGGCAAAACATAAGGGAGTTCTCCGATTACCAGAGAACTAGACTTACCCCACACTACAGCAAACCTCCGCATCTGTACGGCCTACCAAAGATCCACAAGGAAGGAATTCCTCTGAGACCAATTGTGAGCTCGAGAAATTCACCTTGTCACCCATTAGCACACTATCTGTTAGGTATCATCACCCCTTATCGGGAAAAACCGAACCTATGGTCAAGAATACAGCACTTCGTGGAAACCATCAGAAACTTCCAACCAAACCACGAAGAAATACTGGTAAGCTTCGACATTGTGAGTCTATTCACAAATGTGCCTACCGATAAGGCACTAACTATCATAAGGGACAAGCTGGAAAAGGATGAAACGTTAGACGAACGCACGCAACTCTCGGTAAACACAATAATGGAACTTCTGACAATATGCATTAGAACTACATATTTCCAGGTAGAAGACAAGTTCTACCAACAAGAGTTTGGGATGGCTATGGGTTCCACTATCACCCATAGTGAGCAATATATATATGGAAGACTTTGAAGACCAAGCGATATCCGAATTCACAGAGAAACCAAGGATATGGCTTAGATACGTGGACGATACCTTCGTAGTTTGGCAACACGGCAAGCATAAGCTAGATGAATTCCTAGATCATCTAAATAGCCGCGCACCCACCATCAATTTCACAATGGAATTGGAGTCGGAACAAAAACTGCCATTCCTGGATGTACTTGTACACAGGAATGACAACACTTTCACGACAAGTGTATACAGGAAACCTACCCACACGGGGAGGTACCTACACTACAACTCCAATCACCACAAAAACGTGAAGTTAGGCGTAGCAAAATGCTTGTACGATAGAGCAAAAACAATATGCTCAAAACAAGAGGACCTGAACAGAGAAAAGAAAATATCGCTAGAACACTCAAAGAAAATGGCTACCCGATCTAACACCTAACCTTAACAGGAAAGGGTAACCGAAAAGAAGAACCTAAATATACAGCGATAATACCATATATACAAGGTACCTCAGACAAAATACGAAGGATAGGCAGCAAATACAAGATACGCACTGCCTTCAAATCGACCAGAACGCTCAGGGAATACTAACCAAAACCAAACCATACAATGAAGATCAGAATTCCAAGAACTGTGTATACAACCTACCATGCGAATGCGGCAGAGCATACATAGGAGAGAGCAGTAGACCACTCAAAGTGAGAACTCAGGAACACAAGAACAACGTCCGCAAGGGCGAAACAGAAAGATCAAGAATCGCTGAACATGTCTGGAACGAAGACCACCGCATCCAATGGGATAACATACAGATAGTGGCAAAGACGAGAATACAACTCGTCGGAAACTCAAAGAAGCCACATTCATCGCACTAGCAGAAAATCCAATAAGCCAAGCTAGTGTAGAAATGAAACCCATATGGATTCCAATAATGCGCGAAGAGCTTAAGCGCAATACACCTGCGCAAGAGGTTACGGCGCAACATGCGCAATAAACTTCTGCGCAACCACGAAAATAGTTTAATATATATATAAGTTCTAACAAATATATATTGGATTACTCAGTGGCTCAGCGGTAAAGGTGTCAGACTAGTAAGTGAAAGGTACCAAGTTCGAATCTGAGAGTAGTCAAGTGCTTGAGAAAAAAATTAGATATAACAAATGAATTCGACTCAAGTGCGAAAACAGTCCTTCTCAGGACTAAGCCTGATGACGGAAGCAGAGTCCGCTTCCGAAACGTCGCGCTCAAAAAGCATAAACTGTGGAAATAGGCCGATCAACTCCACTAAAAACTAATTTGTTTGATCCTCCGCTTCGTTTCTTTTTAGAAAGTGATTTTATTAACTGATTTTCAGATAACTGCTTTTCCTTTCTAATTCTCATTGTAGTTGGTAACGATTTACCGACAGCTAGTTCGCTAGTTCGCTGGTCGGTTAAAAATCTTGCCGCTTCAAATATTTCAAATAAAATTCTTTTAGTTCACACATTTTCCGACTATCTTGTTTGCTTCGGTGCGCTGTAGAAACCCAATAGAAATATATTTTGACGAATTAGTTTAATTTGACAAATTTTGGGTCATTTTTCAGACCTTGAGCAAGTTATAATAAAATCAAACACAAGGTTGATGATGTTTTAGCATGCTTGCAGGCCTATCTAATGAATTCCTGTAGAAAGTCTGAAAATGATTTAGAAATATCCAAAACCAGAATACAAAGACTATTAAGAAAATAGGCATAAAAACCATACAAATGTGAAATAAACCCTAAAATGAGGAGAGGAAGGCAGCAAAATCCCTTTTTGTAGATGTTTTATAGAAATGTGCACTATAGACCAAAATTTTTCAAAAGGTTTACACAGGAACGCCAAGGTCGATTTAGATTTGCTCTTTTATTTAAAGACCAATAATACGTTTACATACATTTTCGAAGAAAGCCTAACTGCAAATAAATATCTACAAATTTTACAAAATATTCTTCCCCAATTAATAGATAAGGTTCCATTAGCGCAACTGAATAGTATATATTTCCAATACGATGGCGTCGCTCGCATGGTTCCAGAGCTGTCCAAATCAGTTGAGATTTAAATCTTTTTTTGATTTAAATACTTTTTTTGATTTAAATACTTTGATCTTTGACTTAAAAATTTAGATTTAAATCTTTTCCAAATGATTTAAATCTCTAAAAAGATTTAAATCTTTTTGAAACGATTTAAATCTTTTTAAAACAATTTAACTCTTTTTAAAACGATTTAAATCTTTCTAAAATGATTTAAATGAAACAAAACACTACAACTACTACAAATTAAAAGGCTAAAATCATGCGTTGTCATTGTATTATTAGCATTTGCCCATTTGCTGTGTCGTCGTATCAGAAGTATCAAGAAGTTTTTTAGTTATAGTAAAATAACGTTTTATATTAGTTTTAAGCTTGTGTTTGTGTTAAATAGTGTGTTGGACTTTGGATAGTTGTGTAAAAATTCAGTTGACGATTCTAAAAAAGCGAACGTACGGCGGAGAACTAGAAGGTAAGGGGTAATTTGATTTTTTTAAGTCCAGCACAATTTAATTATTTTGAAACCCGTAGATTTTAGTTTTTTGGAACTTATAATGTTCGTCCATTTTGTCAAAATAACAGCGTAATTTGAAAACTGGGAAACGCGTCAATTTTATTTTTACATCTCATATAATTTTTTCAATGTACAGTGTGTCTAAAAAAATCGTAAATTATAAATAAAATCGTCTATTTTATCAAAATAAGAGCATAATTTCAAAAACTCTGAAACACGTCATTTTTATTTCAATTTTTTGCATCTTAAACAATGTACTCTCAATAGTCTCAATGTTATACAGGAGCAGGATGTCCAAAAAATCGTAACTTATATACCTAATTCATATATTTTACCAAAATAACAGCGTAACTTTGAAAAAACATCTAATACAGTTTCTTCAATATTATACAGGGTGCTCAAAAACTCGTGATTTATGTGCATCTATTCTAACAAAATGGGCCCTGCGTTCATAAATACCGAGACAAGTTAATTTTATTTTAATATTTCACATCTTATTTTTACAGCTTTTTCGAAAATCATTATAGAGGAAAGTATTGGTTAAACGACTTTACCAATTTTTTATTTTTAAATCTTTTAGAATCTAAAATTTTAGAATCTAAAAGAATATATACTAAATATTCCATTTAAAACCAAAATTAGTATTTTCTTGACAGCGTTTCGATTTTCATTTGTTTAATCCGATGACAAATTCTGACTGTTCGGAAAAAATCCTACGACTTTTGTATTTCAAAGTTTTTTTAGGTCTTGAAATAAAGGCTCTAGTAATGCTCCAAAATATACGAAAAACTCTGTACACATCATAATCTATGTAGGTACACCTAATTTTTTATGATAAAATAATAAAAATATTTTTATTGGTACTTGAACAAGAACTCTTAAAATACGAATTTGTTTAAAATGTAATGTTTATTTTGTACAGGTTATCTACCCAGGTGCCTAATTGCTACCCTACCAGAATAGCAATCGAAAAAATGGGAAAAAAGGAAATCAGTCGCCTTAGCCTGCAGGCGCTTCTCTGGTACACATTCTTTTGATAAAATTGCTGAGATTCTTGAAGAAATATATATCGAATTTGGGCTTAATGTGACTAAAATATTAGCTACCATTACAGATAATGGAGCCAACTTTGTAAAAGTCTTTAAGGAATATGGGGTACACTTACAAACGAGAGTTCTATTAAATTCAATTCCAAGTATTCAAGTGGATTATGATGATGAGGATGACAATAATGACAAAATTGAATTGCAAGATATTATTTTTGAGCCTGGTGAAGTAACGGAAAATGAACAGGAACAACCTGTTTGCTTGCCAAATCATTTTAGATGCGCTACTCATATGTTAAACCTAATTGCAACGACGGATATAATGAATTCCATAAATAAAAATCATAATATAAGATCCAAACATACAAATATCATTAACAAGTGTACACAACTATGGAATAAATCAGGACGTCCAAAATCAGCAGAAAAAATTAAAAAAATACTAGGACATCACCTTAGCTACCCTGGAGCAACAAGGTGGAATAGTTTTTATGACCCTTTGAGCCAAATTTTGAAAGAAAAACAAAAGCTAAATATCCTGTATGAAACTTTAAATATAAAGCAGTATTCGTTTAAAGAAAATGAGATAGATTATTTGGAAGAATATGTTGCCATCCTAAAACCTTTGGCCTTATCCATAGATATTCTTCAAGGAGAAAATTTTACATACTTTGGAACAGTTATGCCAACGATTGGAAGTTTACGTGTTAAGTATGAAAAAATGAAATCTCTTAACCATCGATATCTTGGATTTTTAATTGAAGTCTGCATTAAATCCATTGAAACTCGATTTTCGGTATATTTTAAGCATAACAGTCAATCAGAGATGGCCATAATAGCCTCAACACTTTTACCACAGTTTAAGCTAAGGTGGCTGAATTCGTTTAAAAATACCAGTTTTGTTCTTCAAGAGAATCAAGTTAAAAACATAGTAACAAATGCGGCAAAAGAATTTATAAGTGCTGAAAACTATGTCGCGCATGAAGTAATAGATCAGGAGGAAGTTGAATATTTTTTTGAACTAAGCACTATATTATATCAGAAACGTGTACTGTAAATGGACCACCGTCTATTTCTCAGGAATTTGAATTACAATTTCTTCAGTATCTGCAGGACCCTTCCAATGAATTAGGCATATTAAACAAATATCCTATTCTAAAGAAAATGTTTATTAAATATAATTGCATTTTACCGTCTTCGGCTCTCGTGGAGCGAATGTTCTCTTTGCTACTTTTATTGATTCTCCACGTCGCATGCATTGACCGACAAAAACTTCGAAAATCTTGTTTTGTTAAAATCAAATAGTGTTTGAAGAGATATATAAAGTAACTACCTAAAAAATTTATTCTGTTATTGTTTAATGCGTTCTTTAGTAAAATATGTTTGTTTTGTATTTTCAATAAATTACTTAAAAGAGTATTTTTTTCTTTATACACTATACACTACAAAACGATTAGTATCTGCTATCTAGTATCTACTTTTTGATTCAAATTTTTAGAATAACTTAAATCTTTTAAAAAAATTCGAATTTTCAAAAAATATTTAAATCGCTTAAAAAGATTTAAATCTTTCCTAAAATGATTTAAATCGTAAAAAAGATTTAAATAATTTTTATATTCAAAACGATCTTTGATTTAAATCATTTGTCCAAATGAAAATGATCTATGATTTTTGATTTAAATCTTTTTTAAAATGATTTTGAACAGCTCTGCATGGTTCTCGTATTATACTTCCATATCTAAACGAAAATATTGGTGATTGATATAGTGCCACAAATGGTGCTATCAATTGACCATGTAAGTCCCCTGGTTTGTCTGTATTAGACATTTTTTTTAGAGATACATATGTGCAAAATAAAATATATAATAACCAATATGATGCCTTAGAGGATCGTCAGAACGATATACTGTGAGCTGTCAATGAATGACATGTTCGACCTCTCATTATTTTGAATCTATAAGTCGAATCAAATTCAAACAATACCTTTACTTATTCCATTATTAATTATAATATTAAGATGCTAGTGTACAATTTATTAATTCACTTAAAGTAAATATATTTCATATTCCGTTTGCAACTTTAAAAACAAAAAAGTGGATGCCTACTTTTATTTATTAGCAATAGAAAAATTAATACTTATACTTCATAACATATCAGAATTATGGTCATAATGACCTGACTAGCCAACAAATCAAATTTCTCTTATAATGATTTATATATGTTTCTGATCATTAAAAAGTAAAGTAAACAATATTATTAAATTATCACTGCAGGAGTTACTTGCACGTGATCCTGATTGACGCGGAAGGCGATGTGATGCCACTAAGCTATGCTAATAATGCAGTCTAGGGCAAGCAGTTATTCGATGTCCACGTGGCAGCATGTCCGATTATTATTTTGTACTTCCAAAATAAATACGAGTGAACTGGTTGTATTACTATCCTTGTTCTATTATGATAGCATGTACTAATAAAAAATCTCAAATATCACTATTTAAACACAAAAATTAATATTATATTTAACACAAATGATATTTATTACAATAATTGCAATACTATTTTAATATTTATACCATAGATTGTACACATGCACATATCACGACCGTGTGTTTTGTTGCAAATTTGTCATAATAGTTTTTTTATACATAAAATAAAGTACCTATAAACTCTTATGATATTTAAAACATTAAAAAGCAAAAAAACTGTATTGTGCTAGCAAAAGAAAAAAAATTTAAAGTCATCCAGTTCAACACTTAAAAGTGCAATAAATGTGTAGTCATAAAAATTAACTGCATATTTCAATGTAAAAAAATGTTTGTGTTGCCACAATTACTGAATATAAATAATTTTTTCGTCAAAACTTTATTAATTACGTACTGTTGGAAATATCACGTAGATAGAGGTCACTTCTAATGTTAAATATAAACCACAGCAAATACACACACATACAAAAGCAAAGAAAGTATACAAAAACATATAAAAACTTTATATCTAACCTATTAATAACCTTTCCGCGCAGTTTGCTAAAAGGCATGAAAAAATAAAGAATGACTATTAGTGTATGAAAACTTTACACAAAAAAATTGGTGTAATGTTAGTTAAATGAAATGTGATTGCTGGAGTAAACAAAAATGTGCAAAAACAAGCATATACTGGCGTAATAGTTAAGAAAAAATAAACTTTAATATTATATGATTTAAAATGTCTTCAAAGAAAAATATTAAGATTAATTTAATAAAATGCTAATATACTCACTTTGCTGGCAATTTATACAAATACCCTTTTCCTGCATCGGACCAAACAATAATACGATCTGGAGATAGAAAGTCCCCAGACATCCATCTTTCTCCTCTGGGTGCCAAGTACGAACATAATACACTAAAATCACCTACAAATAAAATATGCTTTGATTTAATTACTATAAATCGTAACCAAATAATACATTGTTACAAAACGTGCAATTTTATGGAAAATTCAAACACTCTAGATATGTCAGACATTTTTTTTATAAAATTGAGAAATTAACCAAAAATATTTCTAATCTTCACAGTTACCACTAGAGGGCGTAGTATACCGGTATTTAGATGTAAAAGATTATTGGTTACAATTTTTTATAATAATTTTTGTTTGTATCTTTATTAATACAGCGTGCGAGAACTGTCTTACAATTGTTTTTAAAAAACAATATATCTGCGGAATGTTTTCACCAACTTTAATTATTTTGAACTCTAATTGGAATTCTTTGTAGATTAATACAACCCTGAACGAAACCAGTACTCATACAAATTTCAAGTATAATGATAGATCTTTAATTGCTCAAGAGAAACTTTGCTAAATTAAATCGACCAGAGAAAACTGCAGATCAAAACCTACAATGTATCAGAAATATATTAAATTTTCAAATAAAAACAGACTCTACTTCGGTCATCAGGCTTAGTCCTGAGGACTGTTTTCGCACTCGAGTCGAATTCATATATTATGATTATGATATATTATAACTTTGACGTGGTTGCGAAGTAGTTTATTGCGCACGTTGCGCCGTAACCTGTTGCGCAGGTGTATTGCGCTTAAGCTCTTTGCGAATTATTGCGATCCATATGCGTTTCATTTCTACACTAGCTTGGCTTATTGGATTTTCTGCTAGTGCGATGTGTGTGGCTTCTTTGAGTTTCCGGTGAGTTGTATTCTCGTCCTTTGCCACTATCTGTATGTCCCATTTGATGCGGTGTTCTTCGTTCCAGAGATGTTCGGCGATTCCTGATCTTTCTGTTTCGCCTTTGCGGATGTTGTTATTATGTACACATTTTCTTAATAAATGGATAGAAAGGGGCGACCCCAACAGTTGGTCGGCGAGATCATCAAATTCAACACCAATTGATTACTACTATGCCAACGACATACAAAAAAGAATAAGAAATGCATTGGGAACAATCACTCCAAACATATTGGAATAATGTACGACGTTTTTTAAACAAAAGATTAATAAAATAATTAGAATTTTTAAAATAACGTAACATTTACAAAAAAATGGTGTTATCCCAAAAACGACTATACTTGGGTATAGGCAACGTTTAACAAAGTTCACTTAATTTTTTAAGTACAATTCAAAATTTCATTCAAATACAGGGTGCTCCATTTAAATTAACAAAATTGTAGGAAACTGACAAAGTGATATACACTACTGTACAGAACGCACTGTACAACTTTTGGAAGATGTAGCCCATCACATTTGGAAGTTCAAAAAAAATCATATCTATATTTGTATAAGTACCTGTTTAATGTATGTTTTTCAAAGAAAGTGTTGCATCTCAATAATGGCTACATTTAGGTATAGAAAATCTTTAACAAAGTTGGCGTATTTTTTTACGTTCAATTGAAAATTGCTTTAAGATACAGTGTTCCATTAAAATAAAATAAACTGATATTTCACATAAATATGGAACTGTATATTTAAAATATTGAGATAGTCTATATTAATGCACAAATATCTACAAAACCGATTTCCGAACGCAGCCATCGTTTAGACTATACTCTCCATGCTGATGAACGTGGCCCACCTTGTATATTCACCGATATATGGCCGCTTCGTATCCTTATCCCGCCGCCCTGTGTAATACATAAACGGAGAAAATTGCATGATTTTTCCCGCGATGCAAATTGTACTTCTCTGGCACAGTCTCAGGGGTACAACGCATCAAGGAAAGAATGGCAGTTCAGACTAAAAGTATATCTACAATTTTTTTTGCATCCGTGTCGACATTTACCTAGCGCTTAAAAAATTTAGAAGTATTCACAATAATTTTAAATAATAATGTTAGTAGAGTAGTGGCATGGAAATCACTATTTTTGATCTATAATAAACATGATCAATGGGAGGAAGTTTTTAATCATTATTTCCCTAGTAAAATAATGATAATTTTAGTCCCTATTTTGTGGTCATAGAACAAGACTGTTACTCTCGCGCGCAAGCGCAAAAATGACATTTACATAGTGCGTTTGAACCCTATT
Source organism: Vesta saturnalis (assembly GCA_036346205.1). Classification (NCBI taxonomy): domain Eukaryota; kingdom Metazoa; phylum Arthropoda; class Insecta; order Coleoptera; family Lampyridae; genus Vesta; species Vesta saturnalis. Next base: position 1,643,981 of record JARFJB010001233.1, on the reverse strand, counting down.
GCGCTGTTATAAAGTTAAATGGGTCATATGTCTCTTACTATCTTACAAATTTAACAATAATGCTATCTTATCTTTTTGTCATCATGCTGCCGGTTATACTTGTGCAAAATAAATTGTCAATGTCCCAAAACCTAAAAATGCGGTGTTCTCAACAAATGATCGGTTTCGTACATATCAAGCAAATGAACAATCTCTAATTCTACACAAAGTGCATACCTAAGTTTTTTGTATGAAATATACCTCCAACTTTGAACACAATCCTTGTTGCTCTTAACTCTTGACTAGGCGCATGATTTAAGTAACATAAGTAGGTGCATGGCGCCTGAAAGGACCCCATAATTTAAAATGATTGAAAAAATTGGTGATTTTAGGTTCACAACTTTAATAGCTTTTAATAAACACATTTACATTTTAGGCAAACATAAATTACAGATAGTGCTTCTGTGCTGAACGAATACAATTTTTTTATACAAAAAACACTAGTCTTTACTTTTTTTTATCCTTATTTCTTGAACACACTTCACACCGCTTTTTTTTTATTCACAGCATTCTTAGATGTTGTGGGAATATTGACGTCGAGTCTTAACTTATATTCGTTCGCGAATTTGTCTTGGAGTGGAATTTAAAGTCAGTCTTGTTAATTGATGCTCTTTCAATAACTCTACTGAGAGATTCTTTAAAAAAAAACCCTCTTGTCAGGTTCGGTTTATTATTTTTCTCTTTATATACGATACAAGAGTTAATTCCAGCTATATTTACCAAATGGAAAAATACTGCAAGAGGCCTCCTGGTTCGTCGTGCAACATTGTATGAAGCACATAGCTGATCGTTTGTGTCCACACCTGCTTTGTGTTGTTATAATACTGTACAATTTATGGTTTTTGCTGTTGCCTAAATTATTTGCATCTGTATGCATAATGGATAGTAGCAACACAGCCTTATTCTTTCTTGGGACATAGGACAACAGATGTCTTTTTGGAATCCATACAAAACACTATTCACTTCTCGTTCCCCTTTGGCTGGAATGCTGTTGGAATCTCTTTCTTATTTTTTCTAAGAGTCCCTACAAGTGTTAATTTATGATTTTTAAGCGATCCAAGTGCTGGAAGTATACTGGTGTACCAGTTGTCGGTAGTAATATTTCTCCTACTTCTAGAAATGTGCTCCACAAGTCTATATACAATATCTGCCGCACTATTGCTATGATGATATATACCAACAGGTTGAGCACCTACGTATATTTCCATATTACTGAGATAATATGTTCTAGTCTACTGCAGCGGTAAATTTTGAGGAAATCTACATCGTCCGCGGAAATTATAAGTTGCTCGTCTATGGTTACATTCTCTGACAAAATGTAATTATTGCGGCAGTTTTCATTTATCAAAGAAAATAATTCTCTTATGCCACTTAGCTTCTCAGTTATATTTCTGTCCGATCTGCTTTCTAAGTCATTAAATCGAAGACACCTTAGAAAAAATAGGAATCTCTGAGGAGACATTGTTTCTCGAAACATTTCAACTCCAGTGCCATCTACTGCGTAAAGGTCCTTATAGTTGAGGTGTGATGTAAAGAAACAGTTCCAGATTTCCTTCGCAGTTTTTGCTCGATGGCGATTCCCAGAAGATCCACCCTTTTCTTTTATTATATTTTTATCTTGGATGTTGCAACTTTCTTGAACCTCTTCAATCTCCAATAATGTAGTCATCTTCTTTAAACATTTTTCCAACTTCTTATTCTAGTTCTTTTTGTGTCGAGCATTTTCCCGCCATTTTTACACCCCTAACAACTCACTCAGATACACATGCTCAAAAACCAACCATTGTCTTTTTAAAACTAACAATGTAACAAAACAGTGTGACCACTTTAAACCAAAAACTTTTTATTGTATGTGTACCTAAGATTATACAGGAAGTAATTATTGGTTTGAAACAAATGAAAGACTTTAAAGACAAATGTAAACAATTTAGTTATCTATTCTTCATATCAGAATGCTAAAAAGAAATAAGCATGCAACAAAGAAAATTTTAATCAAATGAACAATACAGAACTAATCTCATTATTAATTCTACATAATACAATAATGTATTTTCAATACATAAATTTAAACCCCACTGCAGTGAATAAAAAGGATGTAATTAATATTAGAAACTTTAATATTGTATTTTTATACAATAAAAGAATTTAATCTCCATCGAAGTGGTTAATGAGGATCTAATTATCACCAGAAACTTAAATGTAGGTACATTATAATTTCACATATGCACATCTAGGCGCATGGGATGCTAAAAGTAATATTCTAACACGTAACTAGGCGCATGGGGGTCATCTTTAACTTTTTAGAACGAATATATTAAATAAAAGTAAAACCTGATCGAATGTTTTTAAAATAACTTCATGAGATTATGGTATTTACTAATTTAGAAGACTACATAAAATTACAGTTTAAAGAAAAATAGAAAAAGTTGTAAATTTTTGTAGAAAGTATGGAGTTATATCTGGCCCATGCGACTAACCAAGGGTTAATAATGATGTTGATCTTGGTTTTACAAGATCAAAGATTACAGTGTGCCATTGGATTTAAAGTGAAAGTTAATAAAAAGAAATTCTTGTTGATGGAATGACATGGATGCAGAAATATTTACGAGACATAAGCAAATTAGAGAGGATGGTACGAATTATACATAGTTTATCAAGCCTCTGAATTTGCATTTTTATTTCGTTACGAAATTTTTTGTAATTGCTCAGATATTCTCTTTCAAATATTTCTTGTTTTATAAGGTTGGCAACTAAGTGATGCTGATTTTGTTGACAAATGGATGTTACACTTTCTTTTGTTTCGTTAACGTATTCAAAGTACCTAACCTATATTTTTTCTCATTGTTTGGACTTCCTAACTTTCATTTAGTAAAAAATTATATCGATTAGTTCTTTAGTTTAATTTTTATCCCATTTTAAAAATAAAAGAACAAGACGCGCACTTCAGTCATATTTTATTGTATTATTTCCAAAAAGGCAAGAACGCATCTAGTGATTTTTCATTGAAAAATGCACAATGATCTGGCCGGCCAGTTCATGTCGATGAGACCCATATCAAAGCCATTATCGATTCAGATCGTCATAGCACAACACGTGATATTACAAAGAAGCTCAATGTATCACATACGAGCATTAAAAAAAAAATTAAAAACACTTGGCTATGTCAAGAAACTCGATCTATGGATCCCTCCGAGCTTAAGGAAATACATTTGGAACAACGCATTAGCATCTGCGATTCGCATCTGACACGCAACGAAATTGATCCATTTCTGAAAATACTAATTACTGGCGACGAAAAGTGGATAGTTTATAACAATGTTAATCGGAAGAGATTGTGGGTGATGCAAGACGAACCATTCCAGACGACATCAAAAGCAGAGATTCACCAAAAAAATATTATGTTGTCAATCTGGTGGGATTATAAAGGAATTCTGTACTTTGAACTTTTACCAAACAACCAAACGATCAATTCAAACGTGTACGTTCAACAACTCGCCAAACTGAGCGATGCAATTCAAGCAAAGCGGCCAGAAGTGGCAAACCGTAAGGGTGTTGTTTCCCACAATGATAATGCAAAGCCCACACATCTTTGGTCACTCGCCAAAAATTGTTGGATATGGGTTGGAATGGGTTGTCACATCCGCCATATAGCCATGATCTTGCGCCTTCAGACTACCATTTATTTCGTTCCATGCAGAATTCCTTAAATGGTAAAATTTTTAATGGCGCTAATGATGTCAAATCACACTTAATTCAGTTTTTTGATAGCAAAGATCAGAAATTTTTTGAACGTGGAATTATAACACTGCCTGAACGATGGCAAAAGGTCATTGACAAAAACGGACAGTACCTCATTGAATAAAGTTATATTTTTAGGTCAAAATGTTGAATTTTCTTTCTTAGTTAAAATCCGCAATTACTTGGTTGTCAACATTATAGGTGGAAGCATACATATACATACATACTGATGAGTTATGAGTAAAGGTAAGACATGCTGTAAACAAAGCAAATAAGTTCACAACCATTCAAAGCACCCATTAAGCTTTTTTTTATACAAGAACTCTGTAGTAGTTTAAAATCACCAAGGCCCTTGATTTGCACTAATTCACACAGGAGGTCATGTAGGTTTTTTTGCTGGTGCCGATCTTACATTGCCATACAAGAAAAATATCTTAAATCTCCACAATGAAACGGAAGCCGACACTTAAGAAAAGTGGTTTGTCAAGCAGTTACTACCAAACATATCAGCAAGTTCTGTAATTGTCCTAGATTGTATCTTATCACACTCCAACAATAAAAATGCTTCTCACCTACTCCATGGTGTTAAAATCAAATCCGCGAATGGTTTAAACAAGAACAAATAAAAATTGAAGATAGTTTACTGAAAAAGGTTACTAGCACATGTTTTACAAGTTAACTACAATATGACAAAAGAAACTTCATGAAATTGCAAAAGAAAAAAACATGAGGTGCTTCAATTACCTTCCTATAATTCAGATGAGCTAAACCCCATAGAAATGGTGCGGGTACAAAGTAAACAATATATAATCCGTTCACGATGTCTTTTCTGCAAGGTCTGCCTTGTAAAATTTCATTTATGTTTGCAATAGTGAATTAAGAAAAGTTAGGTTAACAGATTCTCTATCAAGTTCTAAATACTTATTTGATTCGTTATGAAATTTGAAAACATATTAACCCAAATATAATTAATAAATCAATAAAATTGCATTATAAAGACTAAAAACATTTGTCATAATTAGATCGTAATTTCACCCAAAATGCTTATAGTTATCGAAACAAGTACAAAAATGCAAAATAAAATAGTAAGAAATTATTAAAAAAAATATCAACTTTGGGTAAATCAAGTACTCGATGAACAAAGAAATGACTAAAAGTTTAAGAGGTCCACCTGCATGTGAAGCTCTTAATTCGGTGGTATGAAGTTAAAGAGAATTGAGTCATTTTGTTCGTTCCAAAGAGGAATGTAAACATCTCAAAACAGTATTTAAACATCTTGAACGTCGTTGTTAATGAGCAGTAAATAAATACAAGAATGTTAGGTTAGGTTAAATAACAACACAATTTTATATTGTTTCACCATGCTGTAGACTGTCAACATAAACCAAAGCGCAAACCTGTTGAATTCTCTCGAACTTGCACATTATTAAAATGACAACTAAGCATTTATATGAACTTGACTAACTCCTCTGACCTAACTTTTCTTTATTAATACATATTATTAGTATTGCAAAGAAAATTTACCATAGTCGACCTTCAGGAAAATATCGTGAATGAAGTATGAAGTCTATTAACAATACTTAGTTTAAAGCAAGAGCCACGTCAGTTTGTCAGACTGCATGGAAGAATTGAGCTGTGCTAGGTCCCGAAATAACCACTTAAATTGTAACATACACTTGAAAAGGTGTGTATGCAGTAAACTGGTAGAAAGCTATAATTTTTTTTGGGAATGAGAGGAAACGGGAAGACCCTAAACACGCCACAGAGTTCATACAAACATTAACTTGTTTATTACTTACTTTGTTCAACATTGCTTCGAACAGTCGTAAATGTTGATATGACAATGAATTTTGATATAAATGAGTTGCTTTAAGAAGATAAACGGAATGAATTATTTATTGGCAAGCGGTATTTATGCAATGCGTCATAGCCTCTAAAAACCGAATTCATTTGTTATGATAATAAAGTGAGCAACATTATGAAGATTTAATGAATTTTGATTATTTATTTTATTAACTTAGTATCATAACTAGATCTAAGGTATTGATTTTTTTGATAAATGTTTATGAAAATGTTTTTTAGGGCGAAGATTAAGTGGCTGATTTTTTTATTCTAAAAAAATGAAGTGTCAGTCCTGTCACAAAACCGAAAAAAAAAATAAAAAAAAGTAATATAACTCGAGCCAAGTTTTTACCCCTTGAAAGTTCATATTTGATTTTTTTGTGAACAAACCATAAGACATAAGACATATTGAAGGGAGTCATTGATAGAGCAAAGTCTTACCTGATAAAATGTTCTTAAATCTACACAATAGTTCATGTATGAATAGATCAAGAAGTATGCATCAAAGATCAATATTTAGGTAAATGTAAAGCAAAACATTTGACTTAATTGCACCACACGTTTTAGAATCAGCCAGTGTAATAAAATATATTTACATATATTCAGATGGAAGAGTATATTAAAATAAACAATACTTCGTTAACATAAAATGCATTAAAATAATTAAAAAATCTTAAAATAAAATGATATTTGAAGAATTTATTATGAATGTATCACAATGTCATCAGAAGCTGTAGACAACTCAAGTGAATAAAAAGAAGCATGAAATAGCTATCAACTAACGCGTACTTTCATGAAGATGTTATTATCTCTTTAAAAAAGATAAAACTGGAAATCTTGTTAAGAATCCGGTACCTTTAGACCTCCACTGGATATTGTACTTTTTACTACTTATAATAATACATGTTTTAGATGATATTTTTTTTCCATACAGTTTCATGTTTTATACATTGTTTTTGAACTCACTTTCACTTTTTTTCTATAAATAAATGATATAGTAATGTTATGTTTTTTTTTTACTCCGCGAGCAAATTGGAGTACTTCTAAACTTCATTCAAGCGAAGTTACATTTCGAGTATCTCCTATATGTTGGATATTATGATAAGGTATTGTAAGCAATTGATTAGATGAAAGTAGAAATAGAAATGGTAAATTTGAACAGAAAGAATATTACTTACTAAATTTATGTTTAACAATCAATTAACCATCTTCTTGAATTCATTGTTATCACGATTAAATACCACTTTGTAATTGTGCTCAAAAATTTGTCTTAATAGTAGTTCAAACATTTCAAGTTCATATGAACCATTCTTTTGAACACGCTGTACTTACATTTATGTATATGTGATAAAATATGAATTAATGTATTTCATAGTGTATTCTTTTTACACTTGAAGTTAATAAATAAACTAACTAAGGCATACTTACTAAGATTAACTGGGTCATATACAAAGTAAAAAGAAAACTGTCTTTAATAAGCAAGAAAACATAACCTTAAAATAAATTTGGTTACTCTTATCAGGCCCAACAAAAATTGTACCCTAATTTTTCCGGTATTTATATAAATAAAAAATAAAAACCTTATCTTAACAAACAAATAATTATTTAAGGTAAAAATAACAAAAATTAATAATGTGAAAGCTTAGCTGCAATACACTGCATCAAAACATCTCGATTCTCGTTTCTTATGCATAAATTGTTTCTCAACTTAAACTGTATTAAAGGAATGAGTGGAAAATGTTGTTTTTCATAAGCTCAAAACGAAAATTCCAAACAGACTAATTTACAAAACAACAAGTTCGGAAGGGCACTTCAGTTTTAGTTCGTCTCAGTTGTTAACAATTAAAAAGAATAAGTTTTCTCAAGTAATAACTCAGAGAAAGTCAGATACTCACTAAAAAGTGGTAAAAAAAAAATACAACTATAACAGTGTCTGTTGCTAATGATAAAAATTTCACTTCCACCTTTAGTAGGGGATCTTTAACGTGTCAAACATTGCATTGCCACGAAACCAACAGTTTTAATTCCTATCCGAGACGAAGGAGTGTTTAAATTTTTTTCCATTTTAGAAAAAGGAATACCTCAGTTAGCTTTGAACTTGTGCTGCTAAGGTAATGGGTAAGCACTCTAACCATTTGACCACCAAAGCAGTTGTACAAGTAAATATGCAAAATTTGGATCTGACCACCAAACATTCACAATTAAGAGTAAAAATGAATAAAAGTATGTAAAGCATCAAGAATTTTGTGAGCAGCTTACATGCAATGGATAAGGTTCAATTAAGACAAGTATAATTTATGTGCCGCCGATTTCTTGTTGAATCTTCAAAATAACTATATTCCTAAATGGCAAGTATATATTTAAAGCATTGAAAAAATACGCACATTTGACATTGTCACCATAGCTTTGACTAAGTATATTTGAAATACCTTTGTAACTTTTGGATTTTTATAAAAAAAATTTATTATTAAAGATTTACGTTTCACATTTTTATAGGTAATCTGGCAAAACCAACAAACCAGATCAAAATGAATTGAACAGAATGGAAATGTTTGTTAATGTAATTGAATTGAAGATGAAAAACTATAGTTCTTCTCACAACCTTTTTGTTGTGCGTCATAGTTTGTCAATATCCTTCTATCGCATTAAGTTTATAGTGATGCGAAAAACGTCGTCAAGTCTTAATTTTTGGGATGACCTACTTTCAAACAGTGACAACAGTCAACGTGAAAAGTACAGGTTTTCATATTTTAAACTGTTTAAACATATATTTTAAAAAGTGGAAATTAATTTTTAATTAAAACTTATTAATTTTATTAAATACACAAATAAAAAATACCTTGAGTAGGACTTGAATCTACGACATCTACTTTGCTAGAGTAGTGCTCTTACCAACTGAGCTATCGAGATACAAGCCCCAGTCGATGTAAATGTTGTCTTTATGTATGTAGAACTAATGTAAATTCTAAATATAATGAGATTAGGCAAATTACTTATATTAATGGAATGTGAGCCTGCAATATCACAATAATAACAATAATAATAATTTTTAATTTATTTATTATTTAGATTCCTAAAAATATTTCAAGATACAATGAAAAAGAGCAAGTGCTTATATTAAAACTATTTGCATACTTCATATTTGAAAAAAAGGCTGGAAAACAGTTGTTACCTCTTATTACTGTACAGAAAGTAAGTTTAAAATTATAGATCATATAAATTTTAGTAATGTTCAATCTAATATATGTGTTTTAGCATGTTTCTGTGGTACTGGAAATATCTCTGATTATCGTACGGCGATTAGCAAATCAAGGCATTCAATGTAATTATTAGTATGCCACTAGGATAACCGAATCCGTATGTCAGCCGTGGCCCTAGTCCTCGGGATAAATATGAACACGCTATCAGGACACGTATATACATCATGTTTAGTAAAGGTATAAAATAAATGTACATATTGAAATTGCATTCTAAGTATGGGCAAGACGTTTTTGCTGTGAACTAAAAATTGAGATAATAATTCACTAATAAATAACTGAGGTCAATTTGTGACAAAACAGAAAAACACCACTTGGTGGTTCAACAGGAAAGTTCCTGAATGTTGCACAATTCATTTTATTTTTAAAATTATTTAAAATTGTCGATATAGATTTTTGGAACATTTTGATTTAAATATAAAGTTGTGAATTTTTTATTGAATTTACATTTGAAATAATAATAATAAATAAAGAATAAATTTTATTTTTTAGGTGAGCATGTAACTCTCCATACACTCAAAAAAGAACTAAAGGAACTAAAATTCAAATGGCGATATTGTATAGTTTCCAACAGAAAATATCTTATGCAACAATTACATGTGACTCACAAAACATTATATTTTCTAAGAGGTTTAACTCCTGTTTTTTTTTTGGATGAAACATAGATATTTAGCAAAGGGGGTTTCCGCAGGAGCTGGCAGGAGGGCGTTGCTAAGGCAGTTAGAAAGAAGAGTGGAGAAGGTGTACAGTACATTGTTCTTCATGCAGGCTCTGAAAATGGACTCATTAATGACTGTAACTTAATTTTTAAAAGTGGAAGTTATTCTGGTGACTACTATGAATCAATTAATAGTTGTAATTTTGAAAAGTCGTTTAAACATCAGATTTTGCCAAATTTAGAAGAACCATTGTTAATCATAGTGGACAATGCATCGTACCACTCCACATTAATAGAAAAAATACCAAAGGCAAGTTGGATTAAACAGCTTTTGATGGATTGGTTACAAAAAAGACATATACAATTTCCGATCATGAAATTTGAACTATTAGAAATTGTGAAGAAACATTTACCGGATAAAGTGTACAAGTATATTAGGATACATAATTTAAACATATTTTATATTTGTATTGTGTTGTACAGATTAGATAGATTAGCCCTGCGGCATGGTCATTGTGTCTTGAGACTGCCGCCTTATCAAGGCCACTTCAATCCAATAGAACATGTTTGGTCTGAGTGTGAGAGGTATTATGATGCTAAAATAACTTCTGCTGAACGTGTCACTGCAGATACCGTACTTAGAATGTGGAAGGAAGCAATTCACCAGGTAGAATGAAAGTTTTGTATTACGATGGTTATTATAATACTGTTAAATTATAGGCTACACCAGAAAAGTGGAGCAAATATGTGAAACAGTTAAAACTGTTATCAGTGAATACTCGGAGATAGCAAAGATTATTGATGGCAGTATCATTCCTCCTGTCGTTATCAATTTAAATGAATCAGATTGTGCCTTATGGAAGATATCGAAGTTACTGACAAGTAAGATGGCAAATTTGTAATTGGCAGTACTGCTAAACATAGAATTCGATATAATTTACTAGATTAATATAGGGATTTGAAAATGTAAACTTTCACCATTATCACACATAATAAAATACTTACCTTTTTTAGTTTTTTTAAAAATTGTTTACAACATCTTTAACAATTTTAATAGATACTACTACTGACGAAGATAACTGTAAGTGTAATCGAAATGTTTAGATTGTATAATTTAAAATAGACCATTAAAAAACCTAAAAAAGATAAGTATTTTATAATATAGTTATTATTTAGTTAAATAATAAGTATTATTGTACTTTTATGTATATTGTTGAATCAATTTGTACTTTTCTATTTTTTTTACCTATTGAGAATAAATGAAGATCTATAAACCAGCAAAATGGAAAAACAGGCAATATGCCAAATCAGAAAATGGAAGAAGAAGAAGAAGAAGAAGAGAATAAACGAAATATTATCATTAATTAAAAAGATGTTCATTTTTATTAAACATTTGTTAAATATGAGAATATATGTATATTTTCTTTCAACACCAAAATTAAAATTTAAAATTGTTGTGACAAAAATTACAAAAAAAGCACTGTTACTAAAACACTAGTTAATTTTCAACTATAATTGAACAAATGTTGTAACTGTTTATTTTTTACTAAAATGTTGTGATAATTACATACATACATTATACTCTCTTTAAATATTACAGCTATTAATTTCGTAGCCTTTTCGTATTTGGCTGAATACGATCCTGGCAACAACTAAAATTTTATAAATTTGCACATATTAAGTTTCGATATGCTGAAAACGAAATATGACGTCGCAATTAATGACATACAACAAAAAGGTTGTGAGAAGAACTATTATCCTCGCCAGGAGTGTTTAACGATACATCATTAATTTATGAATTAAGCTATTCAAGTTGCTTATATTGTCTTCTCATATAAAACAGTGAATTAAATAAGGATGGTGAACATTCGTAGTGTATTTGTCAAAATCGACATACGGTAGTGAATAAGCAAATGTAGTAGAAAGAGTAAACCTATAAACGCTAAATCATTTGTTTTACATGCATATGAATTTAATTCTCATTTGAGTAATACTACATAACCTCCATTTGCTTGTTTATCCTTTGACTGTTTTCTCATTTTCTTCCTTCTTTTAATCATCATTTATTTCACACTTTAAAGAAAATGGGGGTTCCCTAATATCAGTATCTGCGGTCCAAGAAGTAAGTATGACATTATGTGTTTATATCTTAATTCATTACAATCACGAAATTACAGCGTGTGGCAAGCGCCTTGGGTATAAAAGCCGGGTAAAAAAGACCACGCAAGAAAACAAAATCTCATGATCTACCTAAAACATCCAAAATGGGCGTAAGGAATACGTTATACAAGTATGTATACACATGTTTGACATACTAATTTATTTACAGAAAAACATGTCACAATTGCAAGTTTAAATGCAGAAATTCGTAACAGTCACATATTAATAAGTGACAGAAGTTTTCATCGTGCAATTCAGTTGCTAGGATTCAAAATCGCAGAAATACGAATTAAATTTATTAAATAATATATTAAAGAGATCAATTCACCTAATCGTAGGCAAGTAAACCCTTTTAATTAAAATCATCACGGGCTAATAGTGTGCGACATACTGAAGAAACAATAAAGCAATGGTATAAACAAGAAGATATGTTGAACATCACAATTGACAAACTGATTATTAATATTGGAAACTATTCTGAAAGGTCGGATGTAGATAGTGACTCCGAATAGAAGTTTTACACTTTGACAACCATGTTTTTACAACCTTCAATTAGTAATGCAAGTGTGTTAGTTCATATTTAATACAATTTCTATTAGTAATGTATTTCAATTATGCAAGTACAATACAATAATACAATTTTTATAAATACCGGGTGTAGCAATTATATTGTGTTTTTTTCATCATATTCGTAAGACCCGTAACATAATTTTATTGAAAATTAATATCCAAATTTAACAAAGTAAAAATGAAAAAATGCAAAGAAATAAATTAAACTAAAGTATCAGTAGCGAGTATTTCAGTCTCTGGCACGAATAACTTCTTGACAACGACAGCCCATATTTAAAATAAGAGACCTTGTCATTGTGGTCCATTTCTTCCCAGTATTGAATCAGTCTGTGCTGTACGTCTTCCAGAGTATTCAAGTTACGTTCTCCTTGTAATCTCCTCCCAAGAATGTCCCAGAGATTCTCTATTGGAGCTCCCGAGCTGGCCATGTCATGGTAGTGATACAGACTTTTACTAAATAATTTCTTACAACTTAAGCAATTATCTTGCATCAACAAAAAATCTTGTCCTACATATGGCGCAAATGCCATTACATGTTGATCTAAAACCTGTGCTATGTATCTTTCAGCTGTAAGGCTACCATTTATGATCATTCCGTGTGACCAGTCAAAGAAGCGCTTCCCCAGACCATTACAGATCCCCCTCCAAATAATCTGGTATGTGAGAAATTACACTAAGCACCGATCGTTGGGGTGTCGATATACAGGCATACGCCTGTCATTGTTGTACAAACAAAATCGAGACTCATCAATATATTATAACCTGCAGGCTGCAAAAATAACGTAACAAACCGTTATCATTACAACAATCAATGTTCTCCAATTTTTACAAAATAAATCACAAATAAGTAATTGTATTTCGAAACTCTGTAGCTTTCAATGCTGCCATCTCAGGGTATATTTTCTAATTTATTATAACGAAACTAATTTTGCCTCATGTTTTTCATATTACATCATATGATTCTGTGTGATGACGTTGCGGTAAACACTCCTCGTGAGGATAGAATATCTATTGTAGATGCTGCCTGCAAAGTATCTGGAATCTAGTAGGGCTAGCTAGTGATACAAGCACTTTTAAATGTAACTTGCTTAAAATACTATGTTTTTTATTGTATGTCAGTCATTTCGTTAGTTTATTTCTACCAGCCTAAAAGTAAACAACAATGTACCATTTGGATATTTACAAATGAAAAAACCCAACAATTTTTTTACGGAAAGTCCTTGATGGAATTGAAAGAACAACTGAAATACACAAATTATATATTCTTCATCATGAAAAGGCAAGTGCACACACAGGGTGTCACACCTTTTTTACTGAGAAATACTCATTGTTCACATTCACTTATCTGATCTTCAAGCAGCAAGCTCAAACATTTCACACACTGCTTTCAGAGGTACAAGTTTTCGAATAGAAAATCTGTTCACAAACTAGTTTGAGAGTGTGTACATTTCACCCAAAGGTCAGCACTATGGAAACAATGTCATTTAGGAAATTGGATTGTTTGTGCATGTTGTTTACAGAAGCATTTACAACAGTCCACATAATAACTGTTTAATTTTATGTCTGTATGTCCAATTGTTCCAAATTTACATTTTTTAATCGTGATTTTATATTAAATACTATAATAACTTAAAATTGCAATATTGCAAAATATTCAACATTAAATCCATAAATAAATATGTAAAGCAATAAATACCTTATGCATATGCAATATGTTTACATAACATACTTTTAATAGCGTGATAATATAATCAACAATTGTTATAATATTTATGAATCACAAGCCATTATCAATTTATCAATCTCGCACATATTACATTTGCAATAACATAATTGGCAATAAATACAAAGAAAAAAACCAATTACCATAAATTAATCTTAATTACATTATTCAAATGTGAAACAATTATTACCTGCATCGTAAATTTGCCAATACTTTGTACACACAATAAGCACCGTCCGTTGGTTATAAGTGCAGCACTGCATACAAACTGCATTTAGGCATCGTGTTTGTTTACTTTCATTTTCATATATTGGTTCGGAATGTTTATTTTCGTGACCTATTAGGGTCCATACTTTTACCATCCCTGTAGTTGTTAGTGCCAGAACAACATCATCTTTACGTTTTACAGGTCGCAGTACCTAAAAAAAAATGTATTACTTAAAACGCTGTACTCCACATCTTTTACCATTTTCATATACCATATATTAAAAATGATTTGGTGATAGATTTGGACAAAATTTTTTTACCTTGCATTTTTTTGTGTGTGTGTGTGTGTGTGTGTGTGTGTGAATTTGCGGCTAAACTGTGCACAGTAGAAAAAAATGTTTTTTGTAATTGTTACTCTTAACACATAAACAAAAAAGTATATAATTAAATATATAAACCTTTTTGTTTATGTATTTAATTTGACGTTTGTCATCAAATATTTCAAAATTTAATTTTTTTCTAATTTTATGTAAAAGATTACAAAAAAATTTATTCGTAACACGTACAGTCACATTTTTGGTGCTCGGCCTTATATTTTATCCCTCGGCTACGTCTCGGGTAAAAAAGAACGGCCTCGCACCAACAAATGTGCAAACAGCGCACTAGTTACCAAAATAACTATTATACAAAACTTGCTTGAATTCAAGCACGCTATAACCTAAAAATATTTTCGCATACACAGTGTTCCTTAACAGCGGTACATAACCTATCTTTCTTATTTTAAATGAAATGGTATAGTTTTTATTGCGGTTTTCGCTTCTACTCTAAAAAACAATGACTTTCTATTAAACATGTTGTATAGCTAAACTTAACCGTTTTTTGAAATATTTGTAGATAAAAAATTATCATTTTTCGACGTAGTTCAAAAATTTACTTTGAGTGTACTACCAAATGTATGAATTAGTAACTCCGCATATAATTAGTGCAGACATTGATCTCGTTAAAAATATTATGACTGATTTAATTTTTATACAGGGTGTACCAGAAATATGAATTTTTTTTTATTTGTTTTAAATGTAAATAACTATTTTATCTTAAATACAACACCCTGTATATTATTACATTATTCGAAAGAAAATTGAAAGAGCTACATTTTTTGTAATAACCAACGATTTTTGAAATATTTACAATTTTAAGATTTTTATTTTAATTCTTCGTGGTATAATCAATGTGCACCCTGTATAATATTAGGTATATTGACTAGAAAAGATCATCGCAGTTGCCATGAGATTTTCTTCTTCTTTATTTCTTTAGTACTTGATTATTTCAGTGGAGTACTATTGGGCTTACGCTTTTTGTTTTTTGGTAACATCCAATGCAGTTTCTCTATTGACGATTTCCTCCTCTTCGTTCGAATTGACTGGGCAATAAGTTTTTTTTTATTTATTTCTTAACTTAATTTCTTCCTTTGCAGTGTTTTTATAACAATCTGCGCTACCATTAGCTATTTTTGTAGTTCTCTCATCGGTTCATTTACAGAGCACAGCGTAGTTATTCCATTTTTATCAGCAAGTTTGAGCCGAAGTGGAATTACTACACCAATTTTTTTCTATTTTATACATAGAAGTAATCCTTTTTGACCTATCCCTTGGTGGAGGTGTCCTTGAGACTCTTGATATCTTCCCAAATGGATTATCTTGATTCGTCGTCATTTTATCCATTGGTTATTAATCCCTCCATCAAAGACATTTCATACACTTATCAATTCAAAGAGAAATAAATATAAATATGATATAATATGAGTGTAAATAAACTCGCTTTTATCGCTCGCCTGATAACACTTACACGATAACGGAGCTCCGAGAACGATTCATAACGTACCGCATTAAATGCAAATGATATTTAAAACGGTAAATAAAAAGTTTTTTTATAATTCCACCAAGGAAGGAACCTAATTGTTTTTAGTCAAAATCGTATCTCCTTCCAGGGGTGAACAGAATCTGAACAACAAATGAACTAACTATACAGACCCGAATTTGAAGTGAGCCAGCCTAAATATTGATCGAGTTTACAAAGCAGCAACTTTTTTATTTATGGATGGGTTTTAGCGATTTTTTAATTATTTTTTTTCTAAATTATTCAGATTCAAATGTCTGTTAAAAAATATTTACATTTTCTACATACGCTGCCTCTATGTGAGCAGGTTTTTTTAACTTTTTTCAGTGGAGTGTCTCGACATTATTGAACATACTGTATATTTACTTATGGTATAATAGCTTTTATAGATCAAGAGATAAATTGAAAAAAAATTGTATTGACACTTTAATAACAATTGAATATTGGAACCACAAGACATCTACAACATAATCACAACATCAATTATCTAAACTTAAGCTATGGTTAAGAATTATTATTATTATTATTAATAATGAGTTCCTCTCCCTTGAGTCCTTATTACTTTATCACATCGTCTGGGCATGCTCCTTATAATCCTGTCGATTAAGTCGCCGGGTAGAGCGCCCCACTCTTCCTGCAGAGTAATAGCCAAGTCGTTGACGTTATTGTGAGCATGAGGGCGACTTGAAATTCGTCTTTGAAGAGCGTTCACACGTGCTCTATAGGATTAAGGTCTGTAGACAATGCAGGCCATACCATTCGTGTAATACTTGTCGCCCATATAAACAAAAACGATTGGTTCCAGTATTCCATTTAGATAATTTCGAGCATTCAACGTTGAGTTAATAAACACGACCAATTCGGTTTTCCGGTTGCCTAGTGCTATGCCTCCCCAAACCATTACAGTGTCCACGAAAAGGAACGTGTTCTACAGTGCAATTCTGGTCATACCTTTCATTCTGCCGTCTCCACACGCGTTTACGATTACTGTCTGGATGTAAGCAAAAACGCGATTCATCTGTAAATAGACAAGTTTGACCAGTCGACATCGTTATAGTGTTGGTGGTCACGGGCAAATTGTAGACGATTTCTTTTTGGATGTCGAGCTCGAGCGAGGCGTTTGGAGGATAAATTTGCCTCCTTAAGTCTATTTATTATAGTGGCGTTGGAAACATTAACTCCTCTTGATTCAAGCAAAATCTGTCTTACCTGCGTGGAATTTAAATGTCGGTTTTGCAGAACAGTTCTTCTCAAAAATGTATCCATCGCAGGAGTTGTACAACGCTATCGTCCTCCACCGTGTGTGTAATTTGGTGTGTTGTTTTCCAGAGATCTTTTCCAAGCCCGATTTACGGAACACCTTGACACAGCCAACCGTCTACTGACTTCTTTATCAGTCCAATATCCCTTCCCTTAAGAACGTTTTCTAATTGAGGCAGTTTAATTTAAGTAATAATTATTTTGCAGAGTAAGTGACAGAAGTGTCAAACAATTTATCAAAAACGTCAAAGAATATTCTCTAAGCCAACTTTACATTCTTTAAATTTTGTTTACCAAGTCGGAAATTATAAGTGTAAATATAATTGTTTTTCAATTTATCTCGTGATCTACAAAAGAGAGCTAAAATTTAAAAACTGGTATGATGACGACAAATGTAGCTATTGTACCATACAGTGAATATAAGGGTGTTCAATAAGACCGAGACACTCCACTGAAAAAAGTTAAAAAAACCTGCTCACGTAGAGACAGCGTATGAAGAAAATTTAAGTATTTTTAAATTGACATTTGAAGCTAAATAATTTAGGAAAAAATAATTCAAAAATCGCTAAAATCCATGAATAAATAAAAACGTTACGGCGTTGTAAACTTGATCGATATTTGTGGTGGATTACTTCAAATTTGGAAAGAGCAACCCCATTGTTAGGTTTTTTAAATTTATTTTTAAACAAATGAACCAGTTGAGTTCAAAATTTGGTCAAGATTACTATTTTGTGATAAGAAATCATTCCATTAATTTTGTATGTCCTTTGGGGGTGGTCTGCCCACCCCTTCGGAAGACTCTTATACAAGCCACAAACTTAGTATTCTAGGGCAATAAATGATCCCATAAATTTTGGGGATGCTCCATCACATAAATGAATCCCATATGAACAAACCTTAATTCTGTGTTTTTTATTGCATTTTACATTTGCTCTTCCTCTGAAGATTGTTCGAACTTTTTTTCCAATTTAGATCAGATCCTAGTCCACAGTTATATTTATATAAAAAAATAGTACTCACAGGATTTTTTAAATACACAATACACGTAATAACTTAAGGGTAATTTTTGACCTAGAATGTTTAGTGTGTAAAAAAGTGAATTATTAGTTCGACATGTATACTTACAGGAGGTTATAACTTTGTTAATTTGATTTAGTTCTTTCTATAAAGTTTTTGTAATATTTTATTATTTTGTATGTTTACACTTTACATGTAATTTATTCCGATAGCTTGTTAAGAAAAACAGGTAGGCTTTCTTTTTATGTGGATAAATAAACTAAGGAATGAGAGGCAAGACATAATAGTTCGATACAACATGTTATTCGGAGTAGCTACAGTACGTAAAATATTCGGATTATTGAATATTGCACCCCTATTAAAAGACAATAATTACAAACCTTTGTTGTAGAACTTATTGGTACATGGAAAGATATTTTAAAAAAAGTAGCATCAAACATACACAATAAACAGCTCAAACTGTTATATAAATGTCAACAGTAAATAATCTTTAGACATTCAATTGTTTCTTAGTTTATCTAAATCCTACTCCTCTATCTCACTAAGTAACCGATGCGAGCTTAATAAAGATAGTGGATTAATATTCGTAGTTCTATTATATTAAAGAATAATTATGTATGCAGAGAGTTCAATTAGGATAGAAAAACGGCGAATTAAAACCAAAATTTGTTTAGAGTGTCGAAATAGGGACCACAAATGAGCAATCAAGTAATTTTTTATTTGGAATAACTTAAAAACAAAGGCATAAGAAGTGATTTTAGAAAGGTCAATAGAAATACTTCCTAATGAAACAAATACACAGTGTTATTTTCTACAAACATGAAAAAAAAAAATTTTGGGAAAATATCAACATTCTGTATGTTCAAACTGCTTTTTATGTCAAAACGAGACAATTCTCAGTTTCGATTTTAACTGCTAGATTTATATGAAGTGGTTTGGTTATTTCAGAATTTATATTTCTTTGGTTTCATTTAGACCATTAATACAATATATGAGTTTGAAAATCAGCAGCTTTGCTTTCCAAATATCCATATGTGTTTAATCAATTCTCGATTTGCGATACATTATTACGTAAAGTCACTTAATCTCCAAATGAAAACTATGTGATTGCTAGTGCATTACAGGACTTTCTTGTAAAATACTAAAAAATATATGGAGTTTATTTTATATCTTTGAAATATTTAATGAAAACAAAAAACTGACCCCCCTCTCCGAGACATCCAGACATCATGGCCGATCATGACGAAACTTGGCCAAAAGTTGTAAAATGAGCTAATACGTCGATTTAGCGATAATGAACAAAAAGTCGATTGCATAACCTTCTATATCTACACATGTATATGTAGGTTGAAAGTTAAAAATACATATCTTGCTTATCTTTCAAGATAACCATGGACTGTTTCATATAATTTCAAAGCAAATTTCGCTCCCTTTCAAATAAAGGAAGAATATATGTATTATGTTATACCAGCAACACGAGGAAAGTTTCCAATTTCCGGAAAAAACCGGAAGTAGAGTTTTCATCAGGATGTCATTTCATTAGCGCAAATGAACAAAGTTTATTTCCAAAATCCCAAATTTGTAACCAAAATAGTTAGAAAGCTATAACAATATCAATATTGAAAATTCATATCTTCTATTCTAGTAGCTTTAGAAGAAGCAAGTTAGTTGTATTCATAAGAGTGGCTAGTTACCTACAAGATATAAAAAAACAAAAAAAAATGCTTGGAGAGAATTTTGAATACATCAATTTCGAATAATTCCTTAAATATACACAAATTTATATCATAATTTATTACGTAAGATATCTCTTTAAAGAACCTTTATTTAGCTATGCATATCTATTTCCAATTCATTATATCTTGAACGGTATCGGATATATAAATTTCTACAAAAAAAATGTATATGTGACTGTAACTGCGGCCATATTCAATTTTCAAAGTTTTAAAACATTGCATTTCATGCGAGTTATTGATGACCTGAATTTCAATTTTATATGTCAAAATTTGAAAATTTGCTCCCAAAAAAACACCCTTATTTTCACCCCCTGTATACCTATTGCGTTTAAAAGTTGTTTTGTCAACACAATTGTCTCGTAGACCTTAATTTGAAATTTCATCAACGCACGCGCACGCACCCGCCTGTTTAACGAAATTATTTGATTAATTGGAGCAGTTCAAATTTATATGTTATACCCCACCGAAGGATGCGTTTCACAGAGAGCTGTCTATAAGTTTGTCTTTTTGTGTGTACCCACTTCCGCCACTCCGGTCCCGAGGTAAACGTATTTGAAATTCTGACCCTACGAACGAATGCGTTTTGTCGGGACCGGTCTCGCTTCAAAAGATATTTGCATTTAAAGTATTAGCTCCGCCAACGGATGCGGCTCCTCGAGACCTATCAGTTTCCCTTCGTGCTTGCCCACTTGCGATACTCCGATTTCAAGACATACGTATTTAAAATTTTCACATTACGGGCGAATGCGTTTCGTCGAGACTTATCACTTTCCCTTTGTCGGTGACCACCTCCGACGCTCCGTTCACGAGATATATACATTTGAAATTGATGTGTTGGAAATACTTTCGCTGAGAGCGAGAGGCGATTGGAGGGTAAGAAAATTATTAACATTCTCCGCTCAAAATTAGTTTAAAATGGTGTTATACATATTTCGGCTTCAACAAGGTGAGGCTACTGTACGCAACCTATAATACATAGCCGAGCCGAGTTAATTGTCAGAAGGTTCCCTTGAGAGAACTTAAATTAGCTCCCCAGTGTCCTCGAACCCCCCCTCTTGAAAGTTGATGGTAGCAAAGTTCACAAAATACATAGTCAAAGGAAAAAAACATCACGATATTTTCAGAACTGAAGGAGTAGTTTGAATAACGATGGACAAATGTAAACGAATAGCACAACTTTCCTTTAAGGAGAATACTATTACTGAATAGTCATAGTATTGACGAGCTTGCCATTAATAAATCCACTTTCCAAATTTAATCTTCGTAATACTGTTCAAAATGTATACCGTCCTAACATGGGTCTAGTAATGTGCTGCAAATTCCATCCTTCCACGTCGAACATTTTTGACCTCTCTGGAGGCAACATAAGTCAACCGTAATAATGATTTTAAGATCTTTGGTCAAAATCCCGGTGGTCACTAAAAATGCTTACAATACGCTTAAAGGAAATTAAGGTAAAGGGTTTTGATGTTTTCCCAACGAAATTGGTGCATACATAATAACGACTTTAAGATATCTGGTCGAAATCCATGTCACCTCCGAACATGCATAAAATTCACATTGACGCATTACGTTATACAATACGCTAACCTTGTCTTTCCAATATAATTGTTCCCGAATTATAGGTATCTTTATGTTTTTACAGTTTGAACTTGACATTGGGCGTTTAGGTCAACCACAGCAGCAGCCGCAGTTGTTTGTGCCTAAACAATATTTTAATTAAAACATCACTCTTACGTCAAACCGTTCAGTTTAAAATTAAAAAAAGAACGCGTCACTATATCTAACCGTTCCACTTACATTGTATGTTTTTTTTTAAATATCTTGACCTTGCCTCTGTTTTGAGGGCGCAGTAGGGCAACGATATTAGTGACCGTGGTTACTTGAGACTTATTATTATTATTATTATTATTATTATCCACGTTTTTGATACGACGCGTAATTTAGCGGGAAAAAATTCGTATTCAATATCTGAATAACGATTAATTTTATAGGAAAAAGTGTAGACATATTTTAATTTTACATAACTTTTCTTTATAAAGTTGCTCAATATAACGCAAGCTAAGTCTAAAAATTAATTAAACATGAACGAAAATGGTTAAACTCTATTATTGATAAGGATAACTTAATTTCTTTTCAGTTAACACTTTTTTTTTTTGATAATTTTTAATAACATGTATTTATGTCTATTAATTTCTATCTGACATGAAGTTTTAAACGTCATTCTGACATAGATTATTGTCTCTGTTTTTACAATGTTGCATGTTTTCGTTGTGAACGTATATAATAGGAGTTGCATAGTTATCCTAAAAAAATTATAATTAATATTATTTCAATTCTTTTAATTTTCTAAGTTAGCATATCTACATTAGAATCTCGTAGATGTCTATTAACCTCTGTCTGACATGTTTAAACGTCTGTTTGAAATAGACTGTTTTTACAATGTTGCCTATTTTCGTAATGAACTTATTATAAAGACCTTGCATAATTGTCCTTAAAAAAATGTTATTATAGTTATTAATGTATCAGGGGAGTTATGAGGATGTTAATTAACGAGGGCAACAGATTGCAATCCCGAGGGACGTTAGTCCCGAGGGATTGCAAGTTGCCCGAGGTTATTAACATACACAAGTCACGTGGTAGATAAATAATTTTATTTCATGCTAATACATTATAAATGAAATATGAAAACGAAATTTTGTTGGTTATTAAAATTAAACGAACGTTGTTTAAAAATTAAGTAGGCATGGTTACCATGAATATATCAACTGACAAGTTTGCAAATATTTGTATAAATACATTAGAGGGAGTTTTAGATCTATAACTGCCTAGTATAACTCCCAAGGGAGTTACGAACATGTTTAAAGTTACAGTAACTAAGGGTTTATTTGTTTATAATGTATAAGTATGAAATAAAAATTATTTCATTTCTTTTAATTTCCATTTTGTAGGTTGGAAGGTCGTATGGTGTTCCACACCAGATACGTATTTTTTCCAATACATTACCCAATACAGCCATGAAGTGTTGGAAGTTATAAGTAATGATAACACAGTACTACATTTTTGTGGTCCCTCAATCAATAGAATGTTAAAACTAAGATTTAAGTAGGTATGACAAGCATTGAAGAAAAACTATTTTCATTGAAAAACCCGCAATTATTTAAAATTACTAATAAAAGAGCTCAAAAGTGAAAAGTTTGTGTTAATAATACTATTACTAAAGAGTACACAATAAATTTTCTTCTCTTTTTAAATGAAGTTATTTGAGAATCTTACATTACATACATGTGTTGTGTGTTGTATATTTTAAGTACAATCTAACAACAGATGTTCAGCCAAGCTTATTCCTCAAAGGCTCTTTTTAACTATTTATTATTGATTAAAATTGTATTCAACCAATTAAGATTATTAATAAATTTGTCTGATTTATTAATTTTTCTATACAGGGTGTCTCGGAAATTCACCGACAAACTTCTACAGTGAGTTCCCAGGACCAAATTAGGATAATTTTCCCTCTTTAAATTTTATCCCAAAATGCACCCCTAAAAGGTTAGACGCTCTCAAAGTTCAATTCAAAATGTAGAAAAATCATTATATCTCCCTAAATTATGAAAATTTTTATTGATTTTTATAAAGCCCTGCCTTATACAAGTCAACATTTGATAGAAATTAAAAAAAAAATCGCATTTCTAGAACTGTCCGTTCAACGGTGGCTTCAACCTTCAACCCTTAAAAAAAATTATTTTTGCAAAATAAATTAACATTTTTCTGCTTTATTTTGGTAATACCTTTTAAAATAAAAGAATTTTGTCTGTACATGGAATTGCCTTTAAAAAAGGTGTCTATACTTTTTGCTATTAAGTTGATACTTTTTCAGAAGCAAAAAAACAATTTTTTTTATTTTTTGAGGGCTTGTTTGTTATTATTTAATATATATTCATTCGTATGGTCCCAATAATAGGCGACGTTACAGAATAGTTAACAAAACACAAAAAAAAACATGCTATTCGAATAACAAGATAAAAATAACACAGCAAACATGAATAACATAAATAACAAAAAAAAAGAGCAATATTTTAACTTAAAATTATTGTAATTCACTTGTTAGTAATGGATATGCAGCAGTTGTTACTAATAAGCACTGACAAAATTACTTTTGAATTGCTTTAGGTGGGGTCGATATAGATCAAACTTGATTGTTAAAGAATTGAAAATTTGACTTAATCTAGTAACAGGTGAATTACTTAAATACTTTGTTGACGAGAATGGGGCGTAGAAGGTTATGTTATATAGATTTTAAAGGACAGCAAATTGAGTTCGGATAAGAAAAACGAATTGTCGGTTAACGGAATTTTTCACTTGAAACCGTAGATGCCAGATGCCAATGTACGTCGTTCCTTTAAAGAGTAAGTTTTTTATTTACACAGTAACTCACTGTATGGCGTATATAATGGAAATATTCTATTCACCTTATAGAAAATAAACTTAAGTGTCCTTTTATGGATTGCTTCAACCATATTTATTTGATTTAAATAATATGGGTTCCTTACTACAGAGGCATACTCTAATATAGGTTGAATAAATGAACAAGTACAATTTCCTAATGACAAATCCCAATGCTTTATAAGTCCTAACTGTGATATTGACAATGTGTTTATTAAATGTTATTTTTTGATCAAAAGTGGCGCCTAGATCAACAATTTTATCTCTTCTTTCTAAAATAGTGCCTTGCATGAAGTAACTATAACTGATCAATGCTCTTCTATGGGAGTATGACATGCTAAAGCATTTAATAGTATTGAAATCTAAATCATTACGCCTCCTTCATTCAACGACATTAACTAAGTCACTTTGTACGTTGTCGCAGTACTATGTGCTCGCAATTGGAGAGAAAACTATTAAATCGTTCACAAACACCAAACATTTGGAATGCATCAAACAATAGGGTAAATAGTTTACTAATATTAAAAACAATAAAGGTCTAAATTTAACCCTTGAGGAACTCCCAATGTGACATTTAATAAGATACCATGGTTGAAAGTGTCAAATGCCCTTTCTTAAACGAGTTAGTTACCCTACGATAAACTTTCATCCAGAAAACTTACCTAAAATTTAATTCTTTAAAAGGGTTCTCAGTATCACTAATTAACCAAAATTTGCGTGTGTGTATATATATATATATATATATATATATATATATATTATATATATATATATATAATATTTTTATAATTTATGGGGACTTGGAAACCATAACAGTTACACATTTGCATAAATGGGGAAAGATTTCAGATTTGCTTCTTTAGAAGATTAATCGAGATACGCTTTTGTTGATTTAAGAAAATAGATATTTGTAAAAAAGTAAAATTCTCCAAAACCGTTTCAGCGCTTTAATTCGTTTATTTCTAAAGATAGACAAAAATTGTTTAAATACAATTTGTAGATAATTTTGTGCCGAATAGCGTCACCGTACTAGTTTTTTAATCTTGCTTAGCATTTTTAAGTTATGAAGCAAAGTTGAATTTTTAAATTTTGAAATTTTTTTTCTCGCGGATTTCAACGTTTTCGTGTTCCCTGGGTCGAAAAACATCGATTTTGCGAAAAAAATTTCGTGTATGTCTGTGTGTGGCTCCAAGACTATTTGATCGATTTTAATGAGATTTGACATGGGCCCCTATATCTGAAAGTTATGTATAAAACTGGCTTTTCGTAAAAATCAATTAATGGGAAGGCGAAATGAAGGTGTTTTTTTTTGGGGTGCATGTCCAAAACCAGAGCCAGAAAGTCTATCTTTGGTGAAAAATTAGTAACCCTAAACCCCGATCGAACAAATTTTTTTTTTTTATTTTAAATTTGAAAATCGTAACTTGTAAATAAAAGTACACGCTTTCGAACAGTTTGTAAATAAAATGTTGTCCCTATTTACGGGGTTAAAATTGCCTTTTTTTAAAATTGATTTTCTCAAAAACAGCTTTGGTAATTTTTTTTAAATTTACGTATTTTATAGTCACATATAACGAAAATATAATGAGATTTCTCTAACTTATCCAGGACTAGAGTTAGAAATTTTCATATTTAAAAATTTCAATCCCTCATAACTATGCTTCTGATAAAAATGAAATCTTGGAATTAAGGGATTATATAGTAGACATATATAGCTGCTAAACTGCTATATTGAAATATTTTTAGCACTTCCGGTTTTGCCATACATAACAAAAAATATTTAAAAAAATTTTTTAATATTCAAAAACAAACCTAAGTATTTTAAAACTAATCTCTCATACTATCCAAATACGTAAAAATATATAGCGATTTGCAAAATATAAGGTGAATAAGAAAAAAATAATTTTGTAGGTGAGTATATCTTATTATATTGCAAGTTATACGGAGTTAGGAATTGCTGCGGGCAACAGTTTCCTTATACGAGAAAGTGTTGTGCCCAAGTCCATCGGCCAGATTTTTGAAATGGAAACCACAGTTGGCTATAACATATTTTAATAATGCATTTTTTTCTGATTGTAATGATGTGAGGGTTGTATCACTTATTTTAATGATTAAAAGCACAATACACGTTTTTCTATTACTACGTTTAACAAAAATCATATCTTGCCATGGAAAACATAAGAAATTTACGGTATGTGTTCGAAATGTCCACCATTATTATCGACACACATCCGATACCTTTTCAACAGAGAGTTAACAGCCTTCCTAATTTTTCGCCCATCTAATCTGTTAAACGGATTAATAACAGCTTCCTGCTGGGTTGCATATGATCGCACATATATGAGATTTTTTATTACTCCAAATACAAAAAAGTTTAAAGATAAAAGATTAGGGGAACATGCAGCCCATAAAACAGGATCATTTCTGCCTAACCACAAGTTTGGAAAAATTTGATCTAAACAACTTTTAACTTGCGCCTGATAGTGGGGTGGGGCCTCGTCGTGTTGATACCAGTGTATGTTTGCACGGGTTTGTAAATTTAATTCATCTGGGATATTGTTAAAATCTTCCCTAAGAAATTGCAAATATTGATTTCCAGTTAAAGTCCCATTAAAAATAAATGGCCCAACAAGCTAGGAACCAATAACACTACACCATAAATTGAAGCCAAACTTAATCTGAGGTTGTCTTTCTTCTAAACGGTGAGGATTTGCATGGGCCCATAAGTGTTCATTATGGCGATTGAACATACCGCAGTTTATAAAATGTGTTTCGTCAGACCATAAAATCTGCATCGGAAAGTTGTTATTTCCATGGCACATAATTATGAACCAAATACAAAATTTAATCTTCTTTCATCATCATCAGGGTGCAAAGTTTGTCCAACTGAATATTAAGGAAGGTATTTATGTTTTGCTAAAGTTCTCGCTACTGTGCATTGTGAGATTGCAGTGTCTTGTGGAATTTGCCGTGTTGATGTAGATGGATTGTGATTAACAACAGCTAGAACATTTATCTGCACGTTTTCATCAATATTACCCTTACTTCTGGGCTTCACAAAACTCCCAAACTCTTTTAAATTGTTGCATAAATTCCTGAAGGTGTCTAAAGATGGTTGAAGGCGATCAAAATACAATAAAAAATAGCGTTCGGCCGCTCATTTACTGTTTTTGTTACAAATTATGTAATATTCGACCATATCAAGTTCATGAAATTTGCATACACCATATAATTAATTTTCGAAGGCAACTCCACACTGACAAAATCGATAAGAATTACACTAATGAACAAACTGTGAAAGATGAAGATAAACAGCACTTCAATTGCTTTACTTTTGTTTTCCATGGCAAGATATAATTTTTGTTAAACCTAATAATAGAAAAACATGTACTGTGCTTTTATTTATTATAATGTGATACAACCCCACATCATTACAACCAGAAAAAAAATGCATTATTAAAATATGTCATAGCCAACTATGGTTTTGATTGAGAAAAATTCAACTTTGCTTCATAGCTTCAAAATGCTTAGCAAAGTTAAAAAACTAGTACGATGACGTTATTTCGCACAAAATTGTCTACAAATTGTATTAAAACAATTTTTATCTATCTTTAGAAATAAACAAATTAAAGCGTTGAAACGATTTTTAAGAATTTTACTTTTTTACAAATAACTAGTAAGCCATGCATTTTCTTAAATCAACGTATATCAAAAGCGTATCTGGATTAGTCTTCTAAAGAAGCAAATCTTCCCCCATTTAAGCAAATGTGTAGGTCTTATGGTTTCCGAGATTCCCATACAACTAATGAAGAAAAACTCACTGTGTATATGTGTCTGTGTGTGTGTATGTACTTTGTATCATTAGTATGCTGGTTATCTTATTTTTTAAGTAAAGGGCACTTATAAAACATTTTAACAAGTTCAGAGTGTATCACGTTGTTAGAAATAAATTTTATACTGCAAGCAATTCAAAAGAAATGTAATTATTGCATTCTTAATACTAATAATTAGAATTTTGATTGCGGTTAGGTTTCCTGTAAAGTATAGTATGTAGAGTAGTTATGAAAAAAGTGGAAACATTATTATTGTTTAAGAACATAATTTAGCGCATCCTAACAATTTACAAAAACATATACCATAATGATATGAACCGACATAATTAGTAGTAAATACAATTTTATTAAATTCTGTTGCATATTTTATGTTATCGTGGCAACAGCTAAACTCAGTAAGGGAAGTTTGAAAATATGTAATGTGCATATTTCGTTTTTATAGAATGCAAGATCTTCCCTCAGGACAAGCAATTTAACCCCAGCTACAGATTCAATTCAAGGTTCAACATTGAATGCATTTTTGTTCAATATACTTAATAATAAAAAAGTATTATGTAAAGAAATGTGTTGATAAAACCACCACATTTCGAATTGCAATATGGATGAAAAAAATTGTTAGATATTTATATACTATATTGCTTATTGCTTGCAAAGTATGACAATTATATTACAAACATCATTTCTGTTCTTTTCCCAGAATCCATCAAGCCCAAGTCTTGAACTAGTGAAATTTGGTGAATGAAATCATAAATGCATTAAATTGATGTGAAAGAATCACAGTTGCCACTCGAATTATGAAGCCAAACTATAATAGTTGCCATGTGTTAACATTTAAGCATGTAAATAATATCAAGAACATCAATGTACACATCCATATATCTTAAATTTTATTGGTGACAATGAAATACAACTTACATGAAGAGCACTTATCCAATCAGGATTTACTTTGGAAGATAATGTAAATAATATTTCAAGACTAAAAGGGTCCATTATTAAAACTTCTGGATAATAACCATTACAAAAAAGTCTAACATCCTCACAATTACACATATGATACGCCTAAAACAAATGAATCAATTATATTATTTAACTTTAAAACAAAATTTTCCAAATGAACCATAATTATGAAAATTAAAATTTAAACATTCTACACTGACTCATACTTACTTGCATATTTGTATGAACCTGTGGTAATTTTACAACTTCTCGACATTTACCATCAACTAAATCCCATGTACACATTTCACCTGCCTCTGAGCTAGATACAATATAATTGTTATCTTGAATTATTGATGCTTTAGAAATACAAAGTACAGGTGCAGTATGACCAACTAATAGACAACGTGGAGTCATTTTTATAGAATTTGGATCTACTTGCCTAAAGAAATTTTAGAAGCTAGTTATAACAAGTAAAAATGCATGTATTCTTACCATAAACATATTTGACCATCGTAACAACCAGTTGCTAAAGTTTTTTGATCTTTTGATAAATAAATGCATGATATACAATGTGTTGGTGCATATTTTCCCCATAATACAACCGGTACTACCAAACTAGTCCCTGGCATTTTATCTAGTGTAAAAGGTATAATTCAATATTAAATACAACATACATATTTAACTATTCAAATCTTAAAATGTGCGTTACATGCAACAATACACATTTGAAAGATACGTTAAAAACAATAAGGTCAATTACTTTAAATTAGTGTCAATTATATATTGAGCCAACATTATTTTACTGCTTAAAAAAGCATAATTAGTTGGTCTGGGAGTCTTCTTGTGCATGGTTATAGCACGCAGCACTTCAACTTATAAAATTAATACAAATTCAATTATATTTAATAGTCTATCAAGTTAGTGAAGATTTATGCTTAGTAATTTGAGCAAAGTAAATTTGTTTTATATTTGATTTACAAAAAAAAATATGTAATTATTGTATAATTTACCTTAACTATACTTTATTCTATTAACTGTTATGTTAGATAAACTTATTATTAACTGAATATTATGTTTTTAATAGAAACAGATTTATGAATCGCCATTTTTGCAATAGATCAGCTGTTATATGATCTATTAAATAGTAATTTCGATAAAACTCGTTTTAGTTCGTTTAATATTTGACAATAAGATGTGATCATTGAGGTAGGAATAACACAATAGATGTGATGTATGTACTAAATGTTCGAATTTTAAGATCGAATTTCAAATTCTCTATTTATACAGTGCGACTTGCATACTTAGCGATATCGTAAGAATTATTTTCTACTTGATAAAAACTAAATTATCCAGATTCCAGATACAAACTAACTTTAATTTTATTGCAATAAAAAACTAAATTAGATCCAATGTCGATATATTACTATTGTTAAAGTGAAAGATAGAACAACGCGTACATTACTAAACTGTTGGTAAAAAGTTACGTAGTTTTTTTTCGAATTAAGATGTTAATTTCTGACGAATTCGTTTTCATATAGCTTTATATTAGCATTGTTTACACATTCCCACAGTAATATTAGTATGCCTCCTGTTAGTCATTTTTTATATATTTTATATTATAATCTAAGGTTGTGAGCTAAATAAGATTTTTCTATTTCCGTGTGTCTAAGGACACAGCATCATTTGAAGTGGGTTTAGAAGCTTCCTAGAAGCATCATTTCTGGTGTCTTTTCTGGTGTAATGTTATTTTGACATGTCAGTTTGTATATCTAGGTTAGATATTTAATGAAAAATTATAATAAATATGACATTTGAGTAGTACCTACCGAAACATCTAAAAAATTCTATTCAATGAATTTGGTCAGCTTTGATGCAAATTTTATTGCTATTTTTAAATTATTTTTCTCAATAGAAAAAAACAACACACGTCTCATAAATCACTTGGCGCACTCATCCAATTGGGGCTCGAGGAGCATAGCGTGCGCCAATAGAGTAACTTATGACACTTGTGTTTTAATATACTATTATTACAAGCGATACATTATCCAACGCGCCCTCTATACTAACTGCAAGTTGAATAACTATAAATGTATAAACAGTTAGGTGTATATTATCCTCGCCAGGAGTGTTTACCGCTACGTCGTCACATACAATCTTATGGTGTAATATGAAAAACACGCGTCACAATTATTTTCGTTATAATAAATTTTGATTAGAAAGTATACCCGAGATGGCAGCATATAAAACTGCAGAATTACAAAATACAATTACTTATTTATTGTGTTTTATTTTGTAAAAATTAGAACTTATTCAAAGTGTGTAATAAATGATGATTAAAAGAATGTAGGAAATGAGGAAGCAGTCAAAGGATAAACAAACATTAAGAAGTAGTAATCAAATGAGAATTAAATTCATGTTCATATAAAACAAATTGATTTCGCGTTTATAGGTTTCTCCTTCTACTACATTTGCTTATTCAATACCGTATGTCGATTTCGTCAAATGCACTACGTATGTTTACCATCCTTATTTAATTCACTGTTTTATATAAGAAGACAGTATAAACAAATTGGATAGCTAAATTTACAAATTAATGACGTAGCGGTAAACACTCCTGGCGAGGATAATAACTATGTAACGAAGTATACACTGTGTCCGTAAAGAATGGAACAAATTAATTTTTAGCTAAACAGACCATTTTAAGAAATAATCCTGAATCACGTCGATTTTTGATTTTAATTTACCGTATTTTAAAATAATAATCTAATGTACAGGGTGAATTACTTTCGAGTAATGACGTCACCGCCATTTTTTTTAAATGGAACACCCCCATTTTGTTTCAATTTTCGGATTGCTCTAGCTGAGCTGATTCCAAAAATGTATCACATGTTGATTCCAATTGGTACAGGGTGGACAAAAATACAATAGTTTTGTGTGTGCTCATAAAGTAACGCATAACATTCTTTATTAGTTAAATTAACAATATTATCAAAAATACTTGTTGTCTAGCGGCAATTGGTTTAAATGTAGTTTGTAATGTTTTGTTACATTATTAGATTAATAAAAATGAGCTGTTTTCAAACAGCTCAGCTAGAGCAATCCGAAAATTGAAACAAAATTGAATGGCGGTGACGTCATTACTCAAAAGTAATTCACCCTGTATATTAGATTATTATTTTAAAATACGGTAAATTAAAATCAAAAATCGACGTGTTCCAGGATTATTTCTTAAAATGGTCTGTTTAGCTAAAAATTAATTTGTTCCATAGTTTACGGACACAGTGTATAAACAAATATCTGGTGTGTAACAACACACGACATTCCAACCCACAAAGTGGAAATTAAAAGAAATTAAACAATTTGAATAAAAAATTTTTTAGAATAATTATGCATCCCCTTTTTTGATACGTTCATAACGAAAATAGGCAACATTGTACAAACAAAAATAATAATCTCTGTCTGATGGACGTTTAAAACTTCATGTCAGATAGACGTTAATAGAAACATAGATGCTAACTTAAAAATTCTAAAACCGCCCGCTTCTATAAAATACCGATAACACATTTTAAAAGCATTTTAACCCCTATTTAATTAATTTTCAGACTTCATATTAAGAAAATTTATAAAGAAAAGTTATGTAAAATTAAATTAAAAATTATATAATGTGACTGCACATTTTCTTATAAAGTTGAACTACCACTAAAATTCTAGCTTAGGAATTTCTTGTCCCTAAATTACATGTCGCATCAAAAATTGCATAAAATATTATTAATAGACATGTTTAAGGTCTATATGTTGGTATTTTTATATTTTTGAAATATACAGCTGTTTCAGAAATAATTGATAAAAACCAAAAACTGTTACTAATAAACCTCTCCTCCCCCGCCACAGAATTTCTTCCAAAATATAATCAGCTCTAGGAGAAATTGAAACAGGCTTAAAACGAAATTTCCTTTGTCCGTGTTGTCATTCGTGATCTTGGCGAAACCTTGCCAAACGTTTAAAATGAGCTAACAAGTCGATTTAGCGTTAGTGAAGAAAAAGTCTATTGCATAACCTTCTATACCTACATATGTATATGTAGAACGTAAAAATATAAGTTTTATGATTTACATATGAGATTTGACAACTTTAATTTTAAAATATACAGAAAATGCTTTTTGACACGAACAAAAAAAAATGTTAGCACACTTAAAATATCGTAGTATTTTAGAGATCACCTTTTATTAAATAATTATCTACAAGCAATAAATGTAAGTGAATGAAGTCAGCGAGGAGAATGGAGCCAAAACTTCCAATGCAGATGTGAATATGTTTTTTTTATGTTAATGTTTAAAGAAATCAACAAACCGCATATGATTACTTCTTGACCACGCTTAGTACATGGTTAAATTAAATTTTTCATGTTGGTAGTGCTTAAATTCACAGAATGCAACCGTCTGAAGCCACCGTTGTTTTATTGAGAATATAATTCACATGTCACATGGTACATTTTTGATTACCTTTATTGGTTAATGAAATCGGTGATAATTGTATCACCGCATGTTGAGTGTCACATAATTTTAATGAATAAAATAGTTTACTGTCAAAGAGACAAATTGTTTAAAATTCTAGACTTTAAAAAAATATATTTTCTATTAACGTTCATTATATTCTCTTACCAAATATAACACGTGTTATGATTAATAATCGATGATAATTATAACACTAGTTATATTATCCTCGAGAATATTTCTACAGTTATGTCTCGAGGCTTATGCCGGATAAAATGTGACACTCTGCATTTTGCTTTCGAGGCAATAATTAATTATTATTACTCAAGAACCGTAAACCTAATAGGACTGCTGGATTCTCCAAATCTGTTTGTCAGTGCATTGCGAGCGAAAACTCTCGCTGGCTGTGACGTAGGTTGCATTCCTTTCTTGGCGTGATGGAGCCTTTACTTAAATGGACGGGATAGAAAACGAGTATTTATATGATTGTGAATAGCTAAGTTGAAGTTATTTAGCTAACTTTACGATAATTTTAGAACAAATAAGCATATATATATATATATATATATATATATATATATATATTTTCTGTGTTTTATGTTAATATTGAATTATTTTAATATCAAATAAACCCTTACTTTAGAGGTATGTAGGTAAGATGGATATAAATAAAATCTATTATGACAACTACGTTAGGCTTATATTTTGATAATTAGAAACGCATTAAACATTGATTAATGTAAAGTGATACCTATAATAGGTAGTATCATGAATTTATTGACATAGGTATTCGTATGCATGTAAAGGGTGATATTGATTATAGAATAAATGGGTTCACTCAACTTTTTTATTTGATGTTTGGGAAAAAAGAGTTTGAAATAAAAGTTTGATCTTTCGAAATACAATTTTACAGAACTTTGTCTATATAAAAAAAATAGTTTTACAAAGCGCACTACAAAAATGGTAGGTTCAGACACGAACCTATTTTTTAAGTCTACACAAAAGTCTACCTAGTTTTTTACAAGTATATAGCGATATAAGCCGTTTTAATGGTAAATTCCTGCATTGGTATATCATTTTTCATTATTATACAATTAAGGAATACCTATACTAAAAACAATTACATGAAAACAAAAATAAAATATTACACATACCTTAACTACAGATTTATTTTAGAATTTTAGCATATTTTCTAATTTTTTTCTACGGGTATCATCTTGCAAAGATTTTCTTTTTATGCGCCTTGAAAATTCGGTTTCAAATTTCTGAAATTCATCCTAACTATTGTCCTTACCTTGCAAACGTTTTTAACTAATTTAAATGGTAAACCCTTTTCTGTTTTAAAAATTTTGTTTGGCTAATTTTTCTACCACCCCTTGCCCTTTTAGAAATGATTCGCCATGGTAGGACTGAAAATAAAAATTCCACTCTTTAATTTAATATGTTTGTATATTGTTTGCTTACCTCTTTAGTACTATGAAAAAAGCCCATTAGGTAAAAATGCAACGTCCTTTTACAGCTGAGCGACACTGAAAGACAGATACGAACAGCCAAGGATACAAGCTTTAAAATTCTCTGCTAAAGTTGAAAACATTGTTTTCACAAAGCTTTTTTAGATGAATACAAAAGACAAAAGTACTGACACATCAATCAAAATAATTATGATTGTGGAGATTGTTCAAGTAACACTAAAAACACAAAACGCCCAATTTCATACCTATAACAACGCACTGTCGCACTGTCGTAAATGTAAACAAACCAGTCGAGGAATGCAAGTGACACCACAAGCAAATCGAGCGAATACCATGCCTTATGGTATTCAGCAATCCTATTAGGTTTACGGTTCATGATTATTACTAGTTAAATTTTAAAGAAGGTAGCTTGTCACATTTTAACAGTCAAAAATCCTAGGTCGGGGAATACATGTCATTTTTATAGCCTGTAAGTGTGTACAAAAAGTAACGCAATTTGCTAATATTTCGATTTCTGACAAGTTTACACAAAAATATTCAAATAAAGTTTATACGAAATAAATCAAGCTATCAGAATAAGTCAGGGTACAACATTACTCCAAAATAATGTAATGATATATTTTTTAAATGGTACACCACTTTTTGAAAGTTTCTAACTTTATTCGTTCCAATGGTACAGGGGTTTGGAAATAAAATTATGTATGGCAAAGGAATAGTAGGCCCTTCTTCTGTCAATTAATAGCTTATTAATTTTATCTTATTAAATGCTTAAAGTGTCTTCCTTGTTCTATTTGGCAATACATATATAAATATATATGTGCTTATTTACAAAATATTGCAAAGTGTACACTATTTACAATTATCTATCTACTGCCTCTCCTTTCCTTACTCCCGTGCACTGTCTTCCTCCCTCTTGTCTGCTCTTCCCTTAACTGTCTACTTCTTTTCCACATTTCCTCCATCCAATCCACCTCCCTTCCTTTTCTCCAAGTATCTCATCTGCCATCTTATCCTCTTCCTTTAACTCCCTGCATTCCTTCAAAATATGGTTGATCGTCTCCATCTCTTCCCCACACAACCTACATTTTCTGTCTTCGTCCCTTCTCGACATCTAAATCTCACTATCATTTTCTTTCTTTCCTTCCTCCCTTACCCGTTCAAATATTCCGGTATCCCTTCTCTTTGAATATTCCTATAGTTTATATTATATTTTCCTTCTTTCACCTTCGTCCATCTTTCCTGCTTTTGGACATCCCTATCCCTTCTAATTATGTCCTCTCTCTCATTCACACCTTCCCTTCTTAGTCTCTCCACTTCTTCTTTCGCATACCACTTTTTTCATAATAATCTTTTCTGGTTTCCTGTCCATATTTTATTCCTCTTTCGTTTATTTCCTTCCAGAATTCTTGTAGTATCTTGCACTCCGATGTTCTATTCATTTCCTCCTCGAACGTTGTTGCTCTCTTTCCCGACTCCACCCTTATTTTTTTTACTTGCACCTCCTCTCTTATGATGTATCCGGGTGTTTCTCTTTCCACTCCCAGTACCCACTTCCAGTATTTTTCTTGCAATCCCTCTATCTCTTTATACTCTTTCCACCCCCACGCTTTCGCCCCGTACAACACCACACTTTTTATTAGTTTTTCAAATAATAATTTCCTTTTCCTTAAGTCCATTCCGAACAGTCTTTCTCGTACACTCCACACTTGCCCTATTAATTTATTTCCTTTTCTCACTCGTGCTTTTATACGCTCCCCATCTTTACTGTCTTCTCTCATCGTGTATCACAAGTAGGTGAATTCCTTTACCTGCTGTATCTCATCTTCCTTCCATTTCCACTCCTCCTTTTTCCTTTTTCCTCCCCCTTTTCTCAATACCATTACTTTAGTTTTGTTCCCATTTAGTTCCAAATCTTTTCTTTTCAAATATCTGTCCATCGTTTTTAGCATCACCTTCATTTCTTTTTCTTCCTTCGCTATTAGCACTATGTGATCAGCGTATGCCAGCGATCACACTTCCCTGTTCCCCACCACCACGGCTCCTTCTTGTTGCCCCCTTAATGTCTTCTTTAGGTTTCCTGTATATATCGCGAATAAGCTTGGGCTCAGTGGGCATTCTTGCCTTAGTCCCTTCCTTGTTACAAATCCTTCACTTAATTAATTCCCCATTCACACTCCCCCTATTCCTCGTTTCTTCGTATATTTCTTCCATCCTTTCTGTTAGTTTTTTTCCACAAGTATTCCCACAGCTTTTGCCTGTTTACCCTATCAAATGCAGCTACTTGGTCTACAAATACCGCTACCATTTTCTCCCCTTTCTTTCTAATTCCTTATTTGCATGTGTTTCAGTATATATACATTATCTATTGTACTTCTTCCTTTTCTAAATCCTACCTGCCCATCTGGTATCAGATTATTTTCTTCTGTTTCATTCGTCAACCTTTCTTCTAGTACACTCGCATATATTTTATATGCTGTATTTAGTAGTGTGATTCCTCTGTAATTTGTCACCGTTAAAACCGTGTGTTTCTAACTTTATTCGTTCCAAAGTTACAGGAGTTTGGAAATAAAATTATTAAAAAATTATATACGGCAAAGAAATAGTAGGCCCTTCTACTGTCAATTAATAGCTTTTTAATTTTATCTTATTAAATGCTTGAAGCATCTTTCTTGCTCTATTTGGCAATATCCAAGTCTATTGCAATAAGATGACGTAGCATTAATTGCTCATGTGTTATTTGACAGGTTATCAGTATTCTATGTCCTTAGATCGTCCAGATTATCAGGTTTTGTTTTGTACACAATATTTTTGACATATCCAAAAAAAAAAATCTAATGGTGATAAATTGAGAGATCTTGCTGGCCACTTTATTGTACTCCTGCTTTCTATCCACCTGTTTTCATTTAAATAATTTCGAACATCAATGCTAAATTGTGTGCTGGACCATCCTGCTGAAACCATATGTCATAGAAATTGTTACCAACAGCATTCCTTATTGCAGGCACTATTTGATTTCTCAACAAATCTATATACTTTTGAAGTCCAAATTACGCTCTATAAAAAATGGACCAGTAACAGTGGCACCGATAATACCTGCCCAAACGTTAACTTTTAAAGGCCTTTGCGTTCTATGTTTCCGAAATCATCTAGAATTAGTATCACTCTAATATCTGCAGCTGTGGCGATTAACTGAACCATTTAACACGAGCGTGGCTTCATCGGAAAAAACTATATTATTTGTAAAATGAGGGCCCATATCTAGGTACCTGTTGCATTACAATTTCAGAAAATTCCATTCTGCGATCAAAATAATCTTCAGAAAATGTTTGTACCAGCATTACTTTATAAGGATGAAACTTGTATTTCTTGAGAATGTTACGAACGGATCCCACACTAACATCATGTATTAATACAATTTTCCGAATGGACGCACAAGGATTTTCTACAAATGTTTGCATAATGTCCAAGGCTTTTTCATCATTAGTTACGTTCTTTGATCGGTCACTCTTAGAGCGACTTTTAGTTGAACCCATTTCTTCCAAACGTTTCGCAATTCTCCAAACGACAGTTCTAGTAATTGGATTACGATTGGGGTAGATACCATTAAATAATTGAGCTACCTCACCATAACTTCTCTTATGATTACCGTAACCTCTAATTATGGGAATCGTTATTCTTTCCTGTTCAGTAAATACAGTGAAATTTTAAAAATAACCACATAAACATAAAAATATTGTTACTAATGACAATAACACATTTGTTATTGTCATTACCAATAAGAGTAAAAGAATTAGACTGTTTAATTGTCACTAATGACATTTATAAATAAGTAATGACAGAAGCCTGCTATTTTTTTGCAATACATAATTTTTTAATAATTTTATTTCCAAGCCCCTGTAACTTTGGAACGAATAAAGTTATAAACCCTCGGTTTTAGCGGTTGTATTTCTAATTTAATAGATTTTCAAAAAATGTAAAATATACAAGGTGCACATTTAAAAAGAAATATCATTACGTTATTCCGGAGTAATGGTGCACCCTGTATATTTCTAATTGACTTATTTTGATAGCTTGATTTATTTCATATAACTTTTATTTAAAACTTTTTTTGTAAAGCTGTCAGAAAATAAAATATTAGCAAGTTACGTTACTTTTTGTACACACTCTATATATATATATATATATATATATATATATATATATATATATATATTCCTACGATGCATAATTGTATATTTTGTATGTAGTTATAAAAAACCCTTAAGGATACTGTTAATTTTGTTTGCCGATATTTGCCCTAGACAGTTTTTCACTATAATCAAAACGCAATTGGCCGATATATGAAACTTTGGAAGACGTGATTGGAGTAATTTGAGTACTGGAAATAGTCACTTCAAGAACTTGGTCTTTGTATTGTATTGGAATAGTGCAACAAGATTGTCACGTGTGGGCCATAAATATACATCTGTAACAACCTTTTTTTGTGGTTGTATTAAAAAATACATTAATTTAAGATCGTTCTTTTATTTGGCGTAATAGTAGAAAAGTTTTTAATTATTAAAATGTAGAATTGAGAAAGGCAATTTAATTTGCATTTCCTAGAACACATCTTTTTGGGTGTAATATTTCATAAATGGTTATAGTTCCCTTTCTTAAAAAAATTGGATTCTGATCATTGTATCCGCGCAACGCGTGACAACTTCTTGGGGGGAAACATTTAGAGGAGCTATTCTGAAAGCCGCTATATTTTTTCACTTGCTGCTGAATGTTACAGCAAAAAGCATGGTTTTTACCTAATTTTTATATTTAGTGCCATCAGATTTTGATGGTAAGTTATTTTTTAATTCATTATATTTAAAATTAAAACCTTTGCATTTTTTAGGCACTTATATTTTACTCATTTTTTTAATGCATTCTTTTAGAATGCACACTTTTTGCACTTTTATAATGCATACTTTTATATGGCATTTTTATAATAATTATTTTTAATGGCACTTATAATTCACTAATTTACTATTCTACTATTTTTCTAATTTAAATGGAAATTTTTACTTGAATTACATTTTACAACGCAAGTTCTACATACTTAAACTTCAAAGAAATTCAATAAATTTATGGACACAATATATTGAGGATAAATTAGCAAGACATTGACCTCACCAAGTTCACCATTCTGCTTCATAGTTACCAGCAGTAATACAGTTTATGTACCGAACCGTTCAAAGGTAATGATTTTTTATATACTTTTAGAATAGTAATAAGACTTCTGATTTTTTAACCTTTTCTATTAGATATTGAATAAACTTAAGTATATCATGTTATTTTATTTTCATTTTGGTAAATTATTTATTATTATTTATTAACTAGGTTTTGTTGTTCCTATAATAAAAGACAACATGGCGCTCGAGATTTCATTTCATTATATTTTCATAATTTTTTATATTGCATTTTTTTATTAATTAAGTGCAGTGAAAATAACTAAGCAGATGGGAAGCAAGCAGCATTTCAGGTAGGTTAACAACTCAGTATATTAGAACTCTCCCTATCTTAATCTACCGACAGAGCCAACGGCAGTAGCAATTGTTTATTACATTTGCGTTTTGGTTATTACATCATCGCTTTTGTTTTAATGTTATAAGTTGGCCCAGTTATCATGTTATACGTCATCATGCAATACATAAGCGTTTTCACGGGAGTTAGCCCAATTGCGCAATTAGCGTAATATTTTTTTCGTTCTCTTAGCGTGTAAACATGCCGCGTAACTCGTACCTGACCCGCACTGTCAGGAGGTACAGGAAGAGGAATTAAAGAAAACGTTGCCAAAAATTAAAAAGGGCGCAGTATTCGTGAACCTATACAAAAAATTTCATTCTTTTTGTAAAAACATACAAATGAATAACCAAAAGGAGATCAAGCTTCGCTGAACATGAAGTTTGAAAGCGTGTTTGTACAAAGTATTATAAAGTGTGCTCATTGGGGTTGCTCATGAATAGAGTTTGATATTCGGAAGCTTGTGAAGATTCATTTAGGGGACTACTGTAAGAAAATGTAAAGTTCAGACTGGGTCAAACGTTTTATTAAGATCTCTCTTCCAGAATGTGCCAAACATAAAGCTCAACACAGCCAAGGTCACGCCGAAAATGATAAATAAGCATTTCGACAACTTATACGCTACTTTGGAAGGATTTACACCACATCTCATCATAAATTATGACGAAACCATCTTGGTCGCACCAAATTTGTTTGTAAGAGGGATACGAACCATTCCAAGGGCCGCTACGTAGGTTCTATTCAATGCCGCAGCCCACGGATGTATGCTTCCACTATATCTCATCTACAAATCCACTCATATTTATAACGTATGGACTAAAGGGAGCACTCATTATATCAGAATACCATCTGGATTGGACTCTCGGTGTTTCCAGGGCTCATCCAAAAACTATCATACGTAATAACCTAAGTACATACCTCTCACCAAATGTTAAATTGTGCGGGGAAAATTATATTAACTTTGTATTCTTCCCACCGTACTCTACGCATAGTACTCAGTCATTAAACGTTGCGTTCTTTCGAAGTTTAAAAGGTGCATGAAATGAGAAATGGGTCCTTACAGACACGGCATTCCCCCGTACAGGCAAAGTGCAAGATTCGGAGATAGCTCATTAATTTTCAATCTAACAACTTTTATATTTATTAATAGAAAATGTTTAAATAACGCACTGAATAGTTTTAACTTACACACGCATAAAAAATAACGAAGT
This sequence comes from Vesta saturnalis, assembly GCA_036346205.1. Lineage (NCBI taxonomy): Eukaryota > Metazoa > Arthropoda > Insecta > Coleoptera > Lampyridae > Vesta > Vesta saturnalis. Next base: position 1,601,937 of record JARFJB010001233.1, on the reverse strand, counting down.
AGAAGTAGTAATGAGATGCTCAAAAATCTGCGTGGTTGCCCCTCTAGAACTACTGGTCGTCAAGAAGAACGTTGGTGGAAATATGATTCCTACCAACTAATCTCGTTCCACAAATAAAAGTCAATTTGTATGTTTTTAAGCACTCGAACATTTTAGACGGCGTGATACCTTTATCGTCGCTGGAGCTTTACACAGTATCACACTTCATAAAATTCAATAAATGCGGCTCGTAAAATCTTCAACTAAAGATGCGCTACAGTGAAATGGGGTAATGTCCCCTTGTTCTTCAATACCAAAACACCGTTCTATGAACGCGCACTATCACAACCAACTTACGCTCTTCGGCTCTTCGGTTTATTTATCTTACAAAGCCGTTCGCTATTATTTTTCCCGTAAAAGATACCAATTCAGCGGAAACACTACACAAAATTCATTTAATATGGCCCGTAGAATCTTCAACCTAAAATGCGCTACAGTGAAATGGGGTAACGTTCCCTCGTTCTTCAATATCAAAACACCGTTCTATGGACGCGTACTACCAACTTACGCTCTTCACAAAAGCAACAATTATTAATCTCCATGGTCTATATTTCGCTATTATTAATTCTTATCTGCCTAAAATTCAAAGGTTAATGTTGCTACATTTACTTTTCCCTGACAATACAAAACTGTATACAAGGTGGAGCACGGTAAATTGCTGATTTGGGAATGAAGTAAAAAAATAATAAACATTTAGAAATTTACCTTTTATTTTTCTCATATTGGATAATAATGGAAGTTACAAATTACATGGTTTTGAATATTGTATGTGACAAATGTCTACCTTCATTATCCAGACACTGCTTCATCCGTTTTCTGAAATTCTCATGCGCTCTTTCAAGTATGTCGTCTAGTATTCTTGAAATTTCAGCTTGAATATTGTTCTGTAGGTCTTCCAGGGTGTTGGGACGGTTGCAATACACCTTTGACTTCAGGTAACCACAAAGAAAAAAATCGCATAGGGCTAGGTCGGTGAGCGTGCGGGCCAGTTAAGATCCCCCTCAGAGAGATAAGCCCTCCAGGGAGCGTTTGCCTCAAATGATTCATGGTAACGCTTGCTGTGTGTGCAGTGGCACCATTGTGTTGATGCCAGGTATCCTGTAATTGCATTACCTCGAGAGCCGACTGGATCACTTTCTTGGAAAAAATAAGGGGCAATAATGCTTACTTGAGATATGACGCACCACACAGTGACGCGGTCCGAGTACAGGGGTCTCTGGTGAATTTCCCTGGAGTTTGTTTCTCTCCAGTATCGCATATTCTGTTTGTTTACGCAACCACTGAGGTGAAAATCTGCCTCATCAGAAAAAAACACATTTGCGTCACGGGGTGAAGTTTCAAGCATGTCTTCACAAGATGTTCTTCTTGTTACATAATCCCCTTCTGACAATTGCTGGACCACGCACATTTTATTCGGATGAAAATTCAGTTCATTATGAAGAGAACGTCTTGAAATGCCAAGAGCAAGTGCTTGTTTCCGAGCAGAACGTTTCGGAGATTGAAGTATTGCTGCTCTAACTCGTTCGACATTTTTGGTGTTGTAACACTTCTCTCAGGTCCTCTTCGTACAGATGACACATTTCCTGTTGTTCTGAATGCATTTACCCAATTTACAATTGATTGCCGTCCAGGAACACGTCTGCGTGGGGGAACTGCGAATCATAAACGAAAAGCACGCTGCACAGCAATAATCGAGCGGGAATTCGAAAAGTACACTTCAACACAAAATGAGCGCTCCTCACGCGTCTACTGGATTATTACAATTAAACAGCAAATGAATACAAACCTCCCGTCGTTCACTATAAACCACGCCCACTCTCCCCTCTCTTCAACCGACAGCGCCGCCACAGCGTGAATTCTAAAAAAGCAATTTACCACGCTCCACCCTATACAATTTCGAGCAACTAAATACTACGAATGTTTAATTCCTGATTACACAATTTTCTCCTAACTGAAGAATCTAAACAAATCAAAGATTAAATAATATTAGGTTAACCGGATTTATACTAAAATTAAAAAAAAACTACTTTCCTCAATTCTTTTGTTTACGTTAAAACACGAACGAGCATAAACAAACATTAACTATTATACGCGGTATTCATAATTGCAATTTCTAAAATTCAGTACACAAAAAAAAACTATTTATTACACTGAATAACTAATAATTGACCACAACTTTCAATTAATTTAACGTCAGCTCAACCATATATTCGTAACTATAAACCTGCACTTCCCAAACTATACATTTTAGTTTTCCAGAAAATTTTTAAAACTTAAAAAAAACTAATTTTTTATTATACATACTACACACAATGACCCCTTCAAAAACAAGGTTTCGTTTGATAGCAAGTGTGTGTCTGTGTGTCTGTATGTCTGTGTGTCTGTGTGTCTGTGTGTCTGTGTGTCTGTGTGTCTGTGTGTCTGTGTGTCTGTGTGTCTGTGTGTCTGTGTGTCTGTGTGTCTGTGTGTCTGTGTGTCAGTGTGTCTAGGTATCCATCATAAAATCGTAATTCTGATTTGACCTCTCATAGAATATCTGTGGTGTGTGTTTTACGTTGTTCTGTTTGTTGTTAGTTGTTTTGAGTATTTAATTGTTTAAGTAGGTATTAGGTTTCCGTTTTAAGAATGCTGCGATATAACTTGGTCTCAAATAGTAAATTGAGTGATATGGTGGCAATTTACGTTCAACAAAATTTCAATGAACGTGCTGCGGCCAGAAGTTACGGATATATTTTTCCCAATCGTAGACGTCCAGACAGAAAATTAATTTCAAGATTGCGAGAAACAGGTAGCTTTCGTCCTCCTCAGCATTATGGACGACCAATAGTGCGTACCGTCGAACAAGAAGAACAGGCCTTAGTTCTCGTTGAAATTGATTCGTGCATTAGCATTCGGCGAATATCTGCAAATACTGGGTTATCTTGCCGGGAAATATCAATTCTTTTGGATGAACAGCAACTATACCCGTACCATTACACACCAGTGATTTTTCGGCAAGAGCGAATTTCTTTAACTGGATTTTAAGCTAGCATCAAGGTGATCATACTTTTATAAACAACATTTTGTTGACGGATGAGGCAACATTTACCAGAATAGTAGTATTTAACAGCAAAAATTGCCATATTTCGTCTGACGAACACCAAAACTCTACAAGGGAGCGCCATTTTCAACTCAAATTTAAAATTAATATTTGGTTTGGGATAGTGAACGATTTTCTTGTGGGTCCTTTTGAACATCCAGTTAAGTTGTCTGTGTGTCTGTGTGTCTGTGTGTCTGTGTGTATGTATGTCTGTGTGTCTGTGTGTCTGTGTGTCTGTGTGTCTGTGTGTCTGTGTGTCTGTGTGTCTGTGTGTCTGTGTGTCTGTGTGTCTGTGTGTCTGTGTGTCTGTGTGTATGTGTCTGTGTGTCTGTGTGTCTGTGTGTCTGTGTGTCTGTGTGTCTGTGTGTCTGTGTGTCTGTGTGTCTGTGTGTCTGTGTGTCTGTGTCTGTGTGTCTGTGTGTCTGTGTGTCTGTGTGTCTGTGTGTCTGTGTCTGTGTGTCTCTGTGTCTGTGTGTCTGTGTGTCTGTGTGTCTGTGTTCTGAGTGTCTGTGTGTCTGAGTGTCTGTGTGTCTGTGCGTCTGTGTTTTTGAGTGTCTGTGTATCTGTGTGTCTGCGTGTCGGTGTTTAAAATGTTGTATTTAAGCTCGTTTTCGTTTGGCTTAGAGCTGATTAGATTTTGGGAGAAATCCAGAGGCGGACATGCAATTAGGGGCAGTTTTTGGTTTTTATCAAATATTTCTAAAACAGCTACGTATTTCAAAGATATAAAAATACCTAGATATAGTCCTTAAACATATCTATTAATTGTGTTCTTTGCGATTTTTTGATATGACGCGTAATTTAGCAGCAAAAAAGTCCTAATGTAGAATTTAAGTGTTAGTTAACATTTTTTCATTATCTGAATAAGGATTAATTTTATAAGAAAAGGTGTAGACGTATTTTTTAAAGAAAATTAGTTTTACATAAGCGTTTTTTTTATAAAGTTTCTTAATGCAAAGCGAGATAAATCTAAAAATGAAATAAACGTAATTGAAGATGCTGTAGCTGTTTTATCCATATTTTTATATAAGCGGGCAGCTTTGGAATTTATTTTACGTTAACCTGTTTCCGTTATGAATGTATAAAAAAGAGGTCGCATGATTCTTCTAAAAAAGTTGAAATTAAAATTATTTCATTTCTTTTAAGTTAGCATCTAGATTAATCTCTGCTTATGAAGTTTTAAACGAGTTAAAACAATCTTGTTAAAAATTTCATTACGAATGTCAAAACGTAACCTGATTGTACCTTCCAACCTACATATACCTACTTATGTAGGTATAAACGGTATGCAATAGACCTTTTTCAGGCTAAATTGACTTATTATTGTTTTACAAGGTTATCAAAGTTTTAATAATGTGTGTGTGTGTGTGTGTGTGTGTGTGTGTGTGTGTCGTGCATGCGCGTGTGTATGTGTGTGTGTGTCTGACGGTGGGTGTGAGAGTGCGTGTGTGTGTGCGTGCATGTGTGCATTCGTTTGTGCGTGTGTGTATGAGTGCGTCAGTGCATGCGTGCGTGCGTACGTGCGTGCTTGTGTGCGTGCGTGTATTTGTACGTGCGTGCGTGTGTTTGATGTATCTTAATATCCACGATAACTCCAGAACAACTACACGTACGTACTTCAAATTTCGTGTTTAAGCTTGCTTTCATTTCTACTGGAGCTGGTTTTTGGAAGAAGTTCACCAACATATAGACCTTAAAACATACGGATTAATTACGTTCTATGCAATTTTTTTATACGACGCATAATTTAGCGGCAAATATATTCTTAAGGCATAATTTAAGTGTTAGTTCAATTTTTTTCAATATCTGAATAACGATTAACTACGTGTAGATAGATAAATTAAAAAAAAACCAGACTCAAAAAATTCTACTTTTAAAACCTCTAAAGATAAACAAATTTTCTTGAGTTTCGATCAAGGCACCTGTCAAACAAAAAAAAACAAATCAAAGCCTCTAATAAAAAGTAAAAAATCCCTTCATCAACGAGAAAAGAGCTGATGATCTTCAAACCACTGAACATATTTTTTTGAATCATAGCTAAGAACTCTTTCGATCACCTCACCTAACAAATAAAAAAGTAAATCAAAATCGGTTCCTCCGTTTGGGAGCTACGATGCCACAGACCGGTACACAAATACACAGATACATAGATACATAGATACGCAGATACTCAGATACGCAAATACGCAGATACACAGATACGAAGATATGCAGATACGGAGATACTCAGATACACATATAGCCAGGTACACAGATACGAAGATACGCAGATACGCAGATACGCAGCTACGCAGATACACAGATACCCATATACGCAGATACGCAGATACGCAGAATCGCAGATACACAGATACCCGGATACACACGTTAAACTTATAACGCCCCTCTTTTTTGGTCGGGGGCTAATTACTCCGCAACCCTTCCACGTATCTTTATAAAATTTCGCTTAAGATTTCAAACACTCATATAAAATTTGAATCTTCGTTCAAGTTTATGAGTTATTGCGACTAAAAAAAAATCAAATCTGCTCCTTTTCTTCTTAGCCCGTATCTCCACCACCAATAATCATTGCGATGTAGATATTTAGGTGTTAAATACTTATGTTAAGTCTCTCAATTTTTTGAGTTATCGCGGCCAAAGAATCACATTTACCCCTCTCCTTACTACACAGATCCACCCCAACCAAAACTCTATGGTTTCCAAACATTAAGGACATAAATATATATCTAATTTATCTATTTCAATGCTATTAATTACTTATTTCAGAAAGTTTGGTTCAAAAATATTATATTGGGTGTAGTTGTTAGCGAAGAAGTAACTGTGAATTATTAACTCAACGATGTACCTTTTTAACGTTATATATGTGCATACAGGTACAGTTGGGACAACAAAAAACGGGACACTACGGTTTTACAAGTTCAATGGGCATATCTACTTTAATTAGTAACTGACTACTTAATTTTATTATTGATTAATCCCAACACCTTAGATTATTAGTAATAATGGCAGAATGGCAGATAAGGGTTTTGAATAATTACTTATTTCTGATTTCTAAACATTCTTGTGTTCCGTTTAGTTTAGGTTAATAGTATTTCTAAGATTCCTTCTAAAATGCCTGTTCATGCTACCATTGATTTAAAAGCTCGTATCGTTGCTGAGTTAGAGAGTGGTAAAAGTGTTCGCGAAATTTCGCGATTATTAAATGTGTCGCGATCTATTGTTGGACGAGTGCGAATAAAATGGACTGTCCAACATACGATAGCGAGAGCAGTCGGTAGTGGCAGACGAAGAATATCTACACCAGCTGAAGACGAAGAATTAGTTGCTTATGTAAGAGATCATCCTTTTACGAGCTACAGGGTTGCTAAAAATGAAACAGTATTTCCTGGATGTCGTGCAACGGTTCGGGCTAGATTAAAAGAAGTTGGAATAAAACAATACGAAGCGGCCACTAAAGAACTATTAACAAATGATAGCAAAGGATGTCGTTTAGAATTTGCCAGGCGATATATCTACGAGCCCTTGGAGTTTTGGAGTCGAGCTATTTTCAGCGATGAAAAAACTTTCAGTAGCTCTAACAATCGACCTCTAAAAGTATTTCGACCGGCTAGAACCCGATGCGAAACAGAATATGTTAATTTTAAAAAACGTAGTGATCGTTTTCTGTAAATGTTTGGGGTTGGGTAAGCCATCGCGGGCCAGGAGTTTGCTGGATAATTGACGGGCGCATGAATTCCGAAGCATATTTAGACATACTGGAAATTATCATGACTTCTTCTGTTCAAGTTTTATATGGTGAAGAAGACTACATTTTCCAACAAGTAAGTTAAGATATGAATATTATCTTATTTAACTTTTGAATTTTTACTGTGGTTATAATGAGTTTATTGTTACAAGGATAATGCACCTATACACACGTCACGGAGAGTCCGAAATTGGCTTCAGGAAAACAACGTTCGTTTGTTACCGTGGCCAGCAAAAAGCCCAGATCTCAATATCATTGAAAACGTTTAGGCTTTGGTCACAAAGACAATTCAATACCAACAAGGACTACATTTCATTGCCCAAAACCGTGACCAGTTAATTGCGACGATTGAAAATGCATGGGAGGCTGTTGGAATCGATTATCTGCAGCATTTAGTAGCGTCAATGCCTAGACGATTGCAGGAGTGCATTGACAACGAGGGCGGTCATACACATTATTAATTTCATGTTACTGCATTAATCACTAAATTGCTCTAAAAGTATTTATTTATTAATTTTTGTTTTAACAATTTCTGACCTAATCACCAAACTATTATAATTAGATTTTTTAAATCTAGTTTTTCAAATTTTGTTTTTTTTCTTTTTAGATTTTAGTTACTTTGAAATATCAGACCAAAGTTTTTTTTGTTGTGTATTCTAAAGCATAATATAATAAGATCAAAATTGATCAGAGCATTCTACTTATGTCATCGATGCATTGCATTAAAGTTTGACTGAACTGCAATTGTTATGTACGAAGGTCAAGTACTACTTAAAGTAGATATGCCCATTGAACTTGTAAAACCAGAGTGTCCCATTTTTTGTTGCACCAACTATACATATTTTATGCACCATTGTAAGCGATATAAGTAATATATACGTTTAACCTTTAGCTTGTGTGTAAAAAAAATTGTAAGTTATGTTGCTGATCGAATAATCGTTGTTCACAACAAAAAAAAACACACACGTACAAAAGGGATATTTCCGGTTTTAGTTCAATTTCGAATTTTTTGACAGATTACAATAACTTTTTCTTAAGGTGGGAAAGTTAAAAAGGAAGCAAAGTGGCCGTTCGTTTTGCCCATACATGTACTAATTATAATTAAAAGAAGTAAGTATGTGAAATATGTATTTTAAATGGTAACTTACTAATTCTATAACATCAAAAACCGTGTTTTCTAATGGTATTCTATACTTAAACATTTCACGTACAGAAATAAAATTGTGTATTTTCTATTTTTCACGTTGAATTTCGATTAAAATGTATTAGAATTGCTCCCGGAAAGTTTACATCGATAAACATGATTAATTCACTTGCATTAAAAAAGGTCTACGATCGTGCATGGTTCTTTTAAACACCTAATACACACATTTTTTACTTTAAACAGCTATTTAGGTACAACCTCGATACGGTAAAAACACAAATTTTGTTTGATAAACGCAGACTTCTGAGGCCCGTAACAAATAAATAAATAGATCATTGTAAACATGTTATACGTTATTTCCAAGTGACCATTCTGGCTTTGCGGAAAAGCAGTCGAGCAGAACCTGTCCTATGTGTCTTTGATGCTGTTGCTAGACATAGCCACAGCGTCTTCGGTCAGGAAGGTGACGATACCCCAGGGCATGTATTAGGTTCTTAAATAATCTAAAGCTCCTCTCAACACTAGTTAGGGAGCCGCAAAAATCTGAAGGAGATTAGATGACTTAAGGCGGTTTTGTGCCTTAGTCCTCCTGCCAATACCAATAACAACACCAATTCCTAAGAGACATACTTATTGATTATATTAACATAAAATAAAGTAAAATCAAATACTGCTGAAAATTAGTTGTTATATTAGATAATGGTTCACAATTGATGCATATGGTTGAGAAAATAGTTAATTATTTATTAATTCGGAATAAAGCATGGATATTCTATGTCAAATTATTCATCTAGAAAATGTTATAAATTGTTTAATAAGTAAGTAGTAAATGTTCAAGATTCATTCTCCAATTTCTAAATTTAAGCATTTGGACAACAATTTCGAAAAGTCGCAACCATCTCCAGTATCTAAAACATAATTATTAGGTATATTTCTAGAGTAGCACATAATAACGAAAACATGTTAATAATAATTCTATCAATAGGTGTATTTTTTATACATACCACTTGCAACAGTTTGACCAAAACATCGACGTACTTCACGAATGGCTTTAACACGTTTCTCATTTTGAGGTGCGTTATCCTGAAACCACTTAATCAAAGCATATTCCGAAGGTGAACGATTTTCGTCCAACTAAAATTGCGATTGTAACTTTTGCAATTAAAATGTTAAATCTCTTACCACTTCTAAACGTCCAAACATGCATTGAGTAAGGCACTAAAAATTCAATAAAAAGAATAAGTCAACCATAATAAAATCTTTACCTGGTCGTCATTATAATCACGATTTTGTTCACGTTTTGATCTGATGTAACGAACTCCATATGGAGTTTGTGCAGCATATGGATCTGCTGAACCATAACCACTTCTTCCATTCACATAATCTTGACCAAAATTATAGCCTCTGTATAAATTGTGATCCATGTTTGT